>NC_069458.1:26725320-26787290 GCF_026875155.1 Cherax quadricarinatus | reverse complement strand
TAAAAAAAAAAATAAAATTTATAATTGGTGTAATTCAATACAAAAGTTAAATGTTATTAAATTACATGGGGGCCGTTTTGGTTCAAAAGGGCCCCCATAAGTTCAATCTTCGGGGCCCCCATAAGTTCAATCTCAGGGCCCCCCCATAAGTTCAATCTTCAGGGCCCCCCATAAGTTCAATCTTCAGGGCCCCCCATAAGTTCAATCTTCAGGGCCCCCCATAAGTTCAATCTTCAGGGCCCCCCATAAGTTCAATCTTCAGGGCCCCCCATAAGTTCAATCTTCAGGGCCCCCATAACAGTTCAATCTTCAGGGCCCCTCAAGGAAGGTTCCTTGATGTTGGTGAGGGGCTCTTGATTTGGGGAAATTTGGGATCTGTGCTCCAGTTCCCCGAATTAAGCCTGAATGCCTTCCACATATCCCCCCCAGGCGCTGTATAATCCTCCGGGTTCAGCGCTTCCCCTTGATTATAATAATAATAATCAATCTTCAGGGTCCCCATAAGTTCAATCTTCAGGGCCCCCATAGCAGTTAAATCTTCAGGGCCTCCATAACAGTTCAATCTTCAAGACCGCCAAAATGTAGGTCCGCCAGTTGATATCGTTAACAGGGTTTGGGTGATTGAACTTTAAGCCTATCAACAACGCCAAGGATCATTATGACCACGTCCCATGTTACCACCAGTCAAGGTTACTGTAACCCGCCCCTTCCTTTCAAGTAAGATACCTTAATAAGTTTTAGATACACACAAATACAGTTACATAGATTATCATACATAATAGTATATGAGTAGATTGACCTGGTGGCTAAAGCTCCTGCTACACACGCGGAGGGCCCGGGTTCGATTCCTGGCGGGTGGACACGTTTCCTTACACCTGTTGTCCTGTTCACCTAGCAGCAAATAGGTACCTGGGTGTTAGTCGACTGGTGTGGGTCGCATCCTGGGGGACAAGATTAAGGACCCCAATGGAAATAAGTTAGACAGTCCTCGATGACGCACTGACTTTCTTGGGTTATCCTGGGTGGCTAACCCTCCAGGGTCAAAAATCCGAACGAAATCTTATCTTATCTCTTATCTTACCAAAAGATAATCCAGAAAAAGTTAGTGACTTGTTTCCATTAGGGTCCTTAACTAAATAATGACCCAATTCAGTGGTTAAGCATCCACTGGCCTAACGTAGCTAGGTTTTACCCACCATTTAGTGGTAAGTTTATTTAGGTACAGATACGCATAAATACAGTTACATAGACTATCGTACGGAGCAGTGTATGAGTAGATTACCTAGGATAACCCAAAAAGTCAAAGTGACTTATTTCCATTGGGGTCCTGGTATATTCTAACATAATTAATGAGGGTTAGGTTAGGTAATGTTTGTCAGGAAACAGGACAAGTGTTTCCTGACGCGGGGCTTAGTCATATGCCCCACAGCTGGAGCTTTTGGTCATCTGACTGAGGCCTTATACTGGCTTACCTCTCCAATCCTTTAAAAATTATTGTCATAGTTATAACCATTTAGTTTTTTTTTGTAATACCGAACCACTATGGGTATTCTTGATCCGGAAGTTCAATAATTCCATAGAACTTTCTGTCTTAAAATTGCTTTATTTAATACTTTGTAATATATTTTTCATGAATTCCCTCTAAAAAATATTAATGGAACAAATATATATTGCATACAATTGCATCTAACATGAAAATCAACTATACATTGGCTGTATTAATTCAATATATTGATGTTCGAACTTAACGGGGCCCTAAATAAAATATAGGAGTTGACCCTAAATTTATAGAAAGAAAACTGATATTAACAATAATTTAAGAAAACGAATTTAATTTGTAAAACTATTATATATCACTCGATTTTTTTTGTCTTGTTTATAGTAAATTGTTAAGGATTTAACCTAAAATAACCCAGTACAGTTAAGCAGTGTGATTTCCAGTGTATTATTATTATTATTAAATATTTGCCGGTATTCTCCCGGCCCGGGCCTTTTCCAAGTGGTGGCCCGGCCTTGGCTCCCTCTTTAGGGAGTGTCTGAGACCTAAGTCTCCCATGGGAGGAGGCACAAGTACCTCCTCATCTTTGGGACCAACTGTCCCCAGGCCTAGCCACAAGCTAGGCCTCTCTGGTCTGCCATCCCCGCCACAAGGGGGCAAATGGGAATGACAGTCTTGTGAGCTAAAGGCTCGGGCTCAGGCACCTACCCTAACCCTAGAAGGGTTGTATATATATAATATATATATATATATATATATATATATATAAAATATATATATATAATATATATATAATATATTTATATATATATATGTATATATATATAATATATATATATATATATATATATATGTATATAATGTGTATATAAGTGTGTGGAAAATTGCATTTAGCTGAATGTAAACTTATATACAAACAGTAAATTGAACAAAGATAATTATTATTTATCAGTTAGACAAAAAAATGTCCCCCTTCGAATACCTACCACTGTCATATCCAAAGTTCTACTGGACCTATAAATTTACCAAATGAAATTATACGTAACTCAGGAATACTGGTAAATGTATAAATTTTGTGGACTGTATATTAAAAATAATAAATGGTTATATATATAATACACAATTACAAACAGAAGGAAAATATTTTTTAATATCACTCACCAATTGACTGGAGATTAAATGTATCAACTCAAAAACCCACAACTAAATTATGAAAACACGGGCCAAATTAACCAAATCTGAAGCTTATCTGAGGTTCCGGAGCTGTCTTGTCCAGTCGTCGATATCTCAAGTTAGCAGGAATCTGTCCAACAATTTCGCCTCCTTTTTGAGGGGTGTCACCCAATTTTAACCTCAACTCTAAGCAGAAATTCCCCCCATTACACAACTTGTACCCAATTCGAAACCAAGAGACGAGTCCCCTTCTGCCGGGGCGCAGTTTCCCCTTTTTTTGATTACAAAAATTTTTTAAATACAGTAGGGGCCATCTTTTTACATTAAAAACTATGTTTTTTTCTGAAAATATGTACAGTTTTTTTCCACATGGGCCGGGACGGAGTTCGTGCTAAACACTAAAATTGCTCTTTTGACAATGGTGGAGGACCGGGGTACATATAGGATCTGCAACCCAGGGAAAACATATTACCAAATTTAACCACCGTTTTTACATTTTGTCGTCCTTGTGGAATCCAGAAAGTTTCCCTAATAAAATTTTTAGTACTTGTACCCCACCATGCATTACATTTTTATGGCATTTAGCACAATTAAATTTGTTAGATTGAGTTTTGGGCACAAGATAGGGTGTTTGCAAATCACCCAATTAGCTTTTTTAAACCTACCTCTGCACCTAATTACTTGTTCTCTAAATAAGCCCCAAATTTCTCTTTTAGGAACCTTTCAAAATTTTACTTTCCATCATCAATTTAATCTCTTTTCCATAGATTTCCCCTTAACCCTTTATCCAATATTCAAAGGATTGAAAATTTTTAAGAAATATTCACTGTTTAAAAATTTTAAAAAACAACTTAGTTACATTGATTAGTTTGGGTAAAGAAAATACCTATTTATTCAAGGGCTAAGGAGGACAAACATGGAGCGGTGGGTCACGTAATTTCAACAGACAATATACCCCTTTTGTACGGGCCCCAATTACTTTATTTCCAAACCCACTGGTCCTTTAAACCAGGACAGTTTTTACAAATTTGCAAAAGGGTAAACCTCGAGACAAAAAATCAGCTGGATTCTCCTCCCAGGTATATGATAAATTTTAACACATGCGACCCAAAACATTATTTTCTCTGCATCTGATTAATTTCACGACTCGGTTGTACGTACACAATTTTACTTTTTCCATTAAAAATCCATTGTAAGGATACCTCATTATCAGCCAAATTACAGTGTCGCTAATATTTCTCTTGCAAACTTATTTCTTATAAAATTTAGCTAATTTGACACCTACATAAAGGGCTTTTAATTCCAACTGAGGAAAGGTACGTATTTAAGGGGAACACTTTAGCTTTAACATAAGAGAAAAACACTTTACTTGAAGGTAAGCAACTGCTCCGTATGTAAATTTTTAAAGCATCAAAAAAAATGTGGAGTAAAATTTTCCCTTTTGGGTTTGGGCCCCCGGGCGGGGGGAACTCCAACTTGGTTTTTTTTCATAATCCCCAAATTTAATTTACCCCCCTGTTAAAAATTTCCCTCAGGTAGAATTTCATCCAAGCACTTTTAAGTTTTCCATGTTTCCCGAATTAAAAATTTCCCTCTATAGTAAGGGGTAAACCAAAACCCATGGATCAAAACATTTGGAAACTTCAGCAAGCAAAATTCCCCCTTATTTTAATTTTTTGGGGCATACGTAATTTTTTGGTTTTTTAACACTAACAAATCCTCTCAGTATCCCAATTAAACCCAAAAAACATTACTACATTTTTGGCACTTCATCTCCAGGGGAATCTTATTATTTTGTCCTTCAATTTGGGAAAGAATTACTATTCCATTCTCTCAAGGATAGGGCATATTTGCACTTTGCATTTTTTTATTAGCCTCTCCGTAAGTCATTTAAAAGTTTTTCCCCTTTAGTTTACGTCACCCCGGGGAAATTTCCACATAAAAAATTGTTTGCTCATTACTCAAAGGCTTTCCATACTTTAAGGTGCATTTATCGTCACTTGAAGTAGGAACGGACTGGGTGAGCACCAAATAAACGCTCCTAAAGCGAAAGGTTTTCAGAAGGCTAGTGGCACTAGATTCTCAGGCCAAAGAACAGGTACAATCCCGGGGACCTCTTTTAAACCCACTCTTAGGAAAAACTTTTCTTAGTCAGCCGTAAAGGCATATGTTCACTCTGAAATTTAAAAGACATCTCCTAAATTTTTCCGCAACGACGGACCTTCATCAGTCTTTAAACTAGGGACATTTTTGTTACTCCCCCGGGATACAATTAAAAACAATTCCAGAGGGGTGGTCTTAGAATCCTTCCACCCCCTGAGTGGCAAATAGTGACCATAAATTTTTTTTCTTTCTCAGGAGGTACCTCTTCATAAATTTTTAATTTAAATGCCAGCAATTATATCATTAAGGAGTTAACAAATTTTGGTGTCTTCCTTTTTGCGAGCTGAGCCTTTTAATTTTCCATATGCTATTCTGTAATTGGTGGGCAATTTTGGGGTGGTTTTAGTCTCACGAAGTCGCACCCAGTATTGTCCAGTTTCAAATTTTACATCCTCAGGGACGTTCCTGGAAACAGAAAACGTCTGACTTTCTTTCATTTTCATTTTTTCCAATGCGTCAATTCCCACAAAATTTTTGCACTGGCTCAACCCATCCTCTATGGGAAAAATTATACTGGGGGACGATTTCATTAAACAACAGTTTTGGTATTTGTATTTTTTCCCTAGTCATGAAATTTTTACGGGAATCCTACCATACATTAATGGCCTCCTGCAGTCTTCAAAAGGTGATACCACATTTCTTTACCAAACCCTTTACACATTTGGGACAAAAGTCACTACCTATCAAAATATTTATTGGGCCTACAGAATCATCACTCCCAGAAGGGCTAAATTTTCTTTTGGAAAGCTTTCGTAGCTTTACTAACCCCTCTTAATATTTTCTCGGAAGTCTTCACAATTACGCATTAAACGTTTTTTCTCATTTCCCCAAACCGACGTTACATAAACAGTGTCTTCAATTTAGCCCCTTTTTTCTGAGATAAAACCAGATAATTTTTTAAAATTGGATCTCCCATTTGACTTTCATACCATCAGACAACGTTTTATGAAAGGGGTGGGATCCCTGGCCCAAAAATGCGGTTACATTTTTGATTTTTTATGCCTTTTTTTTTTTCCAACTGCGGGGGCTCCCCCCAGGGCGGGGGACCCCCCCCCCCCAAAAAAAGAAAGAAAATCCCCAAAAAGAAAAACTTTTATCTTTCAACACTTTCACCCCCAAATCCACATTATCACGTTTTTTTCAGAGGGCTCAAATCAAAGTTTTAAAAGCATAAAAACATATAAAGATACAAAAACATTCCCCCCCAAACGCCAATTTTCCTAAACCCCCCCTTTAAAGTGCGGCATTTTACTTCCCCTTTTCCCGGGCTCAATCCGACTATATAAAACCGGTTTCCCGAATCCCTTCACAAAAATTACCCTACTCACACCCAACAGATCGTCAGGTCCCAAGTACCATTCGCTCCATTCACTTGTATCAAACACTCCCACGCTTGCGGAACCCCAAGCCCTTGCCCACAAAACCTCCTTTTACCCCCTCTCTCCACCCTTTCGGGGAGACCCCACCCCGCCTTCCTTCCCCTATAGTTTATATGCTTCCATGTCATTCTACTTTGACCCATTCTCCTAAATGCCCAAAACCACCTAAACAACCCCTTTTCTGCCCTCTGACAAATACTTTTTTTAACTCCACACCTTTTTCCTAATTTCCACATCCGAATTTTCTGCATAAAATTTACCCCACACATTGCCCTTAAACGGGACATCCCCCGCGCCCCCAAACCGTCTCCCGCGCTGCATTCCCACCCAATTTTCAAAACCCCATATAAGAGTGTTGGACTACTATACTTTCTACATTCCCTTTCTTTGCCTCCAAAATAACGTTTTTGACCCACATATACCTCAATGCACCCCACCCCCTTTTTCCCCTCATCAATTTTATGATTAACCTCATCCTTCATAAATCCATCCCCGACACGTCAACCCCAATACTGAAACATACCCCCAACTACTCTCCCCCCAATTGATATCCAATTTTTCTTTATCAAAATCATTTGACCCCCCTCACCCCTTTACCTTTCTAGTTCATTTAAACTTCTACCTTTACACCTTTCCCCAAAACTCATCCACTAACCTTTGCAATTTTTCTTTAGAATCTCCCATAAGCACAGTATCATCAGCAAAAAGAACGTGCAATTCCCATTTTGAATTTGATTCCCAAAAAATTTAAAAATTCCCCCCCTCTCCCCAACACCCTAGCATTTTCTTCTTTTTACAACCCCCCTCATAAATAATTTTAAAAAACCATGGGACATTACACATCCCGTCTAAAACCTACTTTTTCTGGGGAAATACTCCCTCTTCTACACACCCAACCTAGCCTCACTATCCCCCATAAAACTCTTTACAGCATTTTAAAAAACTTACCACCTATTCCATATCTTTCAACACTGCCCATTTCTTCTCAAACCACTCTATCATATGCCTTTTTTAAATCCATAAAGCAATAAAAACTTCCCTACCTTTTATTAAATACGTTCACAAAAATGCTTCAAGTAAACATTTATCTACACATCCCTACCCCCCTGAAACCCCTTGCTCACCGCAATCCTACATTCTGTCTTACCTCTAATTCTTTCAATTATAACCCTACCGACACTTTTCCTGGTATCCATAAACTTATTCCTCATAATTTTTACACTCTTTTTCCCCTTTTTCCCTTTTATAAAGGGGACTATACTGCCCTGCCAAACCCCTAGGTACCTTCCCCTCTTTCATACATTTTAAAAAACAAAAGACCAACCACTCCAACACATATCCCCCCCTTTTTTTAAAAACATTTCTGTCATGACCCCCTCATTTTCCAACGTTTTAAAACCCCCTTCTTTTTACTAATGCCTCACGTCCTCCACCACACTTACATTCTGCTTTTCTTCACTCCTAAAAGATGGTATCCTCCCGACCAGTGCTGAACTTACTGCCCTGTTTTCTTCCTTAAAACTTTTAAAAAATTTCCTCAAATATTCTCGCCATCCCCTAATACCCCCATCTCCCATCTACTAACTCCCCCACTCTGTTTTTACTGAAAATCCAATTTCCCAGGCTTTCTTAAATTGTTTAACCGCTCCAAAATTTTTTTCTTATTTCATTAAAATTTCTTACATGCCTCTCCCCCTCTATCACTGCTCCCTTTTTTCACTCTCTCACCACCACCTTTTTTTTTACTCTCCATATACTCTGCTCTTCTTAAAACATTCTGCTTTGTAAAAAACCCCTCATAAGCTACTTTTTTCCTTTTTTTCACACCCTTTACTTCACATTCCCCCAATCACTCCTCTTTCCCCTGCCCCCCCCTCCTATAACCCCAAAATTCTGCCACACATTCTAATACGCATTTTTAAAACTATTTCCCAAACCCCCTTCAACCCCCCCACACTCATCTTTGCACTACCCCCCCCCTTTCTGCCCCTAGTCGCTTATATCCCCCGAAATTCCTCCCCCCTTATTTATACACTTTCACCCCCCCCTACTTGTTGTTCCACCTTCCTCTTTTCCCATCTACCCCTTACTCAACTGTAGCTACAAAAATAATGACCATTATCAGTTCCCCTCTATAAACATGACCCGGACCTACCCAACACCTTTTTATCCACCAATACAAAATCAATAAACTTTTTTAAATTACTGCTACATCTACCTTGTATATTTATTTATCCTTTTTTTCATAAATATTATTATTTATTACCAAATCTCTTTCAAACACATAGCTAATTTAAAGCTCCCCATTTACTTTTTACCCCGGCACCCCAAAATTTACCTCCCTTCCCCCAAACTTTTTTCCCATTTAGCATTAACCCCAACCACCATTACCTCACACTTGATTAAAAACCCCCACGCATTCACTCAACTTTTCCCAAATCTCTATCTCCCTCTACACTTCTCTCTTTTCCCCGGTGCATACACGCTTATTATAACCCACTTTTTACATCCAATCTTTATTTTACTCCCCTATCCTTGAATTAAACATTTATAGTCCCTCTTTTCCTGCCATAGTTATCCTTTAACATTATTGCTACCCTTTTTTAGCTCTAACTCTATTTGAAACCCCTGACTTTAAACCCTTTATTCCCTCCACTGAAACCTCCCCCCCCTTTAGCTTTTTTTTCCTTAAAGCCAGGACATCCTTTCTTCTCATTCATAACTCCAAATCATCTCTTTTTTTATCATCTGCACAAACCACGCCTTTTAGACTTCCCCTTTTTACAATTTTCTTCTTTTTATTCTTTTTTAGTAATTTTTCAGGGAAAAGGGTTACTACCCATTGTTCCCCGGCATTTTAGTTGACTTTTACAACACGCTGGGTTTCGGGGGAAAGATTCTTATTCCACAGTAAGGCTACTTCAGCAAAAAACCCTATTATTAACATTAGCACAATTTTTTTCATTAGCCACGTTGTGTCAGGGTTTCAACATTACATTATTCAACATTATCAATAACCTTTACACATGACTATATGGTGTCTTCCTTTGTGACATTGAAACATTTTTTAATTTGGCATAACAACCTTTTTATTGTGATTTCCCCAAACCCGATAACTGTCAAGTTCCTCCAATCTTTCAAATTTTTCATTCCATGAATTTTATGCATTGCAATTCTTAAAAAATGAGTACCCTTGCAGAAAAACAATCCTCTTTTCTCTGACTGGTTTTCTTATTTAAAGGGCTACTCTTTGAAGGGTACTTATTCTTTTCCCCCCAAAAATATTAAAAA
The DNA here is from genome assembly GCF_026875155.1 of Cherax quadricarinatus. Taxonomy (NCBI): domain Eukaryota; kingdom Metazoa; phylum Arthropoda; class Malacostraca; order Decapoda; family Parastacidae; genus Cherax; species Cherax quadricarinatus. The sequence goes on along the minus strand of NC_069458.1, from coordinate 26,777,786 downwards.
TTTAAACCAAAAATAAATAACGTTAACCTGGTTTATGGTAATTTTTTTTTAAAATTTTTGGGACTGGGTTTTAAAATTTTTTTTTCCCCCTTTTATTTAACCCCTAATCCCCCAGGGGGGGGAAATTTCTTAAAAATTTTCCCCATTTGGAATTTTTTTATTTGGGTTCCATCCCCGAAAAAAAATTAAAAATTTATGAAAACCTGGGCCAGGAAAAAAAACCCTAAACATTTAACCCTAAAAGGTTTGGGAAAATTTTTAAATTTGTATATTTAAAGTTTTGGGAAAAATTGCATTTCCAATTTATTTAAATTCCAAAAATTTAAATGAAAAAAGAAATTTTTAAATTTTTAATTAAGCAAAAAATTTGTCCCCCTTAAAATAAGGGTTGTACAATTCCCCAAAAACCAAAATTTAAAAAAAGTCCCCCCGGAAGGGAACCTTTTTTTTTGGGGATTAAAAAAAAATTTTTAATTAATACCAATTAAAAACAAAAAATAACAAAATGAAAAATTTCGGGAAAATAGGGTACAAAATTTCCAAAAATCCCCCAATTTTTAAAAAAAATCCAAATTTTCCCCAAAATTTAAGGGGGGGTTTTGGAGGCCTGGGTTCTTTAGGTCGGGAACCCAAATTGGGAAAAATTTATTCCAAAATTTAACCCTTTTTACCCCCTTTTTCCCTTGTTGGGAAACCAAAAAATTTTCCCCTTTTACAAATTTTTATAACCCCTTTGGAACCCCTCCCCAGGGCCACCCCCCTTTTTTGGGGTTTTACAAATTTAATTTTTAAGTTTTGGATATTTTCAAAAATAGGGTTTTCTAAACCCCCAATTCAGATTTTTCCACCCTGCCCAATTCGTTTCAAAACCCCCAAAAATTTTCTTTTTTAAATGGGAACCTTTAAAAATTTTTAACTTTCCACATAAATGAAATTAAAAATTTCCATTTTAATTTTCCCCCTTGTAACCCAAAATTTTTCCCCCAAAAAATTTTAAGGGATTTGAAAACAAATGAAAAATTTAATCTTGTTTTAAATTTTTAAAAATTTTTTTGGGGCAGGATGGGGTTTGGGGGGTTAATTTTTTTTTTTGTCCTTTTTTTTTTTTTTTTTTTTTTTTTTTTTTTTTTGGGTTTTTTTTTTTTTTTTTTTTTTTTTTTTTTTTTTTTTTTTTTTTTTTTTTAAAATTTTTTTTTTTTTTTAAAAAAGAATACCTTTTTATAAAAGGGGCTAAGGGAGGACAAACTTTTGGGGGCGGGTGGTCACAGAAATTTCAACAGGGAATATACGCCTTTTTTTACGGGCCCAAAATTAGCTTTATTTACCAACCATTTTGGCCCTTTTAAAAACCATGGTACAGCATTTAAAAATTTTAGCAAAAGGGTAAAACCCCGAGACAAGAAATACTGAATTTCCTCCCCAGGAAATATTTTTAAATTTTAAAACAACATTGCTGCCCCAAAAAACTATTAACTTCTCTTGCATCTGATTAATTTCAGCGACTCTGGTTTTTACGTACACAATTTTACTGTTTCCTTTAACGAATCCTTTGGGTAAGGGATACCTAAATTATAGACCAAATTAATTTTCGCAAATATTTATCCCCCTGCAACTTTTTTCTTTTAAAAATTAGCTAATTTGACACCTACATAAATGGCTGTTAATTCCAACTGAGGCAAGGTACTGATTTTTTTTGGAAAGACACTTTAGCTTTAAAAAATTAAGAGAAATAACCTATTACTTTAAAGGGGTAAGCAACTGCTCCATTTGCCCAATTTTTAAAAGCACCAAAAAATTTGGGGAGTAAAATTTTTCCCCATTTGGATTGGCCACCGGGCCCGTTGGGAACTCCAACAAGGGTTTTTTTTCCTAATCGCCAATTAATTCATCCCCCCTTTTTAATGAATTCCTCAGGTGAATTTAACCCCAAAGGGCACTTTTTAATTTTCCATGCTTCTGAATTTTTTAATTTTTCCCCTCTGTTAGAAAGGGGGTGAACAAAACCTAGGGGATCAAAAAAAATTTGGAAATTTCAGCAAGAAAAACCTCTTAGTTAATTTATTTGGGCTACTGTAATTATTGGGTTTAAAACATTAAAACAAAACCCTCTCTCATTATCCCTTTTTAAAAACCCAATAAATTACACATTTTGGCATTTAAAATTTCCGGGTAATCTTTATTTATTTTGTCCTTAAATTTGGAGGGAATTACTTTCCCAAATTTTTCTGAGGCTATTTGCATTTGCATTTTTTTTATTACCCTTTCCCAAAGTCATTAACGTTCCTTTTCATTTAAACGTCCCCCCCAGGAAATTGCCCAACAAAAAATTTTTTTGCTCATTACTAAGGGGATTTTCCCCATCCCTTTTTAAAGGGTGTGCTTTTTTCGTCGCTTGAAGTGGGAAAGGGGATGGATGTAAAACCAAAAATTAATACGCCCCTTAAAGCGAAAGGTTTTCAGAGGGCTAAGGGGGTTTCCTTTTTGGTTTTCTCAGGCCAAAAAGAAGGGGGGTACAACCCCGGTCACCTTTAAAAACCCACTCTTGGGAAAGCTTTTACTTATTCACCCGAAAAGGCCCATAGTGCTTCACTCTGAAATTTAATAAGATATTTCCAAATTTTTTGGGCAACGAGGGGCCCCTGTCATCAGTCTTTTAAACTAGGTACATTTTTTTTTACTCCGGGGCACTACAATTAAACATTTTTCCCCTCAGAGGAGGGGTTCTTTGAATCCTTCTTCACCCCGGGGATGTGGAAAATTGGGGACCAAAAAATTTTTTGTTTGTTCGGGAGGTACCTCTTCAAAAATTTTTATTAATTAACTGCTCAGGAAATTATATCATTATAGGCTTTAACAATTCTGGGTTAACTCATTTTGGGGAGCTGAGCCTTTAAATTGTCCATTTTTGCTATTCTGAAATTTGGGTGGGCAATTCGGGTTGGTTTTCAGTCTCCCGGAATTTTCGCACCCCGGGAATTGTCCAGTTTAAAATTTTTTAATCTCTCAGGTACTGCTCCTGGTAAAAGAACCCGGTCTGGATTTCTTCATTTAAATTTATTCCAATGCTGTCTAATTCCCAAAATTTTTAAATGAAACGGGCTCAAAAACCATCCTCTAGGGGAAATTAAAAAGGGGAAAACCGATTTCATGAATAAGCCCAAAACATTTTAGGGGAAATTTGTATTTCCTCTAGTCATAAAATTATTTTTTGGGAAATCCAACCATACATTACATGGCCCCCCTGCAGTTTTGAAAAGGGTGAACCTTTTTTCCCTTTACCTTTACCCTTTACAAAGGGGCACTTTTGCAATACCTATCAAAATTTTTAAATTGGGCCTACAAAATTTCATAAATTCCCCCAGAAGGTGCAAATTTTACATTGGGGAAATTTTTTCTGCAGCTTTTTTTAACCCCCCTACTGTTGTATTTTTTTCTGGAAGCCCTATCTACAATTCCCTGCTTTAAAACACGTTTTTTCTCTTTTTCCCAAACCCTTTGACAGTTAAAAAAACCTGTCAAAAAATTGAGCCCTTTTATTGAGAAAAAACCAGATAATTTTAAATTTGTGGGTTTCCCCCTTTTTTGGGTATTTTTCATCCCATCAAAAATTTTTAAGTTTTATGAAATTTCGCTGGGATCCCGGGATAATAATGGGGTTACATTTTTTGTTTTATCCCTTTTTTTTTTTCCCAAAAAAACAAGTGGGCCGTCTCCCCCCGGGGAAGGGGTGCCCCCCCCCCCCCAAAAAAAAGAAAAAAAAATCCCCAAAAAGAAAATATTTTAATTTTTAAAACACTTTCACCACATTTCAAATTATCACTGTTTTTTGCAGGGGTCCCAGAATAAAAAAAATTTTTTAGAAGCTTTTACCCTTAAAAGATACAAAACATAATCCCTCCAAATCCCAATACCCCAAAACCCCCCCCTTTAAAGTGCAGGCACTGTATTTCCCCCATTTCCGGATTTCAAGCCCGACTATATGAAAAAAACCCGGGTTTCCCCTAAATCCCTTCCCCAAAAATTTTCCCCAAATCACACCCCAAAACCCGTCAGCCCCCAATACCATTCGTTTCCATTCACTCGTTTCTAACACGCTCACGCACGCTTCCTGGAAGTCCAAGCCCCTTGCCCACAAAAACGTCCTTTACCCCCTCTCCCCAAACCCCTTTCGTGGGAGACCCCAAACCCCGCCTTCCCTTTCCCCTAAAGATTTATAGTTTCCCTTTCATTTATTTTGATCCATTCTTCTAAAGGCCCCAAAACCACCTCAAAAAACCCCCTTTTTTCTCCCCTTTCTGATTTAATACTTTTTTTTTAACTCCACCCCTTTTTCCCTTTTTTTTCCACACCCCGGGATTTTCTGCATAAAAAATTTACACCACACTTTGCCCCATAAACAGGACATCTCCATGCCCCCCGCCTCCCTCGCTGCTCCCATTTACCCCCCCAAGCTTCCACCCATAAAAGAGTTTTTGGTACTACTAAACTTTCATACTTTTTCCCTTTTTTTGGCCTCCAAAAGAAAACGTTTTTTTTGACTCCAAATATACCCAATGCACCACTCACCTTTTTTTCCCTCTTCAATTCTATTTTTAAAACCTTTCCATCCTTAAAATTTCCAATCCCCGACCCCCGTCAACTCCCAAGTATCTAAAACATTCACTTCTTCCATACTCCTCCCCCAAAAATTTTGGGTTATAAAAATTTTTCTTTACAAAATTAAATTTGACCCCCCTCTTCACCTTACTCTTTTCTATGTTCACTTTCAATTTTTCTCCCTTTACACACACTCCCAAACCCCTTTCCACAAACCTTTGCAATTTTTCTTTAGAATCCCCCCATAAGACGTATCATCCCCAGCAAAAATTTAAACTGTTTAAATTCCCCTTTTTTGAATTTGTTTCCCCCAAAATTTAACCCCACCCCTTTTCCCCCCAAACACCCTACATTTACTTTTTTTATAAAACCCCCATTAAAAAATATATTAAAAAACCCTTTAGTGAAAATTTACCACCCCGGGTCTAAGCCCTGCTTTTACTGGGAAGTAGTCCCCTCTTTTTCTACACACCCAAACCGACCCTTTCACTACCCCTCATAAAAACTCTTTAAAAGCTTTTAAAATTTTCCACCTATTCCTTAAATTGCAACATCTGCCCCCAATTGCTCCTCTATCCACCCCTATCATATTGCCTTTTCTAAACCCATAAAGCAATAAAAATTTTCCGTACCTTTATTAAATACTGTTCACATATATGCTTAAATTTTAAAAACATTTGACTACAAAACCCCTACCCACTCTAAAAACCCCTTTTCTCATCCGCTATCCTACATTCTGTCTTACTCAAATTTTCCTTTAATTAAAACCCTCCGTAACTATCCTGGTATACTCATTTTAAACTTTTCCCCCTAAAATTTTTTTTCACCCCTTTTGCCCCCTTTCCCTTTATAAAAGGGGATATACATGCTCTTGCCCAATCCCTAGGTTCCCTTTCCCCTCTTTCTTAATTTATTAAACAAAAAGTACCCAACCATTTCCAAACCCACTTTTTTCCCCCCCCTGTTTTTAACATTTCGGGTCTTGATCCCATCAGTTCCAGCTGCAAAAACCCCCTTTTTTCATTTTACGTAATGCCTCACTACCTCCCCCACACTTACTTTCTGCTCTTTTCACTTCCTAAAAGAGGGTTATACCCCCCTGACCGTGCATGAAATTACTCCCTCTGTTTCTTCCTTAACTTTTAAATTTTTCCCCAAAAATTTTCTCGCCATCTACCAATTACCTCCATTTTTCCCCACTACTAACTCCCCCACTTTTTTTTAAACTGACAAAATCCTTTTTTCCCCGGCTTTCTTAATTGTTTAATAAACCCCAAAAATTTTTTTTTTTATTTTTTTAAAAAATTTTCTTGACATGCCTTTTCCCACTTTTCATTTCTCCCCTTTTTGCCCCTTCTCCCCACTCCCCTTTCCCTTTTTTTTTACTCTCCCAATACCCCTGCTTTTTTTTAAAAACATTCTGCTTTTTTTAAAAACCCCATAACTATTTTTTCTTTTACACCCCCTTTTTTATTTCGTCTTTTCCACCAATCACCCCTTTCTTTCCCCCCCCCCCACCCCCTATAACCCAAACCCTTCTCCCCAAAAATTCTAATACGGCTTTTTTTTAAAAAAAAACTTTTCCCCAACCCCTCTTAAACCCCCCCCACTACTCTTCTTTGCACTAGCCCCCCTTTTCTCCCAAAGGGTCGTTTATATCTCACCCGAATTTCCCCCCCCTTTAGTTTATACACTTTCCCCCCTCCCTCTTACTTTTTGGGTTGCCCCCCTTTCCCTTTTCCCTTTCTACCTCTTATAAACTGAGCAAACAAAAAAAAATTGACCGATATATCTTTGGGGGCCCTTATAACATGTACATCCTGGGGGCCTTTCCCAAACAACCTTTTATCCACCAATACATATCTAAAAAAAACCAAACTTTCATTACGGCTAAAATATACCTTGTATATTTATTTATCCTTTTTTTTTCAAAAATTAAGTTTTATTATTACCAAATTTTTTCTCCCACATAGCTAAATTTAAAGGCCCCCCATTTTTTTTTAAACCCCTGGCACCCCCAAATTTCCCCAACTACCCCCCTCCAAAACTTTTTTCCCCCATTTTTAGTTTGAACCCCCAAACCACCTTTAAATCTCACCCTTGATTCAAAACTCCCCACGCATTCACTCAAAAATTTCCAAAAATTTCTCCTCTCTCCCCTCTACACTTCTTCTTCCCAGGTGAATTACCGTTAAATTAAAACCCACTTTTCACACCCAATCTTTTTTTTAAACTCCACTTAATCCTTGTTTTAAATTACATTTAAGCCCCTTTTTTCCTCCCAAATAGTTTTATCCTTCAATTAAATTGGGCTACCCTTTTTTAGCTCTAACTTTTTTTTAAAAACCCCCCCTGCCCTTAATCCCATTTTTTCCTCTCCACTGAAACTCCCCCACCCCCTTCAGCTTTTTTTCACTTAAAGCCGGGAAACTTTCCAGTTTTTTCTATTCATAACATTAAACAATCATCTCTTTTTTTATCATCTGCAAAACACCCCAACGCACATTCGGACTTCCCACTTTGACAATTTTTTCTTCTTTTTATTTTTTATTTAAACTTTACGGGAAAAAAAGGGGGTTACTGGGGGCCCTTTGGGCCCCGGCATTTTTTGACTTTTAAAAAACCAGGCTTACGGGGGAAAAGTTTCTTTTTTTCCATTTCCCCCAGGGGCCTTTTTATCATCAATTTTTCCCCTGAACCGGGTAAGGGCATTCAGAAAAACCCCCTTTAAAAAAATTTTAGCAGAAATTTTTACTTAGCCCTTTTGGTCAATTGTAAACATTATCATTATTATAAAAATTTTATCATTTAGCCCTTTACAATGACTATATGGTTTTTTTCCCTTTTACATTGAAAAACAGGGGTTTTAAAATTTTGGCAAAAACAACCCTTTTAATTGGATTCCAAAAAACCCCTATACTTTCTGTAAATTTCCTCCTTTCTTTAATTTTATCATTCCTTAAATTTTGTATGCTTGGGCAATTTTTAAAAAAAATGAGTCCCCTTGCGGGAAAAGAAAAATCTCTCTTTACTCTGACTGGTTTTTTATTAACTGGGCTACCTTAGAAGGGTTTTTATTCTTCTTCCCCTTGGGTGAATCATTTTTTCCCTAAATTCTTGCAAATTGATATGAAATTTTCAAAAAACAAGTAGGAAATTTTGGGCCCCCCTAGGTCGAAAAAAAATGCCCCCCTTCGATTTCTACCCTGTCATAACCAAAGTTCTTGGCCCTTTTAAATTTAAATGAAATATACATCCCCGGGAAAATTACTGGAAAATTTTAAAAATTTTTTGGACTGTATATTAAAAAAAAATAAATGGTTATTTATATACACAATTACATAACAAAAAAAATTTTACTTAATATCACTCACCAATTTGACTGGATATTAATTTGTATATTTTCAAAAAACCTCAAATAACAAAAATTTTTGAAAACCCCTGGAGAATTATAACAAATCTAGAGGGCTTATCTGGGGTTCCTGGAGCCGTCTTTTCCAGTGTTGATTCCAAGTTAAAAGCAGGAATTTCATGTCCAACAATTTTGCCTCCTATTTGAAGGGGTCACCCAATTTTAACCTATTAGCACGAAAATTCCCTTTCCCCTTACACTAACGTTGTACCCAAATTTAAAACCCAAAATGGCGAGTCCCCTTTTGGCAGGCACAGCTTCCCTTTTCTATGACCCAAAAATTAAATTAAAAACATTTTGGCCATCTTTTTTAAAATTTTAAATACTGAATTTCCGGGAAAAATTTAACGTTTTTTCCACCCTATATTTATAAAAAAATTTTTATTTTTTATATAAATATAAATTAAAAAAAATATATATATTATTATTTATATAAAATATATATTTTATATTTAAAATAATAGAAAAAAAAATTTTTTAAAAATGCTTAAAATTATATTAACCATAAATTTTTAAAGGGGTGGAGGGGGTTTAAACCCGGGAAGGCCTCGGTCAATGACCAAAAGCCCCAAAAATGGGTCCCCTTATTAACCCAAGACCCACCCCAGGAAACCTAGTCCTCTTTCCTTTACAAACCCACCTAAAAAAGCCATTTTTTTATTTTTCCTTTTGGGGGCCTTGAAAAATCCTTTTTTAAAACTTATAAGGTTTAAATGACTCTCCCCGTGTGGGAAAAAACATTACAAAATAAAAAAATATAATGAATAAGGAAAACCCCAGTTTTTTTATATTTGGGTTTATATACGTAGGCGATGAGGTGAAAGCAAGGGAAGGGGTGGGGGTCATATTTGGGAAAATTTCCCCAGTAATAAATAGGTTTAAGCTTTAGGGTTTGGGGAAAAATTGAATTTCCCCCCTTTTCCAAAAATCTCAAAGGGTTAAATTTCGTTCGGATTATTTTAACCCCCGGAAAGGGGTTTGCCGCCCTGGATAACCCAAGGAAAAGGGCAGTGCGTCATCTGGGACTGTCGATTATAGTAGTATGTCATTGTTGACAGTTATTGGGCGTATACCTTTTACAGTACGTACTTGTATAAATAAAGATATTTTTTATGACCCACGCCCGGAGCTTTTGGTCATCTGAAAAAGAGCCTTCCACTGGTCCCCAGAACCTAGCTAAATTTTTTCTTAAGTTTTTTTCGGTAACACAAATACAGTTACATGATTTTCATAAAATAGCAAAATTATGTATTATTATTTTTAAAAAAAGGGGGGGGCGCTAAACCCGGGGGGAAATTTTACACGCCTGGGGGGGGGGGGGATGTGGAAAGGGATTCAGGTTAAATTTGGGGAACTTGGGGCACAGATCCAATTTCCCCCAAATCAAGAGCCCCTCCCAACATCAAAGGGCCTTCCTGAGGGGGAAAAATGTGTGGGAAAACCAAAAAAAGCCCCCCCAAAAAAAAAAACAGTGACTTATTCCCAGTGGTGTCGTTGTTCACACTGCACAACCCACTAATATTGAAGAATACAATTTAAAATTTTCACCTGGTCTAAAAACAAAAAACCTTTTTCCAAAAGGAAAAAAAAAAATCAAAAATTTTTTTTTTGTTTTTTTCAGTAAATTTTTTCTACACTTAGAGAAATATTTAAAGGGTTATATAGGGGATCAGACTTTTAAAAAGAGGCTTTTGATCCAAGGAACGGATTTGTCTTCCCCCTTTTTTTTGGAAACGGAACCCAGATTTCTCCCATTTCCCATGCGAAAAGGTCCCATATGGGGTTTTCGCTGCTCTCTGATTTTAAAATATAAAAAAGAAATTCCCAAAAGGGGAGGGCTTACTTTGTCTAAAATTATTCTTGTTTTGGGGAAGAAAATTTACAAATTTTTTTTACAGGGCCCCTTCATTTACTATATTAAATTTTTTATTTTAATATAAAAAAACCCTTGCTTTATAAAAACTGCCCAGTGTTATAATTATTTTAAATTAGGTAAATTCCCAAAAATTTTAAAGGGGGGTTTTTATTGGATGATGTGTCAGTAAAAAGCAGCCCTTTAAAGGGCCCTTGTTAAATATTTTTAAAATATGCAATTTAGGGAGGCATGTGTTTGGATACGGAAAACTTTTCCTTTGAGAGACTTCATGTTTCAAACTCATTTAATTGTTTTTTACGGGGGGAACCCAGTACGTAAAAGAGGTTAGGGGGTCAAGTTTGTCAGGAAACCTTTCCCCCTTTTCATCGCCATCGACAAACCCGCGTTTCTTTCCCGGGACCACTTGGGGCCCAAGTAGTTTTTGGGCCCCTTTTTTTTCCCCCTTTTTCCCCCCTTTTCCTTCCCCCCTCAGGGAAAGGTTTTCCCTTTATGTTGTTGAGGTGCTCCCGATTTAGGGAATTTGGGAATTTTGTGCTCCATTTCCCCCCAATTAAAACCTGAAAGCCTTCCCCATCCCCCCCCCAGGGGGCTGAAAAAAACCCCGGGGTTTTTGCGCCCTTCCCCCCTTTATTTAATAATAATCCTTTACCCTCCCATCCTTTTCCCGTATTTCCATCCTTTTTTCCTCCCATCTTTCCGCAGGGTCTGGTCATATTTGATTAAGGGTTTTCAGGAAAAAAAGGCAAATGTTTTCCCTGGACCCCACCCGGAGGGGTTTTTTTCATCTGCAGAGGCTTTCCACTGGGTTTACCCCTTTTACCCAGGTTTTTTAGAATAAATTGTCTATTTTGGGGAGCCCTAAAAAGGGCTAAAGCATTAAAGCAAAGAACATTCTTTTATTCCCTTTCCCCTTTTAAAAATTTATTTTTTTAATTTGTTTTGGGTTTTATCAAGAATTTTTAAAACATTTGCTTTTTACTCTGCAAGTCTCATCCCCATTTTTTTTTAATGTTTAGCCCTTTTTAAGCCAACTCTTGGGTCTCGTCACAAAGGGGTCTGGGGAATTTTTCTTTTTCCCTCTCCCAAAATTTTTTATATTGTACCATATATTTAGGGTTGGGGGTTTTTAAAAACTATCGACTATAATAGGGTGGGTTAAGGGTCACCTAACTCTTTTACCACTTTTTAAATTTGGTACCAGTACCTAAGTTTAAAGGCTTAAAATCAACTCCCCGCTTATATTTCGTTTAGGGGAAATGTAACTTTGATAACTGGGGTTCCATAGGGGAAGTAAGATCAATTTGATAGTTTAATATTTTTAGGAAAAACAGTTTAAAATTTTTTATAAATTTTTATAAATCTTAAAATTTTTATAAGGCATTTTTAAAAAGGGAAAATTTTTTACATGGTTTTATCAGGAATTTTAAGGGTCACTATCTGCACTGCTTCAGTTTTTGACCCGGATTTGGTTTTAAACAGTACAAAATTTACACGTTAGAGGAAATGGGTGGCCCCAATTTTTCCCGGGGTTTAAAATTCACTCTTCCCCCTTGATAGGAGAAACCCAAGGGGGTATCGTACGGGAGGTTGGGAAATTTTTCTTTTTTCCTTATCCTCCCCCTCTGAGTTGTTGTTGCTGCTGCTGTTGTTTCTGCAAACTGCTTGGGCCCCTTTCGGTTTTATTTTTAAAATTTCTGCTGTAGTTTTTAGTTGCTTTTTTAGAAAAGGGGAAAAACGTGTATTTTTATTGTAAGGGAAAAAAAAGTACACTCCTTTTTTGGGAATTAAATAAAAATATTAGTACCAAAGATTTAATTTTTAAAAAGTTTAAAAAATGGCAGTAAGGCAGTTTTTGTAGTCCTTGTGGCTTACGCTTCTTTTTGATTAAATAAAAATGGCACTAAGGCCGAAAGGATTCATTTTACCTTGGGGTTTTTCAAGAGCTTGGTTTTCTGTTTTTTTTGGAACTAGAAAATTCCCCGCGAGGCGAGGTAGGCAGCAGTGGAGGGTCCATGTCAAATTTATTAAAAAAAAAAGCTCTCTTTTGTTTGGGACGGAGGCCCGGGGAAAATTTTTTGCTGTTGGCGCGGGGAAAGTACCAAGGCGGGCGTGGGAGGAAAAGGCTGTGGGGGCGGTAGCAGGGGGGGGGCGGGTCAGAAAAGTCCCTGCCCCTCCGTCCCACGGTTGTCATTTGAAGGGATGGTGGTTTTTTTTTCCGTATACGTCAACAACTTTGGGATCCCTGGGAAGGGCCTTTCCCCCCCGTCAGGGTGTCTCGTGGACCGCACCAAACGGGGGGATAGCTTCAGTCAATAGCCTTTAAATTTTCCCGTGAGAGCAGCCCAGAACCCAAAAAAAGTCTTTTATAAGTCGGGGGGCTGAGAAAAACCCTTTTTGTGGACTTGGGACTTAAAAAGGGCCCCCCTGGAACCCCCTGGTTTTCCGTTTCGTTTTCCCACATGTGGCGCAAACGGGAGTGGTTTTTTGGGGGGACGCGGGGGGTGGCACTGGGGGCCAAACCCTCCAGGGGGCAAACCCCCGGTGGCAGTGTCCCGCTTTTTGTTGCTTCTATGACTGTGGGCTTTTTCTTCTGTCTTTTTTTCCCTCCTGTCGCAGCAAAACTGAGGATAGGCTGGGACGGAGGGGGTAGTGGCAGGGGTCTGGGCCCTTTTTACCCACCTCAGGAGAGGAATTAAAACCCGTTTAAAAGAGGGGGATTCTAGTGGAGAGTTTTTCTTAAGTCGGGCCCCTCGTTCTGGCTTAGTCCCCTTGGGGTTTGGGACCATACAGAGGTCTTCGTGGGGGTGCTTTTAGTGTTCTCCTTGAAGCGGGGCACTTCACTAAATTGTCCCGTTTCACAAGAAACTCTGGGCGTATGGGGCGGTTTGGCTTCCCTCTGACAGCCGGTGTTTTTAGGAGGGGAAAACGAAGAACAAACTTTTTGCGTTTTTAAATTCGCCTCTCGGCAGTGGGCCAGAATTTCCTTTGAGTCTTCCCGAGCCTCCCCGGGGGCAACTTTCCCTTTTTTGGGTTGGGTTGCTTGGGCCTTTTTTTTAAAATTTTTCTTTGGCATCTTTGTGTCGAAAAGGGTTTCCCAAAATCTCCATTATATTTTCATCAGAAAATTGGTGGCTTGAATTGGGGGGCAGGGAAATTCCAAGTCGAGAAAATTTGTGGGGTACTTTTTTCCAAAACCCTTTTCAGGTTAGCAGCTTTATCTCCCCCCCATATCGTTTTCCCTTTAGGCTTCTTCCAAAAGGGCTTTGGACGTGGCCCCGAAAATTTTGTTTCATTTACCTAAAAAGAAAGGTTTTTCTGCCAAGGAGGGGTCGGTGGTTTGATAAACTTTTATGTCGTGTTTATTTTTGGTTTTTGTAGGCGGTTCTCGACTTTCTCTTGAAGGGGCTCGTCAAAGGACTGCGATGGGATGTTTTTGCGTTTGGGTGAGGGGCTGGGGCGTTTCCGGGGTGTTTTTTTAAAGTTCTTCAATAACAGGGAAGGTTTAAAGGGAAAAGCTCCAAAGTAGACCTCGCTTGGTTTTGCTTACCACCACTCCCGGGGGTCCCCTTACCTTTTTTCCCGGGGGGGCCGGAAGCTCTCGTGGTTAATCTTTTTGATTACTGTTGTGTTTTCTGTTTTTTTTCTTCCCTTTCGGGGCTTCACAAGGGGGAAAGTAAAAAGGCCCGTATCGCTTTACCTTTCCGTTAATTTTCTCTTTTTTGGGAACACTTTGGTCAATAACAGGAGATGGAAAAGTTGGCTTGGGCCTTATCGGTGGGGGGGTGGAGGGGCCGGGGGCCCCTTTGGGTTTTTTGATACGAGTTTTGCGGCCCCCATTAAAATGGCCCAAAGGAGGTTTAGAAAACCCTCTTTCCTTTGAGAAAAGTCTTTCTTGTACATAGTAGAGCGATGGGCCTTTGCTGTTGTCCCTTCCCAATGGTGGATTCCTGGGCGATGGAGGGTGAGGCTTTGTTTTTGAAACCCACCCTTTGCTCAAAGGGCGTGCCCCAACTTCAAATTTCTGGGCTAGAGTCTAGATCATCAACGGCAGGCGTTTGGGAAATTATGCTGAGGGGGCCCCCCCCCTTGCGTCCTCCTTTTTAAACTTTCCCCTGACGGAGTTTGAGCGTTTTAATTTGACGGGCATTGGACCTCGGGAACGAGGGTCGAGAAAGAGATGCTTGTGGCTCTGGGCACATGCGGTCCCGGGGGGAAAGGAGGGTTTGGCTCTCCCCTGAACTGCAGGCTCCCCTACACAAAACTCTGCGCCCTTTTTATCCCCTGGGGGAAAAACGGGCATACCCCTTTGGGGGCGAATAAGCGTGTCGGGGTGGCGCCCCGTGAACCATCTGGGAAAACCCACAAAAGGTCCAACAACCCCCTCGGGGGTTTGAGCGGCGTCGGATTCTTGCCTCATCGGGATGGTAAAAAACCCAAACAGATGATCCCCCGGGGGGCCGGGGAAAAACTACCCCCTTCATCCAGCGAAGGGTAGAGTCGTGAGGGGTTCCCGTAGGAAACCCCCAAAAAAACTTAGATATATTTAAAATGTATTCTAAATTTCGTTGTGGTGATTTGCCTAAAATTATATAAATTTAATAATTAAAAATTTTTTAGGGCCCGTCTATTTGGATAACAAAAACCCTTCGTGTTGTGCATTTTGTCCGATTGTATCCACTATCCTTTGGTTATGCCCCCTTTTAGCCCTTTAATTTTTTTAAAAGGGGGGGAGGGGGAAAGGGCCCGTGAAAGGGCTCGGTTTAAATGAACCCGAAGGGTTTAAATTTTGGGCCAGCTTGGGGGTTAAGGGGCTTCTTTTTTATTTTTAATATAATAATTTTGGTCCAGCTTTTCATAGTTGGTTTGGCTTTAAAACCAGTTACCATTTAATCCTTAAAGGGTTTTAAAAGGCCCCGGGGGGGAAAGGAAGGGATTATGGGTCAGTAGGCCCACGGGGTCCCCCATGTTTGTTTTTATATGGGGGGGAAAGGCTGGTTTTTATAAGGACCTGCTTTGTATGGGCCAGTAAAGGGTGCAGTGTTTTTTCCCCCTTTTATGTTGTCTGGGTAAAAGGGTTTGGGTCAAAATTTCCCAAGATCACGGCCCCCGTGCAACTTTAAGGGCACAACTCCTTGAAGGGGGCCCGAGTTTTTGGAGAATTTAGCGCCCCAGGAAACCCCCGGGCGTCACAAAGGAAGGGCTTACCAAGGAAAAATTTTCTGTAAATTATTCCCTTTTCCGCTTTCCCATTGTAAAAATGGGATTTGTTTTTGTTAACCCACCCCGGGTGCATTGCATATGGGGTTTTATTAAAGTATTATATTTTATATAAATCCCCCGAGATTGGAATAAAAAAAAATGTATTTACAAAAGAGATAAACATCCTTGTATATATAAAATTGTCTGGGAAATATTGAAGGTTTTTTTCTCTCGTCAAAGAGGATAGGAGGGAAAATTTTTATGCTCGTTTTAAATTTGATCCAAGGGATTGGATTTTCACAAATCTTCCCCCATTTCCCCCAGTGACACTAACCCGGAAGCTTTGGTTTCACTCGTTTTCCCCACTATTGCCAAATTTTAACTTTTCCCCATAAAAATTTCGTCAGTGCGTCATCTGGGACTGTCTGATTATAGTAGTATGTCATTGTTGTCAGTTATGGTCTGTATACCTTGTACATGTACGTACTTGTATAAATAAAGATATTATTATGACCCACAGCTGGAGCTTTTGGTCATCTGACAGAGGCCTTCCACTGGTCCTAGAACCTAGCTAAATTTTTTCTTAAGTTTATTCAGGTATACACAAATACAGTTACATAGATTATCATACATAGCAACATACGTGTATTATTATTATAATCAAGGGGAGCGCTAAACCCGGAGGATTATACAGCGCCTGGGGGGGGGGAGGATGTGGAAGGCATTCAGGCTTAATTCGGGGAACTGGAGCACAGATCCAATTCCCTAAATCAAGAGCCCCTCACCAACATCAAGGAACCTTCCTTGAGGGGAACATATGTGTGGAAAACCCAGAATAGCCCCCCCTAAAAAAAAGTCAGTGACTTATTCCCAGTGGTGTCGTTGTTCACACTGCACAACCCACTTAATATTGAAGAATACACATAATATATCACCAGTCTAAACACAAAAACTTTATCCAAAGGAAAAAATAAATCAAAATTATATGTTTGTGTTTATTACAGTAAATTTTACTACACTTAGAGAAATATTTAAAGCTTATATAGGTGATCAGACTTTAAATAGAGGACTCTTGATCCAAGGAACTGGATTTGTCTTCCCTTTCTTTGGATCGAACCTAGATTCCTCCCATTTCCCATGCGCTATAGGACCCATATGGGTTTAGCGCTGCTCTCTGATTAAAATATAAAAAGAATTCAATAGGGGAGACTTACATAGTCTAAATATATTCTTTTGGAGAAAATATATTACAATTTTATTTACAGGTCACTTACATTTACTATATTAAATTTATATATACATATAAAATTTACATTGCTTTATAAATACTGCTAGTGTTATATTTATTTAACTTAGGTATTCCTAAATTTTAGGGATTTATATATGACTGATGATGTGTCAGTAAAATGCAGCCTTAATGACCCTTGTGAAATATATTTAAGATATGCAACTGAGAGAGGCATGTGTTAGGATACGGAAAACTGTTCCTTTGAGAGACTTCAGTGTTACATCTCAGTCTAATTGTTTTTTACGGGGTGAACCAGTACGTAGAAGAGGTTAGGTCAAGTTTGTCAGGAAACCTCCCTCTTACATCGCCATCGACACCTGCAGTACTTCGGTACCACTTGGGCCGAAGTAGTTGGGCCACTTACCTTACCCTCCTCTCCTTCACCCTCAGGAAGGTTCCTTGATGTTGTTGAGGTGCTCTTGATTTAGGGAATTGGATCTGTGCTCCAGTTCCCCGAATTAAGCCTGAATGCCTTCCACATCCCCCCCCCAGGCGCTGTATGATCCTCCGGGTTTAGCGCTTCCCCCTTGATTATAATAATAATCCTTCACCCTCCCATCCTTTTCCAGTATTTCCATCCTTCTTCCTCTCCATCTTACCGCAGCTCTGGTCATATTTGAGTAGAGTTGTCAGGAAACAGGACAAGTGTCTCCTGATGACCCACAGCTGGAGCTTTTAGTCATCTGACAGAGGCTTTCCACTGGCTTACCCCTCTACCCAGGTATTTTAGCAATAATTCGTCTATGTGTGAGCCATACAAGTCTATGCATACATGCATGAACATTTCTGTGTATTCCTTTTCCCTTTAATAATTTATTTTTTAATAGTCTGCTTTTAGTCAAGAATCTTATAACATATGCATGTTACTCTGCAAGTCTCATCCCCAGATTTTTTTTAATCGTTCAGCCCAGTTGAAGCCAACTCTTGCTCTCGTCACAGGCGTCTGGGGATTACTTCTCCCTCTCCAAACTTTTGTATATTGTACCATATATATAGGTTGGGGTTAAAATCTATCGACTATAATAGGGTGATTAAGGCTGCACCTAACTCTTTTTACCACTTAACTTAGGTACTTCAGTACCTAAGTTAAGGATTAAAGTCAACTCCCAGCTTATATACGTTGAGAGAAATGTAACTTTGTATATATCTTGCGTTCCATATGTGAAGTAGAGCATCAATTTGCATAGTTATATATTTTTAGGAAGAACAGTTATATTGTATATAAATTATATAAATCATATAAATTATATATAAGGCATTGTAATAAGATAAATGATCATGGTTGATCAGGCATTTCACAGGTCACTATCTGCACTGCTTCAGTTCGAGTCACGGATAGGTTTAAACAGTACAAATTGACACGTTAGAGAACTGGCTGGTCTCAATACCCTGGGTCTAACATTCACTCTCCCCCTTGATAGGAGACACTAAGGAGTATCGTACTGGAGGTTGTGGAATTGTTCTTTTCTCCTTATCCTCCCGTCTCTGATGTTGTTGTTGCTGCTGCTGTTGTCTCTGCAGCTGCTGCTGTCTCTGCTGTTGTATTAATAACTGCTGCTGTAGTTGTAGTTGCTGTTTAGAAAGAGAGGGAGAATACGTGTATATTATTGTAAAGAATAAAGTACACTCTTTATGGAGAATTAAATAATAATATTAGTACCAATGATAATTTATAAAATGTGTAACACCTGGCAGTAAGTGCAGTTGTGTAGTCCTTGTGGCTTAGCGCTTCTTTTTGATTATAATAATAATGGCACTAAGTGCCGAAAGGATTCATTCACCTTAGCGTTTGCAAGAGCTTGGTGTCTGTAGTGTGAAGCTAGAAGTTCCAGCGAGGCGAGGTAGGCAGCAGTGGAGGGTCCACTGTCATCATTATGATCGAGCTCTCTTTTGTTTGGGGACGGAGGCCGGGAATCTCTTTGCTGTCTGGCGCGTGACGTAGCCAAGGACGGGCGTGGGAGGGACAGGCTGTGGGTGCGGATAGCAGGTCGTGGGCGGGTCAGAAGAGTCGTGCGTCCGTCCCACGGCTTGTCATCTTGAAGGGACTGGTGGTTTATTTTCCGTATGACGTCAACAACTCTTGGCATCGTGGAAGACCTTTCCCCTCCGTCAGGGTGTCTCGTGGACCGCACCAGCACGGGGTTGATAGCTTCAGTCAATAGCATGACATTCTCAGTGAGAGCAGCTAGACCAAATACGTCTTCATAAGTCGGAAGCTGAGAAGCCCTTCTGTGGACTGGTACTAAAAGGCCGCCCTGGCTACCCATGAGTACCGCTGCGTCCGACATGTGGCGCAAACGTAGTGGTTTGGGTGGACGCGGAGGTGGCACTGGGTCCAAGCCGTGCCAGTGGGGCACCCCCCGGTGGAAAGTGTCCGCTCTTGTTGACTTCTATGACTGTGACGTTTGCTTCTGTTTTTTTTCGTCCTGGGTCGCTAGCAACAACTGAGGATGAGGTTTGGCGACGGAGGACCTGAGTGAGCAGGGGTCTGGTCTTTACTACCCCCCCTCAGGAGAGGAATAACCTAAAGAAGAAGAGGAAGATTCTAGTGGAGGAGTTCTCATAGAGTCGGTTCCGTCTTTCTGGCTTAGTCCAGCGCTCTGGGTTGAGGACTACAGAGGTCTTCGTGGCGGTGCTTGTAGTGTTCTCCTTTGAAGCGGGCACTACACTGAGATTAGTCTGTGCACAAGAAGCTCTGCGGCGTATGGGGGCGGTAGGCTTCCGTCTGACAGCGGCTGTTCTGAAGGAGGGAACACGAAGAACAATCTTGTTGCGTTGAAGTTCGCCTTCGGCAGCTGGTCCAGGAAGTGCCTTAGTGTCTTCCAGGGGCCTCCCGATGAGCAATTTTCAATTTGCTTGGCTTGCTTGGGCCTTTTTTTAAAATACTCTTTGGCATCTTTGTGTCGAAGGCTTTCAAAACTCTCCATTATATTTTCATCAGATTTGGTGGCTCGAATGGGTGAGAAAGTTCCATGGTCGAGAATATTTGTGAGTACTTCTTCCAACCTTCTCAGGTTAGCAGCTTTATCCCCTCCAGATCGTTTTCTTTCAGGCTTCTTCACAGGGCTAGGACGTGCAAGAGATATTTTTTCTATCACCTAAACGAAGAGGTTTTTCTGCCAAGGATGCCTCGGTGGTTTGATAACTTCATGTCGTGTTGTTTTTTCAGGTGTTCTAGTAGGCGAGTTCTCGACATCTCTCTTGAAGACTCTCTCAGACTGCGATGGTAGATGTTGCGTGGCTTTAGGGGCTGGGCGTTTCCGTGTGTTTTTAATGTTCTCCTCAATAACAGGGAGGAGGTAAGGGACGTTCCAGAAATAGACACTCGCTTGGTATTGCTTACCACCACTCGGGGCTCTCTTACACTTATTTCCGGAGGCCGTGGAAGCTCTCGTGGTTCATCTTTTTCGATTACTGTTGTGTTTTCTGTTATTTCGTTCTTCCCTTTTGACTTCACAGTGAAAAGTAAAGGCAGTATCGCTTGCATCCTTTCCCTTATTTTGCTCTTTCTTGGGAACACTTTGGTTATAACAGGAGATGGAATAGTTGGCTTGGGCCTTATCGGTGGAGGTGGAGCCGGCCCTTAGGTTTTGTGATACGAGTTAGCGGACGATTAACTGGCCCAAAGGAGGTGAGAACCAATCTTTCCCTCGGAGAAGTCTTTCTTGTACACTAAGTAGAGCGATGGACCTGTGCTGTTGTCCCTCCAGCAATGGTGGATTCCTGGGCGATGGAGATGAGGCTTTGTTCTGACCGACTTCGCTCAAGTGACGTGACACCAACTTCAATTACTGGACTAGAGTCTAGATCATCAAGCGAGCAGGCGTGGAACTTATGACTGAGGGTCCCCCCACCTCTGCTGTCCTCCAGTAGTAATCTTCCACTGACGGAGTTCGAGCGATGTATTCGACGGGCATTGGACCTCGTATCGAGGGTCGAGAAACGAGATGCTTGTGGCTCTGGGCACATGACAGGTCGTGGAGGACGGAGAGTTTGGCTCTCGCTGATCTGCATGTCTCGCCGTACGACAAGACTCTGCGCCCTTTGAGGTCGCTGGTGAACACGGGCATACCTCGTGGAGGCGAAAGAAGCGTGTCGGGCTGGCAGCCGCCGTGAACCATCTGGGAAATCCGACAAAAGGTCCAACCCCATCGGGTAGAGCGGCGTCGGATTCTTGTCTTCATCGGGATGGTAAACCCAAGCAGATGATCCCGCAGGGTCGGGCAAAGCTACCACATCATCCAGCGAAGGTGTAGAGTCGTGAGGTTCCTGTAGACACCAAAAATAGTCTTAGATATATGTAAAATGTATTCTAAATGCGTTGTGGTGATTTGTCTAAAATTATATAAATCAATAATTAATGTTTGTATGCCTGTCTATTTGGATAACAAACCATTCGTGTCTGTGCATGTGTCCGATTGTATCCACTATCCTTTGGTTATGCTTATAGCCATAATTTTTTAAAGGGGTGGAGGGGTAAGCCAGTGAAAGGTCTCGGTCAAATGACCAGAAGCTGGAGCTTTCGGTCCAGCTTTGCATAGTTGGTAGGCTTTAAATCCAGTTACCATTAAACAGGCCCTGGGGAATGGGAAGTATTATGGGTCAGTAGGCCTACTGGAGTCATCCATGTTTGTTCTTATATGGGTGGGAATGGCTGGTTTTGATAAGGACCTGCTTTGTATGGGCCAGTAGGCCTGCAGTGTTCCTCCATTCTTATGTTGATCTGAGGTAAGGTTGGCTCAAATTCCTAAGATCACGAGCCCTGTAGCAACATCAAGACACAACTCCTTGAAGGGACAGCAGTAGTGGAGAATTTAGCGCCCCAGGAAGTCCGGTGCGTCACAATGGAAGACTTACCAAAGACACTTGTCTGTAAATTATTCTTATCCGCTTTCTATTGTATTCTGGGATTAGTTTTTGTTAATCACACGATGCATTGCATATGGTTATATATATGTATATATATATATATATATCCCTGAGATTGGAATAAAAATAGTGTATATACAATAAGAGATATACATCTCTTGTATATATAATATTGTCTGGGATATATTGAAGGTTTCGTCTCTCGTCAAAGAGGAGTAGGAGGGAAGAATTTTGATGCTCGTTAAGTTTGATCCAAGGTATTGGATTTATCACAGTCTTCCCGAGTTTCCTCCAGTGACGCTACCTGGAAGCTTGTTGCACTCGTTTCACACACTATTGCCAAATTTGAACTTCCCATATAATTTCTAAGCCTAATTTTTTCTAACTTGAATCATTGCTGAGAGTTTTATCATGGTTAAATACTTTCAACGTGTTTATATCCCCTTCATCTGTCTGTTTTCCATTTGGTCACTTACATTCTTTCCAGAGTGTGCAGAGTCAGTGCCTTCAGCCTGTCTTCGTCGGAAAGGCTTCTTATGACTAAAGGTATGGTGACACCGACAGTATCAGTGTCTAACTGTGCATGTGTGTGCGTCTACGAAGTTCCTTTATTCTTGGAATCAACTTCGTTATCCCTGATAAGTTAGACACTTGTGAAACACTTGGGTATCTTTCGGAAATTTTTCGCCAACTAGTGGTTCCCCTTAGTCCAATACAGAGAAGAATGTGAAAGTTAAGACACATGTGCAACATCTGGACATCTTTATTGTAGACGTTTCGCCATCCAGTGGCTTTATCAATACAGATTCTAGGACATAATAGGAAGACAGTAGAACTATATACAAAAGATGAGGTAATCAGTCCCTCGGCCTTGAAGTTAGCGTTCAAGCATCGTGATGGAGAGCTCTGGAGCAAAGGCAAAAGACTGGCGTTTTTCTATAGGCGTTCAGTGATGGAGGGCAGCAGACGGGGCATCACTGGTAGCGGGATTCCCCAGTGGAAGTAGTCCTCCAAAGTGTGGGTTAGTTGCAGCTAGCCGTGAAGAAGTCTTGTAGATGTCTCTGAACCAAGATTCCATGATGTTGCAGTGTCTGACAAGTTGTGCAAGAAAGGTATAAAATACCGACAATATGATGCTGTGAACGCTAACTTCAAGGCCGAGGGACTGATTACCTCATCTTTTGTATATAGTTCTACTGTCTTTATTATGTCCTAGAATCTGTATTGATAAAGCCACTGGATGGCGAAACGTCTACAATAAAGATGTCCAGATGTTGCACATGTGTCTTAACTTTCATATTGTCGGTATTTTATACCTTTCTTGCACACAGAGAAGAATGGTTGAAGATCAGTAGTAGTTTGAGGTAATCAGTCCCTCAGCCTGGAACTGAACTTCTCCAGGCTGAGGGACTGACAACCTCAAATTCTACGACTTCAAGAGTGATGGACTGATTACATCATCTTCACATCTCTACTGTTCCTGCCTACTTTCTGTATTCGACTTAAGAAGCCTACTGTGTAGGCGAAACGTTTCGGAATAAAGTTGCCTAACTGTTGCATATGTGTCTTACCTATATCAAGATTGATGGACAAATATCCAATTTTTCAACTTGTAGGTACTCTGAACCATTCATATACATTCTTTCTCCCTCTTTGTATACCACATCATTGCTGTAAAATGGAACCCATAACTGAGCAGCGTAATCTAATCGAGGCTTTGACGAGAAGACTTCTGTTATTTATAATTCTTGAAGCCAAGAATTCTTTTAGCGGTAATGTTAACACTTCTGCAGTGTTGTCTTGTCTTTCAGTTTCTGCTAACCAGAACTCTTTAAGCTTTATTACATTCATTTGACTAAAATCTACGTTATTTATCTTATAAATACCACGGTTATTTTGTTTTCCAAAGATTAGAAATTTTCATTTGTTCATATTAAACCGCATCTTTCACTTCTCCGATTACATCATCCTAAGTTTTATAGTGTGCTTATCAGACATGATCCGATGATCTATTGGGGTGCGTTAGCAGACTTAAGTTCTTCATCGCCAATCTAGAATACTTAAATCCCTAAAACGAGGATTAAAGTAACCTGCAAGTGTGTATAGAACGAGGGATATACACCTCTTGTGTATATTCACCCTTTAGGTTAGGTAATGTTTGCCAGGAACAGGACAAGTGTTTCGTGACGGGGGTCTTAGTCATATGATGACCCACAGCTGGAGCTTTTGGCCATCTGACCGAGGCCTTCCGCTGTCTTACCCCTCCACTTTAAAAAATGTTGTATGTGCTTATCTTCTTGATTCGCTGGTACTCTCCCGGTCCGGGTCTTTCCCAGATGGTGACCTGGCCTTGGCTCCCTGTCTTGGGAGTGTCTGAGACCTATGTCTGCCATGGGAGGAGGTACAAGTACCTCCTTGTCTTCTGGGACCAACTGTCCCCAGGCCTAGCCCCATTCCCCACTCCCTCACAGGGCTCGTAGGGAGAAGCTAGATCTTGGTCTGACATCTTCCCCTCCTCAGGGAGGCTCATCGGAATGGCAGTGTTGTGAGCTGCAGGTGGTAGCAAGCTCTGGCTCTGGCACCTTCCCTGCCCCAGGGGGGCTCATGGGAATGGCAGTCTTGTGGGCTACAGGTATTTGCAAGCTCTAGCTCTGGTACCTTCCTCCGCCCTAGGAGGACTCGTGGGAGTAGTCTATGTATTTAGGTAAGGTTCGTCAGGAAACGGGACAAATGTTTCCTGACGCAAGTCTTAAATGATGACCCACCATTGGAGCTTTTGGTCATCCGACCGATGCCTTCCGCTGGCTTACCGGTCCACCCTTTTTAAAATTATGGTCCTAGGTATAACCATTTCTTTTTTTTAGAGGTATATATCCTACGTACTTAGACTTCTTGGTGTATATATTCTGCTGTGAGCAGCTGAAGGAATCAACATATAATTCGACAACAGGATTATTAAAACAAATAACCATGATAAATTAAAAAAAAATAATTGTCTGCGAAAGTTACTTCACGCAAATTATTGCTTTAAAACGACTTATTGTGTTATGAGAAGGTTTTTAGAATTATGTAATTGGTAAAGAATAACAAAGGATTAATTGTACACGACAAAATCTTCAATTTGAATAATGGTCATTTACATTGCTGGAAATAATTCCTAAAAAAAAATCATCCTTCATTATTGACATTTGTTAATTGATTACAAATAACAATGCACTAGATTTTAAATATATATTTTTTTAAATATTTATTATTATTATTTATTATTATTATTATTATTATTAAAGATTCGCCGGTATTCTCCCGGCCCGGGCCTTGTCCAAGTGGTGGCCCGGCCTTGGCTCCCTCTTTAGGGAGTGTCTGAGACCTAAGTCTCCCATGGGAGGAGGCACAAGTACCTCCTCATCTTTGGGACCAACTGTCCCCAGGCCTAGCCACAAGCTAGGCCTCTCTGGTCTGCCATCCCCGCCACAAGGGGGCAAATGGGAATGACAGTCTTATGAGCTAAAGGCTCGGGCTCAGGCACCTACCCTACCCTAGAGGGGCTGGGTATGGTGTCGATCTTTTTTTAGTATTTTTTTTTTTTTTATTCGCCGGTATTCTCCCGGTCCGGGTCTTTTCCAAGTAGTGGTGACCCGGCCTTGGCTCCCTATCTGGGGAGTGTCTCGAGACTTAAGTCTCCCATGGGAGGAGGTACAAGTACCTCCTCATCTTTGGGACCAAGTGTCCCCAGGCCTAGCCACATTCCCCGCCCTCACGGGGCTCGTAGGGAGAAGCTAGGCCTCTGGTCTGCCATCTACCCCGCCTCGAAGAGGCTCGTGGGGATGGCAGTCTTATGAGCTGCAGATGGTAGCAAGCTCAGGCCTTTTTATTTTTTTTTTTTAGTAGTTAGTTAGTTAAAGATTAGCCGGTATTCTCCCGGCCCGGGCCTTTTCCAAGTGGTGGCCCGGCCTTGGCTCCCTCTTTAGGGAGTGTCTGAGACCTAAGTCTCCCATGGGAGGAGGCACAAGTACCTCCTCATCTTTGGGACCAACTGTCCCCAGGCCAAGCCACAAGCTAGGCCTCTCTGGTCTGCCATCCCCGCCCCAAGGGGGCTAATGGGAATGACAGTCTTATGAGCTGAAGGCTCGGACTCAGTGCACCTACCTACCCTAGAAGGTTAGGCATGGTGTCGATCTTTTTTTTTCTTAGTATAAATGCATTAAGGAATGTTACACAATCATCTTTTTAATATTCAATAAGAACTAAACTATGTAAATAAAAATTATTATAGAAACAATAATTTTATATAAAGGTGAAGGTTACTACTTTTTTAGTAAGTTACTAGATAGTTAGAATAGGGGCACTGTTACGCATTTTCCTAAAGAATAAGTTATTTTATATAGGAAAAGCTTCAGTTAAAGACATTTATTAAAGGGGAGACTCACCTTTTTTGTAAGTTAGGAGAGAGCATGTGAGGTGTTAGCTGATGAGTGGACATGGTGTTTCGGTGTTGTAGTGAAACAGCCTGTGTGTGAGACACTAGCCTGTGTGTGAGAGACATAGCCTGTGTTTGTGTGGAGCACTAGCCTTGTTGTGGGTGTGTGTGTGTGAGAGGGGACACTAGCTGTGTGGTGTGGTGGAGAGCACTAGCCTGTGTGTGTGTTGTGTGAGAGCACTAGCCTGTATGTGTGTGAGAGAGCACTAGCCTGTGTGTGTGTTGTGGGAGAGCACTAGCCTGTGTGTGTGAGAGAGCACTAGCCTGTGTGTGTGTGAGAGCACTATGTGTTGAGAGCACTAGCCTGTGTGTGTGTGTGAGAGCACTAGCCTGTGTGTGTGTGTGAGAGCACTAGCCTGTGTGTGTGAGAGAGCACTAGCCTGTGTGTGTTGTGTGAGAGCACTAGCCTGTGTGTGTGTGAGAGCACTAGCCTGTGTGTGTGAGAGCACTAGCCTGTGTGTGTGAGAGCACTAGCCTGTGTGTGTGAGAGCACTAGCCTGTGTGTGTGAGAGCACTAGCCTGTGTGTGTGAGAAGCACTAGCCTGTGTGTGTGAGAGCACTAGCCTGTGTGTGTGAGAGCACTAGCCTGTGTGTGTGAGAGCACTAGCCTGTGTGTGTTGTGTGAGAGCACTAGCCTGTGTGTGTGAGAGCACTAGCCTGTGTGTGTGAGAGCACTAGCCTGTGTGTGTGAGAGCACTAGCCTGTGTGTGTGTTGTGTGAGAGCACTAGCCTGTGTGTGTTGTGTGAGAGCACTAGCCTGTGTGTGTTAGAGCACTAGCCTGTGTGTGTGTTGTGTGAGAGTACTAGCCTGTGTATGTGTGTGTGTAAACACTAACGTACATGCACTCACCAATATATTGTTGCAGGGGTCGATTCACAGCGCCTGGCCCTGCCTCTTCACTGGTCGCTACTAGGTCACTCCTGGCTTCTAGAGCCATGTCGTACCTCTTCTTAAAGCTATGCATGGATCCTGCCTCTACCACTTCACTCTCCAGACTGTTACACTTCCCTACAACTCGAAGGCTGAAGAAATACCTCATAACATCCCTACGGCTCATGTGAGTTTTCAACCTCCAGCTGTGCTCTCTTCCTATTTCCCATCTCTAAAACATTCCCTGTTCATCTTGTCAATTCCTCTCAATACTTTATCCATTATCATATACCCTATTAGTCATACTGAAGGCCAGGACAGGAGGTGTTTACAGTATCTGCAGCAATAGGTATGTATATTCTACCGAGTCAGCACCACCACCATCATTTAAACACCAACACCACTGTTACATTCCCCACTACTAATGTATAACATTTCTCTAGTGCCGTCACCACAAGAGCTAATGTGACTGTGGAACCTGGTCAAAACAGCGCTTGACAGTGCTAACTATACGTGTCAAAATAGCATGGCACGCCAGGAAGATGATTGCCCCAGTGGATTTTCCATTTATGGTAGACCAGACGCTGCTTCGCCAGACTCCACGTGTGTTTAATGCTTAAGGTAAGGTATCAAGGTGCCATTCCTTTGGTGTAAGGTGACATACAAACATGAATAAAGTGAGCAATTATATTTTAATATATATTAGTTTATAAGAATGTAATGGTGACATTCTGTTATATATTACAGGTATAATAATATACATAATATTCACAACAGCTGGTGATATCTGTTATGGAGGATAATTCCAGTGGTAATAGTCATACGTTCCTCTTACTGATGGTAAGTAAGAATGAGTGCGTGTACCTGACGACAGTCATCCAGTAACGTACCTGACGACAGTCATCCAGTAACGTACCTGACGACAGTCATCCAGTAACGTACCTGACGACAGTCATCCAGTAACGTACCTGACGACAGTCATCCAGTAACGTACCTGACGACAGTCATCCAGTAACGTACCTGACGACAGTCATCCAGTAACGTACCTGACGACAGTCATCCAGTAACGTACCTGACGACAGTCATCCAGTAACGTACCTGACGACAGTCATCCAGTAACGTACCTGACGACAGTCATCCAGTAACGTACCTGACGACAGTCATCCAGTAACGTACCTGACGACAGTCATCCAGTAACGTACCTGACGTTAGGGGTTTCACATATAAGGAATGTGGATTTTGTGATGCCAACAGCCTGGCAAGCCTGAAATTTTACCCGTCTAAGACACGTTCTGTTAAGTAATATGAACCAGAATTAAACTTAACCATGTGTGATATTGATGTATGTTCGAGACTGTATATCTGATATATAGATCTAGCAAAAAATCCACAGATAAAAATGTTAATCTTATAATGGAATATTAAATCTGTAATATACTGCGTTAGTTTTGTTAGTTTAATTTCCCACTTCATGCCTTAACACCAGGCTCTGGTGGCCTGGTGGTTAACGCTCTCGCTTCACACGGTGAGGGCCTGGGTTCGATTCCCAGCCAGAGTAGAAACATTGGACGTGTTTCTTTCCACCTGTTGTCTATGTTCCCCATCAGTAAAATGGGTACCTGGGTGTTAGTCGACTGGTGTGGGTCGCATCCTGGGACACTGACCTAAGGAGGCCTGGTCACAGACCGGGCCGCGGGGGCGTTGACCCCCGGAACTCTCTCCAGATAATCCAGATAATATCAGCCCCACGTAAGAGTTAGGTCAAGTTTTGCAAATTTTTGAGTTTCCCAACAAACTGCTATTATTTAGGATCTAGCAAACTCTAGAATCAAGAAACCGAAAGTTCCAAGTGTCTTATTTGTGAACTTGTCTGTTTTCTAAATAATTTACACAAATAAGTCATGGAGAACCACTACTAGGCAGACAAGAGTTATAATATATATACCCAGGTGTATATTTCTTGGTTTATATACACTTGAGTTAAATTTTAATCTTTATTATTATTATTAAAGATTCGCTGGTATTCTCCCGGCCCGGCCTTGGCTCCCTCTTTAGGGAGTGTCTGAGACCTAAGTCTCCCATGGGAGGAGGTACCAGTACCTCCTCATCTTTGGGACCAACTGTCCCCAGGCCTAGCCACAAGCTAGGCCTCTCTGGTCTGCCATCCCCGCCTCAAGGGGGCAAATGGGAATGACAGTCTTATGAGCTAAAGGCTCGGGCTCAGGCACCTACCCTACCCTAGAAGGGTTAGGCATGGTATCGATCCTAAATTTAATCCCTATTTTAGAGATTGAAATATTCTTGACTGCTGACGAGTTACATTGCAGCCTTAATGACCCTCGTGAAGCTGATAGACTTCAAACTTGGTTAAGCAACCAAGGCAGCGATAAACCAGTGGATGCTTCACCTAAGGAATTGGAAGTCTTTCACTACCTTAGATCAGGCCAGACTGCCTCTCATTCCCCAAGAGCTGTATACCCCTACAAGCTTAGCGCTTCCGCCTAAATATAATTGACCAACTCGAGGCATCATGGCGTCCCGTAGCGCGGTTACTAGCGTACTCAGCTCACACACTGAGGTCCGTGGTTCGATCCCCGATACGGCTGGAAACATTAGGATGTTTCCTTAAGACACCTGCTGTCCCTGTTCACCTAGCAGTAAGATAGGTACCTGGGTGTTAGCCGACTGGTGTGGGTCGCATCCTGGGGACAAATAAAGAATATGGTGAAAGACTCGTCAGGGGACACTTGTTCAGTTTCCTCATAAATCACTTCCACATAACTCTTACGCATCAGAAAAATATTTGTTCCACGATGTATAATCCACTGGAAGTCCACTCTACATCATGCATTATACATTCACATATAATGAAAAGTCGAGGGACTACAGTAGTATAACAATGTCAAGGTCAAGGCATTGGCTTAAGCCGGGTACGAAAACTGGAGCTGCCTGATATAGGCCAGTAGGCCTGCTGCAGTGTTCCTTCTTATTTTCTTAGAAAGAAAATAATGATCTAAACTTCATTATGGATGATTTTAAATTATTCGTAATCAAGTTATATACGGTAAATTAAATTATTAAGCACATTCACAGGGGAGCGTCAAATCCGTAGGGGTCATAACAGCTGCCCGGGGAGTGGGGGTAACGGGAGACTATCATATTTGATGAGAGGAAAGAGTGGACAGGTTCTTACATCGAAGTCCCCTCAAGGGAGGTTCCTTGACGCTGGTGAGGGGCTCTTGATCTAGGGGATTGAATCTGTGCTCCAGTTCCCTAAATTGAGCCTGAATACCTTCCATACCCCCCCCCCCAACGCGATATATAATCCTATGGGTTTAGCGCTCCCCCATGATTATAATAATCTTACATAGAGGGAAGTTACTTTACATTGTATTCAATAATCGTGATGGATATATATACATGCAAAACAACCACGGGGGGGGGGGGGGAGCTGAATGATACCTCTAGGCCTTTCCTGTTGCAATCGACACATCAGGGGCTTGCAATGTTGCAGAAATGAGTATAAAGTCCCAAATAGATTGTTTTGCATGATAGTGTGTGTACAGTACAATGATATTTAATACAGATGCATGTATGAATGATACAGTAGTGAATAACAATGTTTTATTGAAGGCCTTTCTAGCACTGACATCTACATCATGGTTAGTTGTATGGCCCTTGTGGGCTTAGAGCTTAGTTTTAATTGTAGTAGTAGTAATAATATTGCCATAGTTGGTTGTGGGTTTGAAGCCTAGTGAATTACTTAAAGGGTCAAAATTGCTACAAGACGCCTGATCACCACCAGTCAAGAATGCTTTATTTCCTAAAATATATAGTCTGCATATACACTTTCTGGTAGGTATATCTTGTATTCAATGCTCTAGATAAAAATAAATTTCACACACATTATATATGTATATATATTAGTGTGTTTTTACAGTATATATTCACTGAAAGTAATTCATCTATACTTTAAGGTTACCGTTAAGGACTAGAGTATGTTGAACTGATTACATATATACTAAATACGTAACACTTAGGTGTATATGACAAGTGTCTACCATGAAATTCAGTAATAGAATCTTATTCAAGGTTACCGATTAGGAGTCTTGATTGTTAGACAACATGGTCGTGTCTACCATGAAATTCAGGTTAATTAGGAGTCTTGATTGTTAGACAACATGGTCGTGTCTACCATGAAATTCAGGTTAATTAGGAGTCTTGATTGTTAGACAACATGGTCGTGTCTACCATGAAATTCAGGTTAATTAGGAGTCTTGATTGTCAGACATGGTCGTGAAGACTACGTCTAATATTTTTACTTCCAATATGAGTGTCTAATTTCATGTGTTATCACTTGTTTGCTGATACAGTTAGGTTCATTACAAAGAGAGATGAAATTATATTGGCTTCTTACACAAGTTGTTTGGTCTCTTACAAACAGGATATATATATTGGAAATGTCTGTTTTCTTTGCTTGTTAGTATTTCTGAAACCCTATAGTCTTTACATCTTTCTCCTGTCGAGACATTAAACAATATTCATGGCACGAACTATTTACCTGCACGTATTACTCCCAAGCAGTTAATATAAATCGGATTTAAAAAAAAAAAACATGCATACAAATACATGCACACAGACACAGGATGAGTAGGGAGAGTTCTGGCAAGGCGAGGCGTGTCAAGTTATCACCCTCACTTACGTCATGCTGGCTTCCTCTGATATCCATGACTACCAACAAGCCTTAAAGGTGATGCTATCACATTTATGTGAAACATCACATGAATGTTGTAACTATAAGTGCAGATACAACAGCGTATTTCTGACAGGTAGACAAAACCACAGTTACAGAAGCTTTTATTGACAAGGCTTCACTGTATAGTTTCATCAGATCATAACTTTATGGAACTCGAAACAGTGAAATAATGTCCCAATGAAAGCGTGGTCGGATTACCAAACAACTTCTGTATAAAATATGACTAGCTATACTGAACAACCCGCTTAATATTGGAGAATTTACATAGAACACAAAGATCTACGTTCGATATTTAACCGTGAGTTCTGTAACTCCCGTCCTCCTTCAGTGGAGTCTAAAATACACTGTCAAATAATGACGTTCACGTTTCAGTATCAACATCGCTTTGCCGACAGTCTTCGAATTGAAAAATAAGACTACTTTTCCTTAGGAGGATAAACAGTCTTCATGCAACCAAAGGTATATCTTCAACTACTGCCACAACGTATCATCACAACACAAGCTAACATTTGAGGTACAAGGCAAGCCTCATGCATACGGGTATAAGGAAAAAAAATTCTTTTCACCCGTATACTTTGCATAATACTGTAGTTTGATCATATCCTGGTAACGGTGAGGTAATATGTTTTTCTTAAATGGCACTAGCACAACCTTGCTGCTAAAATAATGAGGTTTTAGTGCAGGTAAGGTTGTCACAATCTTTGCATTATATGGCGGTAAAAATTCATTGAAGCACATCTTCACAATGTTTGTCATAGTCTTGATAAAAGGCCTGGCAGCCTCGAACACAAAGGTCACTTTATATTAGTTTCACTAGGTACAGTTTCCAAGAGTTCGTGTTATTAGTCCAGGTCCACAACAAAGCCCCCACCGCCTTGTGAGGGGTACTCAATGACGGCACACGACTCCCAACCGCCTGTCGTCAAGGAGCGCAGGTTAGCGGATGTACTGACTGTTGGAGGCGCAGGCGGGGGCGCAGAAGGTCTTACTAGGCGGCTTCCAGGAGGTCGAGGACTGGCACTAGACTGGCGAAGGCTTTCTGGTATTGAGTAGAGCGAAGTATTACAACTCGATGGAGCTCTGGAGACCATGCCACCGTTCTGCATGTCAGTTCCTAGGATTTGGGGTCGGTCTCCTCCTGAATGGGTGCTGTCAGGCTTGAAGGGTTGGAAAGACGACTTTGAGACCTTTGAGAGAGTCGAGGTGCGGGAATGACTATCACTGAACACTCCACTGAATCGCTCATTCTCCCTCATTTCTTTTACCACATCTGGTAAGATGAACTGCCAGGCAGAGCGGTGGTTTCTCAAGAAGTAAGGCACACAGTTCTCCGGTGTCTTGGGCTGTTGGGGCTCTGTGTATTCTTCTTTATTCTCTTGGCTTCGTGTAGTACCTCTGCTGCCGCTACTACTGTTACCACTTAAAACATTATCACCACCACCACCACCAGGAAGGAAGCCATGCACATTCCCACTAGCACCAGTTCCACCACCAACACCTCTACAATCTGCAACCCTAAGAGTCAAGTCATCACAAGCTAGGTTACTGGAGGCGGTCAAGCAAGGTGACTGGAACCTTGTGGTTTCTACCTGGCGGTGGTGTAGACCTTCTTCAGACAGAGACCTGGTGACTGCAAGACGACCCTTCATCTTAGGGCCTCGAACCACCACGCAGAAGAGGTACTGAGCGCCAAAGAAGCCGATGACGATACCGAGAGCAGTCACGATGGTAGTCAACCAGAATGCTGTGGGGAAAAAGGGCGAAAATTTAGCTACTGACGCACAGATGTTGCTCTGCACGGGGAAATTTTTTTTATACCCGAGAAAGAATGCATCGGGAAATATAAATATTATTGAAAGTTCATAAAACAGTGAAAGGATAAAAAAAAAAAAGTTTAGATTTCTATCAGAGGTTGATTTTACGAGGCTTGTACACTGACCTATCTTGCCAGACCACCTCTCAGCCTTGTACACTGACCTATCTTGCCAGACCACCTCTCAGGCTTGTACACTGACCTATCTTGCCAGACCACCTCTCAGCCTTGTACACTGACCTATCTTGTCAGACCACCTCTCAGCCTTGTACACTGACCTATCTTGTCAGACCACCTCTCAGGCTTGTACACTGACCTATCTTGTCAGACCACCTCTCAGCCTTGTACACTGACCTATCTTGTCAGACCACCTCTCAGGCTTGTACACTGACCTATCTTGTCAGACCACCTCTCAGGCTTGTACACTGACCTATCTTGTCAGACCACCTCTCAGGCTTGTACACTGACCTATCTTGTCAGACCACCTCTCAGCCTTGTACACTGACCTATCTTGTCAGACCACCTCTCAGCCTTGTACACTGACCTATCTTGTCAGACCACCTCTCAGGCTTGTACACTGACCTATCTTGTCAGACCACCTCTCAGCCTTGCACACTGACCTATCTTGTCAGACCACCTCTCAGCCTTGTACACTGACCTATCTTGTCAGACCACCTCTCAGCCTTGTACACTGACCTATCTTGTCAGACCACCTCTCAGCCTTGTACACTGACCTATCTTATCAGACCACCTCCCAGCCTTGTACACTGACCTATCTTGTCAGACCACCTCTCAGCCTTGTACACTGACCTATCTTGTCAGACCACCTCTCAGCCTTGTACACTTACCTATCCTGTCCGACCACCTCTCAGCCTTGTACACTGACCTATCTTGTCAGACCACCTCTCAGCCTTGTACACTGACCGATCTTGTCAGACCACCTCTCAGGCTTGTACACTGACCTATCTTGTCAGACCACCTCTCAGGCTTGTACACTGACCTATCTTGTCAGACCACCTCTCAGCCTTGTACACTGACCTATCTTGTCAACCTCTCAGCCTTGTACACTGACCTATCTTGTCAGACCACCTCTCAGCCTTGTACACTGACCTATCTTGTCAACCTCTCAGCCTTGTACACTGACCTATCTTGTCAGACCACCTCTCAGCCTTGTACACTGACCTATCTTGCCAGACCACCTCTCAGCCTTGTACACTGACCTATCTTGTCAGACCACCTCTCAGCCTTGTACACTGACCTATCTTGTCAGACCACCTCTCAGCCTTGTACACTGACCTATCTTGTCAGACCACCTCTCAGCCTTGTACACTGACCTATCTTGTCAGACCACTCCCAGCCTTGTACACTGACCTATCTTGTCAGACCACCTCCAGCCTTGTACACTGACCTATCTTGTCAGACCACCTCTCAGCCTTGTACACTGACCTATCTTCACGATGTACTCCAGGTTGTTCTCCACGATGTT
Organism: Cherax quadricarinatus; assembly: GCF_026875155.1. Lineage (NCBI taxonomy): Eukaryota > Metazoa > Arthropoda > Malacostraca > Decapoda > Parastacidae > Cherax > Cherax quadricarinatus. The sequence continues at coordinate 26,743,143 of NC_069458.1, read as the reverse complement.
CCTTCTGGCATCCGCTGTCAAGAAGACTCCATACTCGCCCACCTGTCAGGCACATAACTCATCAATATTATAACATGAAATGAGAATTCTTCATGGGGACCTACGGGTTAAACGCTCCCCATAATAATGGGAAGGGGATAAATCCTGGTGAAGGCTTCCTTGTTCCAAGATTCTCCTTCCTCCTCCCTGGATCAAACCTAATTATCTTTCAATTATTTTTTTTATCTGGGAAATAGGCAATTAGGATGATTGTTAACTGGGCTTGAAGCCTATCTGCTGTCATTATAAGTCTGTTCACACCAGCCAAAAATACATAGACAATCTCTGTGTATATAACCTGTGTAGTCTGTAAATACACTATTAAAGCAGTCGTGCGCACAACACACACGGCTCTGTAATTAACAGAGCTGTGTGTTTGTTTAGATAAAATCTTTCCTGCACCAGACACCTAAAATTTCACGATTCGCCCATCATGACAGCTTCTACACCACAATACAAGGATCTCTCACCTGCAAAATGACGAGGTTGGCCACGTTGGCCACCAGCACGCTGAGTGTGGCCACCAGTATCAACTGTCCACGTTTTATCGTCTGCTTTTTCCATCCAATAACGCCTAGTACCAGTCCACACACACCGGACTGCACCACAGAGAAAGAGAAAATTATACATTTGTTTGCCCTTGTGATATAGAAAACGGGGTGAGCTAAATTAATTAATTTTAGACAGATGGATAGGTAACTATTATAATTATTAAACACCTGGGAAGTAATCAGATATAACCCATTATAGAGGATGGGTTGCCTTGAAGGGTATAATATCCAAGACACCACTCCCACGTGCCCTCCTAGGGCGGGGAAGGAGCCAGAGCTTGCTAATACCTACAGCTCACAAGACTGCCACTCCCACGAGCCCCCCTGGGGCGGGGAAGATGGCAAGCTTCTCCCTACGAGCCCCGTGAGGGTGGGGAATGGGGCTAGGCCTGGGGACAGTTGGTTCCAGAAGATGAGGAGGTACTTGTACCTCCTCCCATGGAAGGCATAGGTCTCAGACACTCCCGAGACAGGGAGCCAAAGCTGGGTCACCATCTGGAAAAGACCCGGACCGGGAGAGTACCGGCGAATCAAGAACGAATGACGACTGAAGGGTTTAGAGACAGAAAGACTCTGGGACAGGCAAAGAAATGACTGAAGATAGAATGATAAGTAAGCCATTAAAAAATAGCCGTAGAATGTTAATTGAAGATATATTCTAAGTTAAGATTTTAAGATAACAAACAAGACTCAAGAAAAGTTCATCTTAGTAGATATACAAGTTAAACAGCGTATATGTTTAGATAAAATTTTTTTATAATCACAATTTTTAAAGGGGTGGAGGGGTAAGCCAGTGGAAGGCCTCTGTCAGATGACTAAAAGCTCCAGCTGCGGGTCGTCCTATGATTAAGACCCGCGTCAGGAAATACTTGTCCTGTTCCCTGACAAACCCTACCTGTATATTTCAGTGTAGGTGTATCGAGAATTGTATATCTCAGGCTACATACACCGAGAATTGTATATCTCAGTATACAGTGACCGTGAATTGTATGCTTGGGTTCAACACAAACTCCAGCCACCACTGCAATGGTCCGTAGTCAAGTCATTGATTAAGGTGAGCAACAAATTTAAGAGAAAATGCTTATCAACATCTCTGATTACAACTTCCAACATCGTGCGAAGTCAGGGATGTTTTCCCCACTTATCAAACCCACAGCAATAAAGTTGGTGAGCCAAGCTTATCTTTGGGACCAAGAAGTCCTGGTCTCAGACCGAGCCGCGGGGGCGTTGACCACCCGAAACCCCCTCGAAGTGAGCTCCAGGTACGAGTCAAGCTCATCTTTGGGACCAAGAGTCATGCTGAACAACCAACACTGTACCTGACCTTTCCTCACTCCTGCCTTTATAATTTATCCCCTCAGGCATATTTTAGTGATCTGCGGGGGGGGGGGGACCTGTTGCACGAAGTGAAAAGTCCAGATTAAAAAAATGTCCTATAGGTCCAAATTATGTTTTTTTTTTTTTCGAATTGTCGATATACATATACCGTTATTAAAGGGAACTTTAGATTCTATAAGTTTTTTGAGTACGTAAAGTTCTCGGCTCCCATTTATCAAGTCGTGTAATATTAAGGTTTCCTTGTTTAGTAGCATTAACGGTGTAATATTCGTCAGGAGACAGGACAAGTGTCTCCTGACGCGGGTCTTAGTCTTTTGATGACCCGATGTTTTAAGAGAAGTAGGTCAGGTAAGATTAGTCAGGAAATAAGACGCGTGTTTCCTCACGCAGGTTTTAAGTCATGTGTTGACACGTAACTGTTGCTTTTGTTCATCTGACCGAGGCCTTCCACTGGCTTACCGGTTCACCCCTTTAAAAATTTAAGGATACTAGAGACGTAGGTAGATATAATGTTTGGGTTTTAGTCCTATGATGACCCACAGCTGGACTCTTGGTCTTCTGACCAAGGCCTTCCACCTTACCAGAGAAGTACAATGCTTAGGTGTCGCCGAAGACACCTAGGTGTTACACATATGTCTTACTCATCTTCTCGAGTTCCTAGCCTCCTACCGGAGAACTTGTGTAAAAAAAAATCTGCTAGACGTATGATTCTCGTTTAACACTCCCGAATTCAAGATTTCAAAGGAATCCAAATTTCCTCGCTGACTGACAGTAGGAAAACGGGTGACATAATTCACAAAAACATTAATTATATAAGATAGTCGTAATGAGAGAGAGAGAGATTCTGAAATAATTGTATTAAATCGTAAATAACTTACCCAGCTTCCCGTCCATATATTAGACCCCAGCTGGAAGATGGGCAGTATTAATAGGAAGCAAATGCCAGATGCCAGTTGAATCAAGCCTAGCAATAGCAGGAGGCCGCCCACCACGCCCACGACACCGCCCACCTGCCCGCAGCACATGTTCACACCTGCAATAGAGAATAGTCAACAGGGTATTAGTAATATGAATTAATTTTCTCAATATTACAAACGAATAGTCAATTTGCAGTTGGAGTCTCCCGGCTATAAAAAATATAGCTGAAGCTTACAGCTTGGTTTTCATTATAATATAATGTATATGTATATACATTAATAATAATTATGCGCTCAACCCGTAAGATACATGTATATAGATGGAAAAAGCTCTCAAACCGCAGGGGGCCATAATACGTAAGAAATGGGTAGCAATCAGATTTGACCCAAGGGGAAAGTTCCTCAAGTTCCTTGGATCAGGAGCTCTTCATCAGAAATATAATATATTGCATGCTTGCTAAGGTTATTTAGTTCTTATCTGGAGAATGAAAATTTTGTTTTTTTATTTTTGTGTGTGTAATATATATATATATATATATATATATATATATATATATATATATATATATATATATATATATATATATATATATGTCTCTAATGCTACTGGTGTCTAGGTAGATGAACGATCTTATCAGGTACCTATTATCAGGTACCTATTATCCATAACATCTAATCCTTGTACACACGAAAACGTACAAATATAACATTCCACGATATCGTATTTGACAAGACTCGGTGATAACATCCAGTGCGACACAATAATTGCATCCAACGATAAGTGATAACATCCTGAAGTTACCTCCAAGAGAATTTACATTTTGACAAGATGTTATAAACTTAAGTAAAACCAGGACGTGATATTTACCTCAATTACTCAAACCAGCATTGATCCATCCCTCAAAATATGTACACTGAGAGGTGCATGTACATCTCTCACTGTACATAAGAACACGAGATACCCAGCACTGGTAAGCCAGCAGTTACTTAATCATTGCGTGGGTTATCCTTTGACAAAGAGCTGTGTGTGTGTGTGTGTGTGGGGGGGGGGGACACTTTCCTGTATCCTGACGAACCCTCATCCCTTAACACTAGGAGAAACCATAACACGGGTGGGGTTAGAACCCGTGTCATTACGATTTCATGAGTCCAGTCAGACTAGGAGGAAGACTCTCCGTGCGGTAACCTGAAAGTCACAGAAAGAAAATCAAAGAAAAATAAGTCACATTATTATTATTATTATTAAAGATTCACCGGTATTCTCCCGGCCCGGGCCTTTTCCAAGTGGTGGCCCGGCCTTGGCTCCCTCTCTAGGGAGTGTCTGAGACCTAAGTCTCCCATGGGAGGAGGCACAAGTACGTCCTCATCTTTGGGACCAACTGTCCCCAGGCCTAGCCACAAGCTAGGCCTCTCTGGTCTGTCATCCCCGCCCCAAGGGGGCTAATGGGAATGACAGTCTTGTGAGCTACAAGCTCGGGCTCAGGCACCTACCCTACCCTAGAAGGGCTAGGCATGGTGTCGATCAATAAGTCACAATTTTGGCTAGGGAAAAAAGTCACATTGAAATTATTTTATATTTAAATACTATAAACAATTAAAGTAATAAAATAAAATAAATATTTGATACTATATCAGTATTTACATAATTTTAATTTGTATTTACCTAAAAAAAATCACAAATATTTTTATTGGATGTAGCCTAAAGGACCCTCATGTAACCAATAGGTTTTAAACCCTTACCCAAGTAACCTATTGTGCGACTTAGTGGACACCCTATAGAATCAAAGTCTAAATTCATTTAAGTTATCTGTCTAACATTTACCACAGTCTGAGCTTGGAGTCTTGGTGGGAGTTTATTTGTCAAGAGAGATAGGAAAATTTCTGCTGATGCGGGTCTTAGTCATACGATGACCCGGGTGTCCTGTGAAGATTTTAGTCAATGGATCATGGCCTTTCGCTGGCTTACCCGTCCAACTCGTAAAAATTATTACAGAACGGACATCAGTGCGCTGGAAAACAGAAGGTTAACTGGGTTAATCCCATATGTCAGAACTTTCCTACGAGGATACAGGGATAGCACTGAATCTGCACGCGTAGAATTAGGGATATGACTAAGGTATACAAACGGAAGATAGGAGTAACTTAGATATAATGTGGTGATAATATATAACGAAGACAGGACTGGTAACAGAGCTGTGGATGAGTGGAACAAACTCCCGAGCAGTCCTACTCAAGAGAGAACCTTGGATAGATTTAAAAATAAGTTAGACACGAACATGAGTGGGTCTCTGTGACTTAGACCTGTATTAATGTTGGTAGAATTACTGGCAATATGTTGAGTAAAAGGACACAAGTGCAACTAATGTGACATTTTATTGTGGCAACGTTTCGCTCTCCAGGAGCTTTGTCAGGCCTGCTTAACATGGGCCAGTGGGCCTGCTGCAGTGTTCCTTCTTTATGTTCTCATGATCTTTTTAACAAGGCTGTTACACCTGCAGGAAACAATGCTAGTTAAACAAACCACAACCTTATTTACACATTTAAAAAAACCAAAATCTGAAAAAAAACACCAAAATTCTGGTCACCACCTTAAGCTTAACTTGTGAATATTGATAACGGAATACCAAAAAGTTGATAAGAAAGACATGTGCAGTTAGGGAGGTATCTTAACTCCGAAAAGTTTCGCTAAACAGTAGGCTTCTTCAGTCGAATACAGAGGCAGCAGAAGCAGTAGATATATCAAGACTATGTAATCAGTCCATCATCCACAATGAGGCGTTTCCTGCAACACCACAGAGTTACACATGCCTGAATATATAAATTACTTCCCTTACGACATCACCCCATCATGCATACCAGTTTAAAGCAGCGTAAAGATCAGTGGATTTATATTCCAGGCAGTTCCCTGTGCTGTGAGACAGCTGGTTATATGATTATCAATGTGGTGAGTGGGTGCAGCAGTACGTGTGTTGGTACCCGAGGTTTGGTCCAGATAACTCTCCCTCTGTGTTTGTATATGGAGGGTTGCGGGCGTGTAAGATTGCCCAAGTAGATAAGAGTGTATACATGAGGGCATAAAGGAAAACCAGAAGTGAGAATGAGGGTAGAGATGGAAATAGCATAAAATACCGACACAGTGGTAAAATAAACACATGAGCAGTATAACGTTGTCAATAGAGAATTATACTGATTATGTGTTTATTTTTCCAGGGTAGAGATTGATGGTATAAAATACCCACACGGTGGAAAAATAGACAAATGCAGTATAATGTGATCCTTTATTGAAGTTTCGCCCACACAGTGGGCTTTATCAGGTCACAAACTGATCTGTTTGTGACTTGATAAAGCCCACTGTGTGGGCGAAACGTAATCGATAAAGGCTCGCCTTAAATCGTATTTGTGTCCCTTTTTCCCGAAAATGAGGGTATTTGAAATGAAATAAATAATGGAAAAATAACATGCTGATAATATTTAACCAAGACAGGACTAGCAGTAATGGATGAAAGTAGGGCAAGTTTAGGTTTAAAAAGGGATATATGGAAGTACTGATTTAGCAATCGAGTTGTAGATGAGTGGAACAAATTTCGAGGGAGTGACAAGTGAAAACCTTAGTTTTAAAATAGGCTGGACAGACACACAAGTGGGTGTGAGTAAAACCTGTCTAGAATGGGTCAGTAGGTCTGCTGGAATGTTATGTTAATCACACAGTACTGTATACCATTCTTGTACAACTAAAATGTATAAAGAAGACATATGCATATATGGGACACTTTCAATCTAATATAATGAACGTAAAAGTCAAAAATAAATGTCGTCGAAGGTCAGAGGGAGTGGATCAAGTCACCTGACGGACGTGTCCTGTAAAATTAATTTGGTCACAGTTTTTGAAATGACCTTCGGAAGCGATTACAAGTATGCATAAAATTTCTTTCCAGTTTATCATTTCGAAGTAACGACAATGTTTTGACAGGGGAATGGAGTCTCCCGTCATGCTCTTACTTTAACTTGGAAAAGAAGCAAAGATTTTTCTTTTTTTTTTTTTTTAATCTACTCCTTAAGCTCAACAACAGTGAGTCTACAATCTCATTAACGCTGGAAGGACAGGGCTGAAAACTACATGTAGATTTCCAAAGTATACCGTAAACCAATAATCAAGGAGTTACATTAAAGTTATTAAACTGTCGACAATTAATTAGGTAAAAGGGAAACGTGCAACATAACATATGTTGAAAAACTGGTCAAAGGTTTGCTAAGCTTCTCTTTACATTCCTTTAAAACCCTTGTAAACAGTTCATGAAGTTGAAGTGAGAGTATGGAGCCTTGTATACTGTCAGGAGGTGAGATATAAGCCACTAGCAGAAAGAAAGTAATCATTGAGAGATCACGTCCCTCTCAAATCCATTCTCACTTGTGAAGAAGCCTACTGTGCAGGCGAAACGTTTCGAAATAAAGACACCTAACTGTAGTATACGTGTCTTACCTAACGAACTGTTGTGAAGGGTTTTTATATAAAGCGAAATGGAACTTAACTGTTAACTTTTCAGTGTATCAATTCAAGCAAGTAACGTGTGATTTCACACGATATCTGTAGACCTACCACAAATGGCGTTCCACAAGGATCTATTTTGGGCCCAGGAAATAGCTAAAAGTGTATATTTATATAACAGAGAGATCAGGTGCGACCTACTCGTCTCCCTGCTGTGTTCTGAGCTCTGCATTCAGTTGGGAAAAAAGTAATCAGTGATGAAATGCCTTCAGTCATTAAAAATCAGGAAGGATTAGGCTAGAAAAGTGTCTAGCATGGGGTGATTCTCTAGTTTGTATTAATGGCATGTAGTACTGACAAGATGAATATGGCATATCCAATATTTAGATATCTTTATATTGATAGATACAGGTATCTTTAGTGCAGAGCTGTTACGCCTGTGTACCAGGTTTCTTCAGGCTAAGTCAATTATAATCACGGGGGAGCGCTAAACACGTAGGATTATACAGCGCATGTGGGGGAGGGGGATGGAAGGTATTCAGGTTTAATTCAGGGATCTGGAGCGCAGATCCAATTCCCTGGATTAAAAGCCCCTCACCAGCGTCAAGGAACCTCCCTCGAGGGGAGGCTAAGTCAGGATAAATAAAGATGCGTGAATGTTGCACATGTCTTACTCATCTTACTCATCACCTTCCCACTTCGTCCTTGAACCTTGTACACGAGATCATCACTCCACTTCAAACCAGTTCACCATGATATCAAAGATCCACTTATTTATAGAGAAATTTAATCGCCAACATGATTGATGCTATTTAAGTTACGAATCCACTTCTGCAAATTGTACACACTAACCTTAGATGTAGTGATGGGTGAAGAAATTCCTCTGTCTTATCCTCTGCAAAAGACTTTCATCTGCCCAAATAGTACTTCTGAACCACTGCTAAAACTTCCCAACGCTCAATGTCTCCAATGAGAACTTATTATCATTAGTATATTGTATTTTCAGTTTAAAACGAGTAAGTTACCCCTTTTCTGACGTTTACACAGACACAGTTGTAACTATTACTGCCAGAAATTTGTTGGTATTTTCTAAATGTCAATTCTTTGGTACTTTTCCAATGTCGTTGGAAGCACATCCTTCACAAATTTTGTATATTAAAGGCACTGAAGGCTCTTCACAGCAGTTTTAATCAATCTTTCACACCAACACGCAAAACGTAACTAGCACATCGCACTTGGTTATTCGCTTACAAAATATAACAAACGGTAAGCCTGTCTCCTGCTGGTAAAAATCCATAGCTGGCTGGGCTAACAGACGTGGGTGGGAAGAACTCTTCTAATGGTGCACCTCCTTCGACACTGAGTATAACACTGAGGACCCTGCGCAGCGTATACCACCAAGGACTCAGTACATATCATGTACTTATCTCTCGCACGGTTTTCCTGGGTATTACACCCAGATGTGTATGACTTGACGTATGTATTCAGTAAGACTCAACTTTATGAAAGTTAAGACACATGTGCAACATCTGGATATCTTTATTGTAGTAGACGTTTCGCCATCCAGTGGCTTTATCAATACAGATTCTAGGACATAATAGGAAGACAGTAGAACTATATACAAAAGATGAGGTAATCAGTCCCTCGGCCTTGGAGTTAGTGTTCACAGCATCGTGGTGATTACCTCATCTTTTGTATATAGTTCTACTGTCTTCCTATTATGTCCTAGAATCTGTATTGATAAAGCCACTGGATGGCGAAACGTCTACTACAATAAAGATATCCAGATGTTGCACATGTGTCTTAACTTTCATATTGTCGGTATTTTATACCTTTCTTGCACAACTCAACTTTATGTATATTCCGAGTGTTGGGTGTTGTAATATGTATTTGAAGGATTATGATATACTACTAGGTAGATTGTGTTCGGCGAGGCCCTGTCTCTCGCTGCTTGCACTTGACATTATTTCAATCATTATTTTAGACCTCTAAAGTATTTATTGTTAGTGAAATGCATCCTTAATGACCCTCGTGTAATCAATTCCCTCTAATCCTAATTGCCTCGCAATGTATATATACCTACATGAGTCTATATACACGAGCTGATTGTATTCCCCATTGTAGATATCAACGTTTATTCCCAAGTAGCAAGTATACAGGGGACCTGCAGCCTTAATCACCCACATGCACTCGAAATTCGTAGAACCCTAACAAATTAATAGCTAATCACGTGGTATATACACTGAGAGGTCTGTATCTCTCAGTGCATATGTACTAACATATATGAGTACAAATAGAAAGCGTGCCTGTCAGCTCAGCAGACAGAGGATAAAGCCTTCACCACGTCTTGTACTGAACGGCCCACATGGGTTTAACGCTTAGCATGAATTAATGGCCTTCTGTGTAGGCGAAACGTCTCAACAATAAGGATACCCAACTGTTGCACATGTGTCTTATACACCTACCTCTCTCGAAGGAAGGGAGGGTATTGAAGAATCAGGGAGATGACTGTATGCTGGTGACTCAGAACCAAGGGGTTAACACCACTACCACGCTACACCTCTGTTGACACTACCACGCTACACCTCTGTGGACACTACCACGCTACACCTCTGTTGACACTACCACGCTACACCTCTGTGGACACTACCACGCTACACCTCTGTGGACACTACCACGCTACACTGTGTACACTACCACGCTACACCTCTGTGTACACTACCACGCTACACCTCTGTGTACACTACCACGCTGCACCTCTGTGTACACTACCACGCTACACCTGTGTACACTACCACGCTACACCTGTGTACACTACCACGCTACACCTGTGTACACTACCACGCTACACCTCTTTGTACACTACCACGCTACACCTGTGTACACTACCACGCTACACCTCTGTGGACACTACCACGCTACACCTGTGTACACTACCACGCTACACCTCTGTGCACACTACCACGCTACACCTCTGTGTGCACTACCACGCTACACCTCTGTGTACACTACCACGCTACACCTCTGTGTACACTACCACGCTACACCTCTGTGTACACTACCACGCTACACCTCTGTGGACACTACCACGCTACACCTCTGTGTACACTACCACGCTACACCTCTGTTGACACTATCACGCTACACCTCTGTGGACACTACCACGCTACACCTCTGTGTACACTACCACGCTACACCTCTGTGTACACTACCACACTGCACCTGTGTACACTACCACGCTACACCTGTGTACACTACCACGCTACACCTGTGTACACTACCACGCTACACCTCTGTGGACACTACCACGCTACACCTGTGTACACTACCACGCTACACCTCTGTGGACACTACCACGCTACACCTCTGTGGACACTACCACGCTACACCTCTGTGGACATTACCACGCTACACACACTGCACCTGTTACAGGTCAGTTTTCTGATTATCACTAATAGCCACGATATTCATATTTCTTGTATAACTAACACAAATATACCTATTACTGTTATCCTGGATAATCCACACATGTGCTGCTATGTATGATAATTTACGTAACTGCATTTATACCATGGCTGGAACAATACACAAATAACCCACACTTAGGGGACAAACTTGTGAAGACCGACATCGTACACAAGTTTTAGTCTGCTAAGTGAGGATCATTTATGTAATGACTAAGAAACTAATTTTGATTCAAATGGGTGAGGTGCAAAACGTGCCTAGCATGGACCAGTAGGGCACCTGCAGTGCTCCTCTAATTATTATGTTCCACAGCCTCAGTTTCGTAACAGCTTTTATCAATGAGTCAACACAGACTTCCCGGGAGGAAAATCTAACCTCTCATGTACCAGCTTTCTCGTTTTGTTGCGTTCTTATGAACGACAACTGGATTTGAGAAGGACCTCTTAGCTGCCCGGGTTAGCTTCGGAGCTTCCCCCTAAGACTGAAGAAGTCACTCGTGCCGAAACGTTTCTTCTAATACCTGGAGAGGTTTTCGGGGGGGGGGGGTCAACGCCCTCACGGCCCGGTCTGTGACCAGGCCTCATGGTGGATCAGAGCTTGATCAACCAGGCTGTTACTGTTGGCTGTACGCAGTCCAACGTACGACCCACAGCCCGGCTGGTCAGGTACTGACTTTAGGTACCTGTCCAGTGCCTGCTTGAAGATAGTCATGGGTCTATTGGTAATCCCCCTTATGTATGCTGGGAGGCAGTTGAACAGTCTTGGGTCCCTGACATTTATTGTGTTGTCTCTTATCGTGCTAGTGGCGCCCCTGCTTTTCATTGGGGGGATGTTGCATTGTCTGCCGAGTCTTTTGCTTTCATAGGGAGTGATTTTTGTGTGTAAGTTTGGTACTAATCCCTCAAGGATTTTCCAAGTGTATATAATCATGTATCTCTCTCGCCTGCGTTCTAGGGAGTACAGGTTGAGGAACTTCAAGCATTCCCAGTAACTAAGGTGTTTTATCGCAGTTGTGTGTGCCGTGAAGGTTCTCTGTACATTTTCTAAGTCATAAATGCCCTGAACTGTACATAAAATGTCTTTTTCCGCATCTTGTCGATATCATCACACCATTTTTCTATCGATGCACAGTGCATCGATAGAAAAATGCCTATGCGGTAATCCGGCAGGGCCGGATTACCGCATAGGCAAACTAGGCATTTGCCTAGGGCCCCGCGCATTTGGGGGCCCCACGGTCCAAGGGGTTCAGGGGCTCATCCAAGACTGCGCACATGGTGCAAGTGCAAAGGGGTCCCCACCTAAAAAGTTCAAGTGTTTGGAGAGTAAAATTGATTTTTAAAAATTAATCAAAACAAAAATAAATAATGATGTTCAGGACACATTTGTTGAAGAAATAGTTCATTTTTCTGGGTATATGAATCAGATTAAAGCTCCACCTGAAAAATGTGCGCCCTCAGCTGCTTTGAAACATTTAAGAAATGCAGGTATCTCAGAAACCTTCCCTAATGTTGACATAGTGTATCAGAAACCTTCCCTAATGTTGACATAGTGTATCAGAAACCTTCCCTAATGTTGACATAGTGTATCAGAAACCTTCCCTAATGTTGACATAGTGTATCAGAAACCTTCCCTAATGTTGACATAGTGTATTGCCTTTACCTAACACTTCCAGCTACTAACTGTGAAGGAGAACGTTCATTTTCTGTTTTGAAAAGAGTGAAAAACCAGCTCCGTTCAACAACGAGCCAAGACAAATTGTGTAACCTAGCCTTGTTGACCATTGAGTCTGATCTAACAAGAAATATTGATTTTCAGAATATAATTGATGATTTTGCCAATATGAAATCCAGAAAAAAATTTATTTAAGAAGTGCCTGTGAATATAAACAATTCTTTACTTTTTTGAGTTTATATGATTTGATAGTCTTATGCATGATGCAATGATAACAATAATGGTCAGTGATTTATAAAGGGAATAATAGTGCTGTAGTGGTTATGCTGAATATAATAGGTACATGATGTCACTACTTTAATAGCCTAATCTAGTAATACTATGCTGGCATGATTTAACAAGATAGTTATAATGGCTGTTGGTAAATGGTTTTGGTTGTCTTGATGTACTTTCCCTATTAAATTTAATCTAAATAGCCAGAATGTATTTAATTAGACCTTAAACAGGCTCACAACCCCCCCACCCCCAAGCTGGAAGGGGTCGCTTCGCTTACCCGTAACTCAAAGGGGCCCCGCCAATCTGAATAGCCTAGGGCCCGGAGACTTCTTAATCTGGCCCTGGATGCACTATTTTCACTCCGTTCGATGGAAGAGCCTTAGCATGGCCCACTCACAGCATGAGTTGCTAGTGGTATATGAATGGTACAAAATACCGACAAGACGAAGAACTAGACACGTGCAACATCTGGGTATGTTTAATTGTAGAAGTTTCGCCAACCGGTTACTTTATCAATACAAGGACATAACGTGGTGAATGTAGAACTACATACAAAAGATGAGGTAATGAGTCCCCCCCCCAGTCTTGGAGTTGGTGAAGATCACCGTAGTCTTAAATATTTTGAAGGTTAAGCATAAAGTTTGTGCTGGTGCACAATAAATCTCTGTCAGCAGCAATCATAAACAAATAATTTATCTTTCTAACCATTATGTGTACCCCACCACAGTGCAACATTACACCTAGATTACGAGCATAATCGCCCACCTCTATGGCATTTCTTTCTATTTAGGCAAGTTACCCATGGTTTTCCAGTTTTCTTTTCCTGGTAATTATCAACTTCTTCAGTATGATGGGTGATGGTCTTGTGGTTCTCAGGCGGGCGCAGCTGCTGCTGAGCATAGGGTCAATGTGACTCAGAATGCAATGGAAGAGCTAGCCTGAGCTTGCTACCATCTGCAGCTCATAAGACTGCCATCCCCACGAGCCCTTTTAGGGCGGGGCAGATGGCAGACCAGAGGCCTAGCTTCTCCCTACGAGCCCTGTGAGGGCGGGGAATGTGGCTAGGCCTGGGGACAGTTGGTCCCAAAGATGAGGGGGTACTTGTACCTCCTCCCATGGGAGACTTAAGTCTCTAGACACTCCCCAGATAGGGAGCCAAGGCCGGGTCACTACATGGAAAAGACCCGGGCCGGGAGAATACCGGCGAATAAAAAAAAAAAAAAAGAGCTGGAATACCAGTATAACACTTGAGTACACAGGTGAAGGAACACCGGTGGGACGCAGAAGTATTTGGGATCTTTCCTAAAAACTGAAATAAGGGATTGGTAAGAACAACGACGGTAACAGCGTATGATAAGTGCCAAGAGAGGCCAGAAGCCAGAGCGGAAGTTCTGGGAAAGGTCTTAAATCTACCTGTAATTATAAAAGTTAAGTCAGCTCACGTATTAAGGCAGCCAGGAGGAGGAGGAGGAGATGTGGACCGTTACTACTATGTGGCTCTACCGTAGGGCAAGAAAAGTGTCCGCGGTAAGGAAGCAGAGAACAGGAAATGCAAAGCAGCTTGGAGTTTACCTGGAGAAACCGAACACAGCTTTATTTTTTTTACAGTTTTGAGCTGATAAAGGCCACTGATTGGCTTTAAATTCCTGCAGTGAAGATACTAAAGTGCTGAGTATATGACTTTCTATTTGCCAATTTCAGTGTACCATTAATGTAGGAATTAGTATAAGTTTATTTAGGTCTTTAGGTACAGGTACACAGAAACAATTACACAAATTACCATGGTAACATGTAAATTACCTAGGATAACCCCCAATAAAGTTAGTGATTTATATCCATTGGGATCCTTGTTATTTCCAGTGGGTTTTTTATTTCCAGTGGGGTCCTTATTTCCACTGGAATCCTTGTTATATCCAGTGAGGTCCTTGAGATGGCGGAACACTTAAGGAATTATGGACTCATAACCGGATTTAAAAAGGGTAAATCCTGTATCACAATACAGGATTTACCCTTATATTATCACCTGTATTTATTGCTACAGGTGATATATATTCGTCACGAACGAAGACCACACTTGCTCCCGAAGGAGTGACGGAGGTTGTACAAGTGGAGTACAGTTCGAAGTCCTATGGCGGAGGTGTATGGTAAGGGTAACGAGCATTATGCAGGAAAGATCGAGGTGGGTAAACTGCACATTTCTGAACTATAGGGGAGGAATTAACACTGTTCTCTCACAAGAGGCTAATCTACGAACATAAAGAGTACGTCGGGATGACGGAGAAATGTATGTTGCTGGATGAAATGAGTAAACATATTGAGAAATTAGAGAAAACCCAGATATTAACTGTAAGACAAATCCAGGAGTTAAGAGCAATGAGCTAAACTAAATGAATGAGAAAAACAGGAGACATAATCACAACGTGGTCTAGTGGCTAACGCGACGGGCTGGAGTTTTGAGACTATGACCGCGGGTTCAATCCCGGCCGGGGGTATGGTTTATTTGCAATCGTGTCATTACGATTTCTTAAGTCATATCTAGAGGATTATCCTATACGTTGGACTGAAGCCACTGACTGGAAAAACGTTTCCTTAATTATAATTCCAAGATGTTACACATGTCTCATTATTTATATCAGTTCAGAGAGAGAGTATATGACAGTGAACCAAAGTTCTTCCTCACTCTCTGTGTGGAAGTGGAAGACGCAGGTTCCATACACCGCTTTAAGAATAGGTAAGATAGAGAGAGCTAGTGATGTTAAGGATAGTGTGAAATAGATCTCGAGTAGGGAAGGTCAGGAACCGAGTCTGGACTCACGCAGTCACACCCAGGTAGGTACAGCTACCAGAGAGAGAGAGAGAGAGAGAGAGAGAGAGAGAGAGAGAGAGAAGAAGAGAGAGAGAGAGAGAGGGTAAGAGAGAGAGAGAAGCGAGAAGAGCAGAGTAGGCGAGAGAGCAGCCATGAGAGAGTCGAGAGAGAGAGAGAGAGAAGCAGAGAGAACGAGAAGATGATGAGAATAAAGGAGGGAGGGAAGAGAGAAATAAAGATAGAGACAGAGAGAGAGAGAAAGACGAGATGTAGAGTTAGACAGAGGAGAAGAGAGCGCTAGAGATTGCAGAGGATAAGCGAGAAGATGAGAGAAGACGAGAGATAGAGCAGAGAGAGAGAGAGAAGAGAATGAGCAGAGAGAGAAGGAGAGAAGTCGAGAGAGAGAACGTATGATGTAATATTTACACTTTGATTAGCATCTGATGCAACACTCCTTCACACTAGTAATAAAACCACAACACTGTAATCTTATACAGTGAGCGAACACTGTACACCAGAACAGCAGTACAACAACATAACACTTCAAATTACAGAGAAACGCTAACGCATTCGGTATAGCAGAGCTGAACACCTATACACGTCAGTACAGCAGAGCAGAACACTTGCCTGCTGTGGTGAAGCTGTGGTCAGCCGACCCAACTGTCATGCATCTACATAACAGTTCTGTCAGTCTCCTGAGTGACAGCTCTCAGAGCTAGTAGCAGTAAAACCAACAACACTAGTAACAGTAGCAGTTGCAGCTACTGTAACAGAAGCAGTAAATCAACAGTAACAGCTGAAGCAGAAAAGCGACAGCAGCAGCATTACAACAGAAACAGCAAGGTATATCAACAGAGGTAACAGAGAACTGGACTGGAGATAAAGACGCCGGTGCTCATTTCACCAAAAAACCACATATTTAGGGGAGGAATAACGATGTTTATGTCCGTTATGGATCAAAATCACTGAGGCGAGACATGCTTAAAATATTTATTAAAGTTTTCCAAATAAATGTTTCGACACGAGTGATTTCTTCAGCCCTAATACAGAGACGTCAGAACAAGACCCTAAAACATGATAGAGGAACACTGTAGCAGCCTTTCTGGGCCATGTATTTGAAGTGATGAAGGTCCAAGGAAGTCTTCAGTAAGGGGTTACTAAGTAAATACACTCTTGTCCATTTCACTGATACCAAAATGGCTATAAATATATCATAATTTTTAAAGGGGTGGACCGGTAAGCCAGAGGAAGACCTCGGTCAGATGACCAAAAGCTCCAAAGGCGGGTCATCATCTAAGACCCGCGTCAGGAAACACTTGTCCTGTTTCCTGACGAATCTTACCTGACCTCACCTCCATTTCTCTCAAAGTTGCAGGCAGTCATTTGCCTCTTCGTAACCTCTGGCCCATGCTAGGCAAGTCTTACACGCACATAACCATATCTCACTTGTGTTTTTTTTTATTTCTAACCTAATATTACAGCTACACAAGATGTTAGCTTCAATTAGGCTAATTGAAATTTATTCGACTCTAAAACGCGACTGTCAAACCAGTGGTTTCCTGTAATTTTTTTTTTTTTTTGTAAAATCTGGATTTTCCATTTATCTGGGAAGCTCCACAGAAGAATCAGTTTACCAAGACTTCGAGATATGCCAGCTACGGTAGGTGACAAGGACACATATGCAACTAATGCGACACTGTGACACATGTGCATTACACATGTGTCCCCCACATGTGTCGGTAATTCTAACTTTACAACAACACGTAATTTATATGAGCACCACAATGGACACTTCTGGCGTGGATCAACACCCAGTTGATTATGCATAATTATTGTAAACATATCCAAGTTGAGCATAAACAAGATTAGCACTGTGCTGAACGGGAATACTGAAGTTATCAGGCTCCAAATTACGCATCCACAGGCGATGTACATCCGTAATAACAGGTAAACATATTACAGGGACGTGAAGCTGCGCTTGTTAGGGACCTAACAGGTGTATTATGTAAATAAAAAGGCACAATACCGTGACTGGAACAATACCACCTCTGCCACTGTTCTATTACTTACACTACTACAGTTACTACCACCACTTCTACAGTTATATAACTGAAGAATTAGACACATGTGGAACATCTGGGTATCTTTATATTCCGAGTCACATTATGTTTATTTCCCGAAAGATACCAGAGTTGGTGAATAGCTTGGACTCTTGTGGAGAGCTGGTACGGTGATACCAACAGAATACTAACACAGTTTTATGCATAGTTTAAG
>NC_069458.1:26702820-26722820 GCF_026875155.1 Cherax quadricarinatus | reverse complement strand
TAAGACATATATACAGACTACATTACTCAACATGATTGAGAAAAGCATTAACAATTTGAACAAGGTGAATTATAGCTGTTCTGATGCTTGCTCAGACCACTTCCAAGTATTGTATGCGACAGTAAACGAGTTTCCAACATTATTCGTCAGTTTCACGGTCATTGTGTTCCCCGTTAAGTTAACTTATGCTAGTTCCAGTCCTAGGTGTTATTATTTGATAAAATGTTTTCATTGTGTCTATCCAGTCTCAAAGGGTTTTATGTATTTTTAAATAATCAAAAAGAAGCGCTAAGCCACAAGGGCTAATACAGCTCGAAGAGTTTGTAGTATTAATTTAGGGTAGTAATACAAGTACTTTAGAGTAGTACACCATTGTTGTAAATTGAGTTACTAAAAACTGGAGGGAAAGTAAGCTAGGAATTTTTCACAAAATCTTTGTAGGTCAGGCGGTAGGGCTTGAAACTTTTTTCTTACATAAAAACGCAGAGTAGTGGAGGCTGATTCTCGTTCGAATTATTAGTTAGACGTACGCATTACTCCGAGAGAGAGAGAGAGAGAGAGAGAGAGAGAGAGAGAGAGAGAGAGAGAGAGAGAGAAGAGAGAGAGAGAGAGAGAGAGAGAGAGAGAGAGAGAGAGAGAGAGAGAGAGAGAGAGAGAGAGAGAGAGAGAGAGGAGAGGGGAAACTGAAAGAAATGAGAGAGAATATTTGCTACAGGCACCTTCACAATAAATATGATAAATAACAGAAAGAAGTCACAATACATAACGTAGTGAGCGTTCAGTATCTTCTAATATGAGAGAATTTAACCTTTTTATATAGAGCGGTTACTCAACACAAGTAATCTAGCATCTGCTTGCACGAGCCTCGCAATGAGAGAGGAAAAAAAACTCCAGTGGGTCATCGTAAGACAAACATTCGTCACGTAAATTTCTCCAAAAGCAAGAACCTCCACTAGGTTATTTAGTAACATCTCCTCATACACATACAGAATGGAGACACTTACCCACTCCAGGAGCAGATGGACAACGTGAAGACCCTTTTCTTCTTATATCTGGCTATTTTCTCCTCTTGTTTACTCGCGTTCACCACAGTTTATTACTATTTTTTTTTATCTGGTGACAGTAAGTAGTGAAAGAGACGGCCATCAGCAACAGAGGGTATACCAAATTTTTAAAATTTGTTCTGAAACTTGAGTATTATAAAACTCTGCTTAACTTTGCTGGGATAGGCTGCACAGGGGGTTATTAGGGCTTCAAGGACCCAAATGGGAATAAGTCACTAACATTTTTGGGACTCCGAGGTAATTTACAATATGTATAATAATCGTAAAGTGTAAATGTATCTAAATAAACTTAAGGCTGCATATCACCTGTTCACCTTCAGACAAGAATACTTTAGCCCCATATATAGGCCTACTGGGGTTAAAGTAAAATCTATGTGTATATGTGCTGAGGTATATACCCTTCCATGTGAACATACACTGCTGCTGTGAGCACACACAAGCTATAAGCACAGCGTGTTACTGCCTAATATCCTGGCAATGGATCCACAGTTCTTGATCGGAAATGGAGCGACAAACATTTCATTTTAATAGAAGTCTTCAAATTCTGATAGTGTCGTTAATAACAACAAGAAGTCAAACGCCAGTGGAAGGCCTCGGTCAGATGACCCAAAGCTCCAGTGGCGAGTCATCATAATGACTAGGACCCGCGCCAGGAAACACGACGGGTGTTTCTTGACTTTCCTAACGGTAAACTTATACCATGCTAATAATGGGTAATTTAAATAATTAAGACAGGTCTCATGAAATCGTAATGACACGATTGCAAACAAACCATACCACGGGAGGGGTTAGAACCCGCGATCAGTCTCAAAACTCCAGACCGCGACGGTATGGAGTTTTGAGAGTGATCGCGGGTTCTAACCCCGCCCATGGTATGGTTTAATTAAAACAGGTATCAGGAGGCAGTTATCATGTTTAATAACGAATTAAATAATGATAGAATTTACTGTTTGTATAGATTCATAAATAATGAATAAAAACCCCAAGGTATCGAGTTTCGTAACACTTACAAATCTCGTTCTTAGTGCATCTATCACTCTCATTTCTTTCCAAATTACTCGAATCAAAGTTAATATTAGCCTACCTAACCACTATCCAATTTTAAACCAAAATTACAGCTCCGAGGAGCAAAGACCTAGTTGTCATGGTGAGCAAGGATGGCCCAGTGAGTTTGTAACACAGGCACGGTAGAGAGAGATCTTGCTACAGGTGAAGGGCTCTTAACATTAGGTAATGAATACAACCTTTACATCAGATCAAACCCGATTCCCACCCCACCCATGAGTTGTTGACGTGGGTTTAGTATTTTCCCATAAATATAACTCGTATTACCGTATAAGACACCATAAAGACAAGTCTCAGGTGTTTTTTCTGACACATTTCTTTCGTACTAGCCACATGATAAATATCTAAGATGGTTATGTTGGTTGGTTAATGGGGTTTAAAGCCTATCCACTACACGATAGTGGATAGGTAAGGTTAGGGAGGTTTGTAAGGAAGTAACACAAGTGTTTCCTGGAGCTTTTGGTCACCTGGCCGATGTTTTTCGCTGGCGCTGGCTTACCTGTCCACCCCTTTAAAATTTTTAGTTATGATTATAACCATTAGATTGATGTACTGATGTATAATACAACATGACATGAAGGATAGAACTACTGATGACAGAAATTCACTTTACGTTCAACAGGATGTTAAAATCACGAAGGCAGAGCGGGGATATAAAAGAGAAATCCGGATGGGAGGAGGATTCACGCGTGAAAATCAACAATGCTTCAGCAATATCAGCAAGCACCAGCGTGAAAGCATAGCGGCTGAGAGGAGCTCTGAAGGCACATGCTGAGGATGGCTGCTCATGCGAGGGAGGTGAAGGCGTTCCAAAAGCAATTGTTAAAGCAAGCAGCACCAACACCTGGTGAAGAGTGTTTGCATAGGTGGGGTGGTGCAGGCAGGGGAACATAATAGAAGGTGATGCAGTGTGTATACACCTTGCAGCCGACGCGCATTCCAGCGATAGTATGAATGCGCTCGAGTGTGTAGGCACGCTATGCACACTCCTCTTAACGTAACCCTTTAAGAGAGTTCCTTGAGGCCGGTGAAAGGTCTCTGATCCTAGGATAACTATGGCTAGCATCAAGGCACACTTTAACGTGTACGTGTATATATACATAAGCAATCTCTAGGATCCTATCAGAAGACACTTGAGGAGGGTCTGAGAGTACAAGGGAAGGATTGTATCCCCTTAAAGACTTCCCTGGTGGCTAATAGATGAATATTTCATGGGTGGAGAAGGACGAGAACGGGGCAAGGAGTGGTGCAGGGGAAGAGAAAGTAAAGAGAAGCGACGAGAATGAGAGCTAGGGGAAGGAAAGGGCGGAAGGTGAAATGAGGAAAGTTACAGGGAAAGGGCATCCATAATGCCATCTCTCTCTTGCTTAGGCATAATTGTTTTTTTCAAGGAGTAACTTCATTATGAAGTCACTTACATGATGTATCTCATCCTTGTTTAAATCTTAGCATTTTTAAGGTTACACAAAACCGGATTTGAATGTCTGCAAATTTGATACCCGAATTCTCAAATTTATATATAAAAATAATATTTTGAGCACTTTATTTTTTTTGGTAAATAAAAATAATATGGAAAAGTATATGCATAGTTAATGCTTATAAGATTAAGAGTAGTTTTCTTTTATTGGCCTAATATTTGTATACTTTAGTTAAAATAAAGAATAAACAAAATAAATAAAAATTAAATTAATTTTTATTGTTTAAAAACTAACATCGACACCATGTCTAACCTTTCTAGGGTAGGGTAGGTGCCCGAGCCTTTAGCTTATAAGACTGTCATTCCCATTTGCCCCCTTGGGGCGGGGATGGCAGACCAGAGAGGCCTAGCTTGTGGCTAGGCCTGGGGACAGTTGGTCCCAAAGATGAGGAGGTACTTGTGCCTCCTCCCATGGGAGACTTAGGTCTCAGACACTCCCTAAAGAGGGAGCCAAGGCCGGGCCACCACTTGGAAAAGGCCCGGGCCGGGAGAATACCGGCGAATATTAATAATAATAATAATAAAAACAAAAAAAAAAATCCCGTCCAATTTTACTAACCTTTGTATAGACTACAGGATTTATATCCCAATAACCAACCAACCATAGACATTATCCAAACAAGCTCTGTGAGACAGTAGCTGGTTATCACCTAACAACTTCTACCAACACTATTCACATTTAAAAGTAATATTTTTTTTCTTACCTTTCCTTCATTACCAAGTAATCTTCACTTTGTTGTCACCAGCATTTACACCACATGACGCTGCTACACACTTCTCTACACTTGTGCAAGTCCTCAGTTATGGGATGTGACTTTGAACGTAATAAGAAGGGACACTCATTGTATATACGTTGTTAGAATACTGAAGGGGATACTTAATTATATCTCAAGACTTATTAGGGAGTCTTTTTCACTAGCCAGTCCTCCCACAACTTAACTGATTTATCAACCCTGAAGGTGCGTGCCTAGATGCTTGTACAAGGGGCTCTTGATGCAAGGAACTGGGATAACTTTCTACCTCGGATCAAACCTGATTACCTCCTATTCCCAAGGCGCTGTATGACTCTCCGGGGTTTAACATTTCCCTATAATAATCAGAATAATTCTAGCCAATAATATATAATATATATATATATATATATATATATATATATATATTATATATATATATATATATATTATAATGTCGTGCCGAATAGGCAGAACTTACGATCTTGGCTTAAATAGCAACGTTCATCTTGCCATATAGGACAAGTGAAAATTTGTGTATGCAATAATTTCGCCAAAATCATTCTGAACCTAACGAAAAAAAATATATTTCACTGTGTTTGTTTAGTATTAAATTATTGTAAACAAATCTAAAATATATTTAGTTGGGTTAGGCTAAAATAAATTGTTCTTGTTATAATAAGGTTAGGTAAGTTTTCTAAGATTCTTTTGGTGCAAAATTAAATTTTTTTACATTAACATTAATGAAAAAATATATCTTTAAACGTATAAGAGAAAATTTTAAAAAGAACTTAATTTTAAATGAGTTCTTGCTAATTGACCAGTTTTACCTATTCGGCACGACATTATATATACGGTGATCTTATTGCATATATATACTATATATATAATATAATATATATATATATATATATATATATATATATATAATATATATATTATATATATATATATATATATATATTACTTACACCTTTAAAAGCAAGAATATTTACGAGAGCTGTATAATTGCTCGCTTCCTTTGTAAACTATAATTTTTTAAGTAATTATCTTGCCAAAGTAATTATCAAGCCGATCTAGTGCGTAATCTACACTTTTTTTCGCGTCCGAGTGTAATTTTTCCGGACACAGCTTTTGTGCAAATAACAGTACCGAGTCTAACACACACACACACGAAAGGAGGAACACTGCAGCAAGGTTACTGGCCCATGCCACTTTCCTAACTCACACCTTAATCTGTAGTTAGTACGACAACCACACAACGATAAAAAACCCTGATTCAATCGCTTTGCTGAGTGAGATGTACAGACAAGTCTTACACTCTGAGGACCATCTTATGTATACGACTATATCTACGATACCAAATTAATCATAAGGAATAAGAACTAGAAAGGACAAGAACAGGTTTGAAATAATGAACACTAAAGAAAACTGGTTGTTAGATTTCAATCTATGTGGTTGAAAACGGGCATGAAAGACCGAAGAGTATAGCCTCGGATGAAGGTGGTCAGAGAGTATGCCCTCTGCTACGTCTTCCTAGCTAAAAATGATCTAGATTAGCATACGTACGTAGATGGTATTCGACCCTTGTTCGTACACAGTATATTATTATTATTACAATCAAGGGGGAAGCGCTAAACCCGGAGGATTATACAGCGCCTGGGGGGGTATGTGGAAGGCATTCAGGCTTAATTTGGGGAACTGGAGCACAGATCCAATTCCCTAAATCAAGAGCCCCTCACCAACATCAAGGAACCTTCCTTGAGGGGCGTACACAGTATAGATACCCCGATCCTTGTGAGTACACGATATTGGTGTACCCATTATGTTCAGTAGAAATTACTAGGCGACAGTAAGTATCAATAACCCTGGCTGTTGAAATACGTATTGTATATGCACAACGAGGTGTATATCTCTCAGCGTATATATACTGGGAGTTTAATTTAATTCCCATTTTAGGGGTTAACTATTTTTTGTCTGGTGGTGATAAGGTTACGTTGAGCCTCAGTGACCCTCGTGAAGCCGATAGACTTTAAACTCCATTAATCACCTTAAACAGAAGAAATATGGTTTTAATATCACCTCAGGCGCTAGCTTTCACACCCACCCCGTTAATGTGTTGACCTAGGTCACAGCCCACCTGCTCTCTCATTCACCCACCTGCTCCCTCACTCACCCACCTGCTCTGGTGACTAGTAGTTCCGTGGTGATAAAAAAAAACTAAGCAGGAAAAACTTTATACATTGTTTAATCGACGTTGGGGCTTTATAAAGACACGATATTTTTTTTTTTATTCGCCGGTATTCTCCCTGCCCGGGTCTTTTCCAAGTAGTGGTGACCCGGCCTTGGCTCCCTATCTGGGGAGTGTCTCGAGACTTAAAGTCTCCCATGGGAGGAGGTACAAGTACCTCCTCATCTTTGGGACTTGATAAAGTCCCCCTGTGGGGTAATAAAACAGAGATGTCGTATAATAAAGATCTCTCTTACTTAAAGAATCTCTGAATCAGTGTTTAATACGGTCGTGTCTCAGATCTCCACATTTACTATCAGTTAAAATTGACATTTTTTCCTACCCTCTAATTTTCGTTATCCAGCGTACCATATCGCCCCACACATTACCTGTCCCTTCCCAGGCTCCCTCTACCTCAACACCCATTACTAGCGCAGCCTCGCTCCGTCCCCTCACCAGCTTCCACATCACTTCCAAACCGAATACCCATTGCTGTACTCTTCCACCACCCCTCCATAAGCCAACCAACACTCACCACTTTCACCTGGTGCACGGGGACTCTCGCCTGTGCACCCCAACACACACCTCAAGGTCGGGGCGTTGAACTTATTTCATATTTAACCTAATCACAAATATAAATCGAGATTTCTAACCTGCACTGTAGTGGATCACGTTTTTACTGAATACGTTTTGATCCCTGGTCAAGCCATAGCCCCAAAATCTTGGAATAACCAAGGTCCCAGGACCGAAACGTACACACTAAAGATGTCCTAAGCGTATGCACTCAAATCTTTCCATCCACATTTCGGTATGTAGCCTAGGGCTACACTACAGCCCTAGGCTATATTTTTTTTCGTGTGAAATGCTAAATCAATGCGGATCATTCGGCTCAGTTACATTTTAACATTCGTGGGGGGAGTTCAACCCATAGGGATGAAGATGAATGGTTCAGAGAACCGAAAAGTTGATAAACTAGACATGTGGAACCTTTGGGTATCTTTATGACAAATGGTGAAGATCTTACCATTGTTTGTACTGGACTGATGAAGCCACTGTGTGGCGAAACGTTTCCTCGATAGGGATGAAACTGAGAGGCGAGGAGATTCAACCCCAATGAAGGGAAGATAGTCCTTCACCAACATAAAGGGATATCCCCCTTGCAGGGTCAGCATCGTGACTATTCTCGACGGTTGAGCTGTCGACACAACCCCCCCCCCCTCGTTTTTTTACAAGCTAGCCGGGCAAACCCTCCTGGCCCTCCTTTTCCCCCATCTGAGTGGCCCTGTAGCCGGCCAGACACACCTGGCCTTACCCTCTTGAGCATCTGGCTCTGTAGCCGTCCATGTGTGTGAGAGTAAATCGTCAATCAAATATACTGCGACGTGACTCAGGATCAATCAAGGCAGGTGAATAATCAACGAGGTACTAGGTATCAATCAAGCGTAAGGGGATTAACAAGCAGGAACCTAACAAGGGTAACCAGCCACCAAACAGCCCCAAAGAACCAAACAAGAAAACAAGAATTAAGCAAGACACTAAGAAGACAAACAGAACTAAGAAACAGCCCCAGGAATTAAGCAAACAAAACAAATACAAATAACCCCTCCCCCCACACATACACAAACAACTCCTAGGTGCTCCTCCATCACACTCCAGCTCTTCCATCACACGCCAGGTCCTCCATCACACGCCAGCAACTCCGAGTTACTTCAAGTTCTTAGTGACCAACCTCCCACATGATCTCATTCTGTTCTTCAGTCTTGTTTTCCCGTCCTCCAGGTCCGAGATTACGTTTTGTTTTGCTTGGCCTGTGATTCTAGCCTGTTTATTACACAAGCAGTTGAGTGGAATGATGAGGGGATGATTCTGGTTTCTCATTGCATAATGTAAGGGCGCCTGGCTGCATCGAAAGGGCAAACTGACACACTGGTGATTTGCAAATGTTGAGAGTATATTGTTTTTCAGGGCACATAGTGTGTGGTGTGTGTGTGTGTGTGTGTGTGTGTGTGTGTGTGTGTGTGTGTGTGTGTGTATACTCACCTATATATGATTGCAGGGGGTTGATTCACAGCGCCTGGCCCCTCCTTTCTGGCTGCTACTAGGTCCACTCTCTCCCTGTTTTAAGAGCCTTGTCGTACCTCTTCTTGAAGCTATGTATGGATCCTGCCTCTACCACTTCACTCTCCAAGTTGTTCCACTTAATAATAGCTCTTAAGGCTGAAACAATACTTCATAACATCCCTGTAACCCATCTCTGAAACATTATGCTCCCGTCCACATTGTCTATTCCGCTCTATATTTTGTACATCGTTATCATATCCCCCTTAGGCCTCCAGTATATGTGGTGTGTATGTATACTAACCTAGTTGTAATCACCTATTTGTAGTTGAAGGGGGAGATTCACAGCTCCTGTCCCCTCCTCTTTGCTGGTCGTTACTAGGTCCACTCTCTAATTACTCCATGAGCTTTATCGTACCTCTTCTTAAAGCTAAGTAGAAGGGTTCTAATGTTTGAAATGGGCTGACTAAATGTAGTCAATAGTTTTAATCATCTCTAACAGGAGATATACTTTAATCTCTAAAATAGGGGCCAAAGTAAACTTTTAGTTTACATATATGCAGAGATATACACCTGTATATACATACACACCTCTCTGTGCATACGTTTATATGGAAAGTAGGCTAAATCTTGCTTGCAACGAATGGCTGTAACGCATTATTAAATGTTCAGTCAGCTGTTGCATGATGCAAGGCAGAGACCAGTGCATGAGATACAAACTGGAGAGAGAAAGAGAGAAAAAAAGAGAGAGAGAGAGAGAGAGAGAGAGAGAGAGAGACAGACAGACAGACAGACAGACAGACAGACAGACAGACAGAGAGAGAGAGAGAGAAACTTCAATAACTGATCTCGTTGTTACTACAGTCATAGGGGTCGTACAAGGCCTAATCAATCTCAATCAACGGGAGGTCAGAAACATTGATATCCAACTCTCTGAATCTTTGGATCAAGAACCCTACACCAGCATCAATGGGATCCCAGACTCAATTACATATTAACCCAATCTGATAAACGTAAGCTTACAATTTTTTTTTTTTCGGAACCCTAAAGCGTTGGCTCTGAGATGAGTGGAACAAGAAAGCATTCGTCTTCATCCGGTTATTTCCATTTATACGGATATTTATCCGTATCCGGCCGTACTCATCCCTACACAGGTAGAGGATCTTTCTCTGCTAACAGCTGGGCGTTGGCTTTAAGATTTATATTATTTTCTCCCACAAAAAGATAATCATTGTTTGATGTTTACGTCCGCTGACCCGACCAGTTAATGCCATAGTTACCCATGCGGGGAGAGAGAGAGAGAGAGAGAGAGAGAGAGAGAAAAGAGAGAGAGAGAGAGAGAGAGAGAGAGAGAGGAGAGAGAGAGGAGAGAGAGAGAGAGAGAGAGAGAGAGAGAGAGAGAGAGAGAGACAGACAGACAGACAAGAGACAGAGACAGACAGAGACAGAGCCAAGACAGAGACAGAGACAGACAGAGACAGAGACAGACGAGACAGAGACAGACAGAGACAGACAGAGACGACAGAGACAGAGACAGACAGAGACAGAGACAGACAGAGACAGAGACAGACAGAGACAGACAGAGACAGAGACAGACAGAGACAGAGACAGACAGAGACAGAGACAGACAGAGACAGAGACAGACAGAGACAGAGACAGACAGAGACAGACAGAGACAGACAGAGACAGACAGAGAGACTGTAACAGCGCTTAGCTTGTAAAGGTAGGAACATTTAATCAAGCCCAGTAAAATCCTTGCGTAAATAAGAGAAAAAGATAGGGAGAGAGAAAAAAAATCAGCGTTTAAAGTTTGAAACCATTCAGAAGAGGCATTCCCAAGCTATAGAACACAAAAAATACCCCCATTATTAAAATGGAGAACTGACACCCAAATTAAACCCAAAATCTGTATATAGTTGACAGCAAGAGCCCTTCTTGCTTGCTTGCTTGGTTAGAGGGTGTTAAAACCTGTGGAGTGCACAAGGGTCATTAAGGCACTCTGCACTACTCCTTGCGCGTGCACCAAGATACAGGAGCTGGGTTTCTGTGGTACGAGGGATACCTTTCTTGAATCGTTGAGGTAGAAGGGGATAGGCGTTTGGGAACGAGAGATATCTTGGATGGTTGAGGTAAAGGGAGCTATGGTTTTAGGGACGAGGGATATTTTTTCTAGGATGGTTTGAGGTAGAGGGGGATAGGCTTTTAGGAACGAGGGATCTTAATCCATTTAATTATTATATTCACCGGGGAAACGCTAAACCCGCAAGTCTATACAGCATCAGGGAAATGGGAAAGTACCTCCAGTTTCTCGAATCACAAGCCCTTCACCAGCATCAAGTATCTTCCATCGGTGAGATTTGCTCTGTGTAAGACTTGACAGAGTAGGGAGTCAGTCACCCCGATTCTCTCTCTCTCCCCCTCTCTTCCTCCTCAGCTATTCTCTGTTCCTTCACCCAGACATTCTTCTCCCTCTTCTCACACCCTAATTAAAGGATATTGTGGCTTGGGTTGATTGCTAGGGTGTGGTTAGTGGTGATTATGGTTGTAGTTCGTGGATGGTTGTGGATGTGGTGGTAGTTGGTTAGGAGGTTCTAGTGGTAGAGAGTGGTGGTAGTGGGGGAGGGCGGTGGTTGGTTTGGAGGTTCTAGTGGTAGAGTGATGCGA
The DNA here is from genome assembly GCF_026875155.1 of Cherax quadricarinatus. Classification (NCBI taxonomy): domain Eukaryota; kingdom Metazoa; phylum Arthropoda; class Malacostraca; order Decapoda; family Parastacidae; genus Cherax; species Cherax quadricarinatus. The sequence continues at coordinate 26,711,531 of NC_069458.1, read as the reverse complement.
ATGGGGGACAGGGGTGGTAGTTGGTTTGGAGGTTCTAGTGGTAGAAAGTGGTGGTGAGGGTTCATCTTAGGGTTTAGGTGATTGATCTAAAAATTCTGGTAGTTGGTCAGTAGGTTCAGGTGGTCGTGGTAGTGGGTAGTGGCATTAGTTGCAATTACTATATTAATAACACACACACACACAACAGTGGTTAGAATAACCACAATTTTTAAAGTGGTGGAGGGGTAAGCCAGTGGAAGGCCTCGGTCAGATAACCAAAAGCTCCAGCTGCGGGTCATCATATGACTAAGACCCGCGTCAGGAAACTATTTCCTGACAAACCTTACCTAACCTTGAGATATATACCTGTATATATATATGCATATATATACACAAGATAATACCAGTTTTAGAAATTGGAATATTCTTGGCCTGTGAACAAGTTGCATACATCCTTAACCTTCGTGTAGTCCATAGGCTTTAAGCCCCATTAACTAATCAATATACTTAGGATATATACATATGTGTATTCCTATGGACAGTTTTTTGACCTCTTAAACAATAAAGAGAGTTTTAGTAAGAGGTTATAATTCAGATTTAATGATCCTTGTGTAATTAATAGGCTACTGCTTGTTGGATATCGAGGGTATTTCTAGTGATGCCAGGATTGTTACATTAGGCTTCCATTTCTCTGTAAACCGTTAGCATAACCTGTCTAACAATCCCGTGTTTTTCCCCAGCCTAGAAGCCTAAAATACCAACCAATTACAATATCATTTTAGGACGCTACAAGCAGTGGTCTCTCTTGCAAATACATTGAGGCAGGACAACAGATTCTAATTTGTATATTCAATATTATGTAAAAGAATAATAACATGTCTGGTGTTCTCTCAGCCATCTGGTACACGAGTTATTACACACCACAAGAGTTGCCAAGACGTGCCCAGATGAGGCCAGGTGGTCCAGGCTGCCTTACAGATGGCTCTTTAGTCAAGTTTAAAGTCTGTCCACTATACGAGGTCATCAAGGCTGCATTTCACTAATACACCAGACGTCAAAGAAACTTTAATTAATATATAAAATAGGGATTAAAGCAAACTCTCGTATATATGAAAAGATACAGGTTTGTATATAAGCTACTACGCAAGGGTCATTATGACATCTGACTTGAACACCACCAGTCAAGAATACATTACTCTATAAAAAAGGGAATAATGAGATATACAAGGGTATATACAAGGGTATAATGAGATATACATCTTCTGTGTACACACTGCTGTTCTCTGTGTATATACATCAACACACTGATCAGAATGTGTATTGTAGGCAGGAGGTACCGCTGGTCGCAACACTGCATCAACACACTGGTCAGAATGTATGTTGTAGGCAGGAGGTACCTCTGGTCGCAACACTGCATCAACACACTGGTCAGAATGTGTGTTGTAGGCAGGAGGTACCTCTGGTCGCAACACTGCATCAACACACTGGTCAGAATGTGTGTTGTAGGCAGGAGGCACCTCTGGTCGCAACACTGCATCAACACACTGGTCAGAATGTGTGTTGTAGGCAGGAGGTACCTCTGGTCGCAACACTGCATCAACACACTGGTCAGAATGTGTGCTGTAGGCAGGAGGTACCTCTGGTCGCAACACTGCATCAACACACTGGTCAGAATGTGTGTTGTAGGCAGGAGGTACCGCTGGTCGCAACACTGCATCAACACAACTGTCAGAAATGTGGTTCAACCAGAACACCCACTACTACGCTATCAGAGTGCACTCACCTCAGCTCTCGGGAACAACTTCGATACAGTGGTTGTTGTGAAGGATGGAGGGGAAGGGGCGTGGCTGGTAGCAGGTATAATAGCGAGGAGGATGGTTGAAGGTGCTGCCACTACACAGGGTGATTGCTCACACCCTCCCCCCCACACCAAACAGACACACTACCAAAACTATCACCCTTAGTGAGGTGTTCACACGTGTGTCGTTGCTGCCCTTAAGCCATCAGGCCTAGACGTGTCTAGGCATTTAATCATTTAAAAGAAAAAAGATGTCTTTCCTGACGTACTTAACATAATTTTTATACGGAAAAAATATTTATAATTATAGCCATAATTTTTAAACGGGTGGAGGGGGTAAGCCAGTGGAAGGCCTCGGTCAGATGACTAAAATCTTCAGCTGCCAGTAATCATATGACCAAGACTCGGATCAGGAAACACTTGTCCTGTTTCCTGACCAATCTTACCTAACTTTTAGGAGATAATTTGGGCCGTCGACAGATTAAATCTGTCGCAATTCTGTCCGGACGAATATTATTAATTTATCTTCACTTTGGCAACGATACGTACACTGAGGATGTCTCAGTGTGAGAGTTTTTATGGAATAAGACGAAATATAAACATTAGGAAATTTTTTCCATTCTGTGTTTCCAACAATCTATACCGCAAATCGTTTTTACCACACAGTGTTTAGTGTGAGATCGCCGTGAAATGTCGTCAGTAGACACTGTCAACAGACGGAGGTTTCGTCAACAGATATATATCTTTAAAGGATAAATGTCAACAGACTGGTACACACCTTTCCGTGTATATATTGCCTCTCCACCAATCTTCCCGAAGGGATGCAGAACGCCTGAACTTGATACCACCTGCAGCTCACAAGACTGCCATCCCCACGAGCCCCTTTGGGGCGGGGCAGATGGCAGACCAGACACAACACACACGACTTACAAGTTCGTCATGTCGCTCACCGCAGAACAGAGCCTGAAAGGTGAAGCAGATTAGGGGGGTTAGAACTGAGGTGTTCGCGGCAGCGTGAAAATGATGGCAGGTCTTACCTAGTACTGCCTCCGTCAGTATCCCCGACGGGAATGATCGTGTACGGGTGGAAAGATTAGGACGTGTTTCTTTAAGACACCTTCTGTCCCTGTTCACCTAGAAGTAAAATAGGTACTGGGTGTTAGTCGACTGGCGTGGGTCGTATCCTGGGGACAAAACTGACCTAATCTGCCAGAAATACTGTACATAACAAGGGGTTTACTACACAGTATGTCACTGATGTCAGCTACGGTCTGTATACGTTGTACACGTAGAAATAAATATTATTGTATTAGCCGGGATAAGAGTTACACAGTCACGTAACAAATGTAAGAGAAGATCCGTTGTTTTTAAATGGGATGGAAGTCTCCTGTATACATAACCGCTTAACCTGGTCAACTCAGACCCGTGTCAACACACATGTCGTGTTTCCTGACAAACAAAACACTACTAAAGACACGTCGAGTGTTTATTTTGTAAATTCTTAATACACTTAGTATTGCCATCCGATATTTCTAGCAAGCATAACTTAGCTGTTTGTAAATATTAGATAAAGGGGTTAAAGATGAGAAATGAGGCTGTAACTCAAGACAAATGTGCAGTACAATATATATATATATATATAATATATATATATATATATATATATATAAATATATATATATATATATATATATTATATATATATATATACAGAGAACGTATGTATGTATATATTACAGAGTTGGCCTTTTTGAGATATATATATATATATATATATATATATATATATATATATATATATATATATATATATATATATATATATATATATATATATATATATATATATATATATATATATAGACGTACTACCTCTAGAACTGTTCTGGGGACCCTCATCCTCAGAGAAAAGAATAAACTTGCTTCAGGGAAAACTCAAGGTTCTCCCTGAAGCTGTTTGAGAATTTTCTCCTACCAACCCCCTATATTTCAAGTATGTTTTGTTTAAAGACAAAATATATTGGCCAAACATTCACAAAAATACAACGAAAGTAAAACAACATAGGTAAACTCAGAGCTACATCTCGAATACTTCGTCCAGCTCCCCTGCGGTGGGCCGCGTGCCCAGAATGCTGCAGGCATTTCCTCTCTGGATCGCAACACTGAGTCTCTGAAAGAGGAAGCTGGTCGCCCTGTGGTCATTGGTTTCGATGATGAGCTTTTCACCCAGCTCTTTGAGGAACTTGAGAGCACACTTGCCCCATGCTCCAAGGGTCTCCGACCCTATTGGAATGAAGTTATAGCAAGGGGGAAGGTCTTCATATTTTCGGATCTTCTGGGTCTCCCTGTGGCTGGCAGCCATACACACACACACACACACACACACACACACACACACACACACACACACACACACACACACACACACACACACACACACACACACATATATATATATATATATATATAAATCGCGTATTTGGTAGCCCATACAAGCAATACGATGGCCATCAAAGCCATTTTGCAAGTTCAAGGAACCCCTTTTTCTTGCATTGACTACAGTTATGTAGCTAAGTTACCCAACAGTCGGGTCACAGTCTTGAACTGCGCAAGCGGCGGTTTGATAAACACTGCAGGAAGGGTTTATTTGTAACATTAGTAGTTGGCGAGTGGATTGGGCGTCAGCAGATGCAAGTTGTGTGTTATAAACCACGGCAAACTTAAAAAATAATTATGGTAATAAAAAGGAAGAACACAAATGTAGCTATACTGGTGTGACCACAAATGGGTAATAACAAACCCACACGGTCGCATGCGCGCTCGAACACACGCACACACACACACACACACACAACACACACACACACACACACACACACACACACACACACACACACACACACACAGGTGACTAAACACATATTTCAGGAACCTTCTCTATGAACTGCTGATGATAATGCACCACGCAAGACCTGTCCTCGAATCTGCAGCACCAGTGTGGAGCCTCAAAATAGAAGAGTATAAAATGGGACACGAAATCACGATGAAATACCCAAACTTATGGCACCCAGGTGCCTATTTACTACTAGGTAAACAGACGTAAGGAGACTTGCCCATACCACTTGCTTTGCCTAGAATGCGACTCACAACAGTCGACTGGCACTCAGGTACTTACTGCTACGTGAACAGGAGAACAGGTGTAATGAGTATTATTATTATTATTATTATTATTATTATTATTATTAAAGATTAGCCGGTATTCTCCCGGCCCGGGCCTTTTCCAAGTGGTGGCCCGGCCTTGGCTCCCTCTTTAGGGAGTGTCTGAGACCTAAGTCTCCCATGGGAGGAGGCACAAGTACCTCCTCATCTTTGGGACCAACTGTCCCCAGGCCTAGCCACAAGCTAGGCCTCTCTGGTCTGCCATCCCCTCCCCAAGGGGGCTAATGGGAATGACAGTCTTGTGAGCTAAAGGCTCGGGCTCAGGCACCTACCCTACCCTAGAAGGGTTAGGCATGGTGTCGATCCTAGGTGTAATGAGGCTTGCCTATACGTCTCCCTAACAAGATGATCTAAACGAGGTCCCTTCGGTTGTAAGCAAAATCAAAGACGGATGGTGGAATACGACGTAGATAAATGAAATGTAAAGAAAATGGAAGAGAATTGGCAGGAGTTACTAAACAAAATACCATGACGCCACGTTATATAATAATGATACACAGAGGAGGATGAGTGTTGACAACTTTAAAATACACTATACAACTGATGGAAGATGAACTGGGATACTGATACCACCTTATTCAAGGCAGTATCAATATCCCAGCCTTGATAAGGCTCTGGAAGCCTTATTAAGACTGCCAGAGCGTTTCTGGCAGCCTTAATATGTACTCACATTCAGGGGCGGATCTAAACTAATCAAGCTTAAACTTCAGGGCCCCTAATCCCGGAAGGGCCCCAGAAGCCATTTTAGTCCACATTACTTAAAAATTTTGGGTCTATGGTGTAATTCAGTACAAAATAGTTATAAAGAAAATTAGAAGGATGTTATGGTATCATGTAGGTTAGCAGTTGCTGGTTGCGAAGGGGCCCGCATAACAGTTCAAGCTTCAGGGGCCCAGAAATGTAGGTCCCCCACTGCTCACATTGCTTTAGTCACTAATTCTTTGACTATACTGGAACGAGTCTCACGTGAAAACTGTGTACCTTTAAGTGAGATTGGATTCCACTGGCTGTCGGTATCCCATCATCAAAGAGTGTTTCAAAGTGGTTTCACCGTGCCTGCTGTTAAAAGTGGTTCGAATCCCACGGAAGATCAATGTTTTCACATGTCACTCCCACCATGTGGGTTTGGAAAAAAACATTCTCAGCTGTGTACAGTTTCTACCTGTGTGTACATCTAGGGCTTGTGAAGACAGTTCAATTTACTGGCTAAGAGTTGTTATCCTAACTCTGTTTATGTACAAGCTAAGAACTGCAATTCCAACTAAGCTTATTTACAGGCTTAGAGTTATCCTACCTCAACTCATTTAAAGGTTAAGAGCTGTTATCCTACCTCGAGTTATCCTGAACCAACTCATTTAACGGCTAAGAACTGCTATTCGGAGTTTATGTCAATGCCAGATTCTAAGGTATACTGCCAACCTTCTCTACCAAGATGCCACTTACACTCCCAGGTACCTATTTACTACAGGTGAAAAGAGGCAACAGGTAAATAAGTACCCTTCCTGTCAACTAGCCGAAAACTGACCCTATATCCTCTGTGACCCAAGGTCACCTATAGTACTCACCTATAGGCACCTATTTTTTTTTTTTATTCACCGGTATTCTCCCGGCCCGGGTCTTTTCCAAGTAGTGGTGACCCGGCCTTGGCTCCCTATCTGGGGAGTGTCTCGAGACTTAAGTCTAATGCTTATAGAGTATCTATAATACTTATTGCGAATTTATAATGCTTATAGGGCATCTATAGTACTTATAGTGCACCGATAATACAGAGCATCTATAATACTTATAGGGCGCCTATAATATTTATCTAAGTTTATATAATGTTTGTACTCACCTATTTGTAGTTGTGAGGGGGTCGATTCACGGTTCCTAGTCCCAATCTGAGTGTGTCAACACTCACCTGAAATGAAAAAAAAAAAATTTAGGCTTTCAGAAATTTTGTGTTTTACGATACAAAAGTTACCTTGTTCTGATGCCGGTAAGAACTCTTGGTCCAAGGAAGTGGAGCTACCCTACCCTTGGATCAACCAGCCTTGTTGCTTCCCATTTCTCCAGGCACATTACTACCCCTCCCCTACCTGTTTAGCGTTTCAGACTACTTGATAAGGTCAACATGAATTTTGAGAAGACTTACTACAGCTACGGTGCCAAATTTCAACTTCTTTTGCAAAATAAACTTTGATATATAAGTATTTTGCATAATTTTTTACTGTTTTTTTTATTAGTGTCTAGAAATTTAAACTAAAAATCTTAATTTTTTTTAAAGGGCCATTTATTTGACAAAAAATGACCATAATTTTTAAAAGGGGTGGACCGGTAAGCCAGCGGAAGGCCTCGGTCAGATGACCAAAACTCCAAAGACGGGTCATCATCTAAGACCCACGTCAGGAAACACTTGTCCTGTTTCCTGACGAACCTTACCTGGCCTAGCCTTTTTTTAAAGGGGGAGGGGGGAGTGGTAAGCCAGTAAAAGGCCAGCAAATGACCAAAAGCTCTATTGGCAGGAAACACTTTCCTGTTTCCTGCCAATTCATACCACCTACCTACAACATAGGTCAGAAACTGCTATGCATCATATGGACCTTCTGATTATACATCAATGTTTAAGATTTGTATATATATCTCAGCGTATGTATGCTGCGAGTTGTCATTAATCCATATTATAGGTAATAAAGTATTTTTGTCTGGAAGGGCAAAAAAGGCACAATACCGTGACTGGAACAATATATACATATAACCTGTATATAGAAGGGAGGAGCTTACGACTGTAACTTTGCTAAGTGTGACTTTGTAAATGGTCCAAGTCGGACCGAAACGTCGTCGTAAGCTCCTCTCTCCTATGTGAGGGTTATTTATGTATTGTTTGGTGATGAAGAGGTTTCGTGCAGTCTTAAATAGCCAACACAAAATAAAGTGGAATTTAAAAAGATGGGTAACTAAAGAAAATAGAAAAAGTGGTTTCAACCGTCTTAATACTGACCATAATTTTTTAATAGACCTTAAACTCTCTCCCTCGAATTATCCACTTACCTTAATATAAGCCACTGGTGTTGGCAACCCTTTCCACTTAAAATATATCATTATTCGTGGTCATGACTGTATATACACTAGACTAGAGGGTGTATATCTCAATGTACAGTGTAAATATATACACTGACTTAATTTTAATTAGTATTCCAGGGGTTAAAATATCCTTGCCTGGCTGTGTACTGGTGACATGAAGGCTTAATGGCCCTCTTTCAGTCAGTAGGTATGGAATCTACCATTAATTACATTTGAGGGGAGAACTAAACCAGTAGAGGGTCAAACAGCGTCTGGGGCAGTGGAAGGCATTCTTGGATTCCTGATCCAGTTCCTTAGATTAAAAGCCCCTAACCAGCATCAAGGAACCTCCCTTGAGGGGTTTTAAAAATCTAACCAGTCAGACTAGCATCCGCGCGGAGGCTTGCGGGGATTCACACTTCCGCGGAGGACGGAACTAAATGACCGGAAGCCTTGCAGATTATAAGTTAAGCAGAGGGTGGACGAGGCGAAAATGGTCAGAGCTCTCGTTTAACTTCGAGTAGTCACGCAAGGGAGGGACGGAATGAGGAAGAGAGTGAGAGAGAGAGAGAGAGAGAGAGAGAGAGAGAGAGAGAGAGAGAGAGAGAGAGAGAGAGAGAGAGAGAGAGAGAGAGAGAGAGTGGTACCCTTCTCCAGAACATCACTCCATCTG
>NC_069458.1:26662820-26700320 GCF_026875155.1 Cherax quadricarinatus | reverse complement strand
GACTCACTCGTGTACTCTTTACCCAGGTAAATCTGTTTGTAAATCTGTGTGGCGAAACGTTTCCTCAATAAAGATACCCAAGAGTTGCACATGTGTCTAATTTATCAACTTGTCGGTTCTCTGAACCATTTATCTACAAATCTGTTTGTGACCTGATAGTCCACTGTGTGGGCGAAACGTAGTCAATAAAGCCTCGCATTATACTACATCTGTGTCTATTTCTCTATCGTGTCGGTATTTGATACAATTTTCTCATCCCTTTTCAAAACATAAATGATAAAATTTAATTCTATAAGGAATGATCTGCAGTTGATTGGGGAAGGTGATATTACTGACAAATTTTACACGAAGCCTCGTGATCTACACGAGTCAGGAATAAAACAATACACAAATATGTAAAGTAAAAGGACACAAGTGCAACTAATGTGACATTTATTGTGGCAACGTTTCGCTCTCCAGGAGCTTTATCAAGCTTGATAAAGCTCCTGGAGAGCGAAACGTTGCCACAATAAATGTCACATTAGTTGCACTTGTGTCCTTTTACTTTACATATTGTCGGTAATTCTACCAACTTTAATACAATACACAAATAAACCGAACATAGAAGAGAGGAGCTTACGACAACGTTTCGGTCCGACTTGGACCACTTATGTGCGGATTATTTGTGTGTTCTTCCAATCATGATATTGAGCCTTCAAGGAATTGAGAATGAAAGGACACTGTAGTTGGAGTCGTACTGGCTCATGCTATGCAGATCTAAATTACGGTGGTCTTAGCATGATGATACGAACAAGTTGTAGGTAGGTAAGACTCTTAGGTAAGACTCTTGAAGAGGTGAGAGGGTAAGTTGGCATAGAAAAAGAGTAGTGAGGGGAGAGAGAGGCATGGCTAGAGATCAAGGAAAAGAGTCCTAGCTAAGCAGGTGCGGGGCAGCGTGTTGACAAATTAAGGAATTTGGTCTTGGCTCCTGTACACAAGCTGTGTGCAGTTCCAGTCGTGGTCTGGCGTGGGAAGCGGCGTATCACACACAGGTACAAGGGGATCATGGGATCTTGTTACAAAGAATTCTTCAACACTTGTTCAACCTTTGGACGAAGACCTACTTCGACTAGTGGATGGTACCACTATGACCCCGCCTCCGCCTGCTTCACCTCACCTCACTACAGTATATAAGCCACGTCTACGGCCCTATGCTGTACATTCTACAAGATTGATGGACTGAACACATCGACTCCAGGTTGAGGGACTGATTACCTCATTCTCCTCCTCTCCTTACGCCTTCCTCTTTGTATTGGACTGAAGAAGCCACTGTGTGGCGAAACGTTTCCTGAATAAAGATTCCCATATGTTGCATAAGTGTCTCAATCTTCAACTTGTCGGTTTTTCAAACCATTCATCACACAATGTTCTTGACCTGTGTTATGGAGTGGAGGAGGTAGGGAATGTTATTGGAGCTGGATTAAAACTGACGTCTTCAACTGTCCACCATTGCGGAGGGCAGGTTCTTGCTTCCATGATGATACTGAGAGACTGTTCCACTTATCACAACTTTATTGCTAAAGCAGTACTTTCCATATCTTTCTCAATCTCAGTTTATCCAACTTTATTCCATTGCTACGAGTCCTGACTTGGTTAGATATGTTCAGCAGGAAACAGAGGAAGGAGACGCAACAGAAGAAGTAGAGGCAACAGAGGAAACAGAGTAGGTTAAGTAGTGATGTCACTTGCTGTGGATGTGTGTTTAAGACTTTCCATAGCTGTCTAGGATAATCTTGGTTGAAAAAGATACGTGAGCAAATGCTAGGACATAATTATCAGAAGCAGTTTCGGTCCTGGGACCTTGATCAAGGTCCCAGGACCGAAACATTTTCTAATAAATATATCCTAGTCTTTTCTCACGAGTCCTTTTTGTAAAAAAAAAAACCACAGCTCGGTTGGTAGTTCACTCAGCTCACACACTGAGGTCCGTGGTTCGATCCCTGGTACGGATGGAAACATTAAAACGTGTTTCCTTAAAACACCTGCTGTCCCTGTTCACCTATCAGTAAAATAGGTACCTGGGTGTTAGTCGACAAACTTAACCTAATTTTCCCTAAATGCTCTGCATAACAAGGGGCTTTCTATACAGCATGTCACTGATGACAACTAGGGCTCTATACCTTGTACTTGTACTTGTAGAAATAAGATGTTATTATTATTATTATTATTATTATTATTATTATTATTATTATTATTATTATTAAGACAGAGCCAAAAGATTTATTTTAGCATGATATAATGTACAGAGATGGGGGACATTTGGCTGTGCATGCAGAGAGACTTAGTTATGCAGTCATATGATATTTTTACCTCAGCAGAGGTAAGATTACTAGACATGTACTACCCTGCTTCGTAATGTGGCGTCTCCACATTGCCTTATCTACGAGGTCAAGCGGCAGGGCGTGCAAGTTGTGAGGTCTCAAGTCACATTGCCCTGAGGCACCGCCCAGGTGACTGACTTCTCTCTCTTTAAGGTGTGTCATCGACTTAGTAGTATCTCTGACCTTTACTCAGTCTGCCTTGAGTCATCTTCGTTTCCTCCCTCTCCCTAACGCCCAGACAAAACACATACATAAACACGCGTACGCACACTCACAACACACAAGTGTTCAGTGACGCCCCTCTCAGTTTTATCTTTCACACCTGTTCTCTTCCACCTCTCCGATCACATTAGTTGCGCATGTGCTCTTCTAATAAACATGTTTCCTCCCCATTCACTGTCCTCGCCCTCTTTTCAGTAGTTTCACATCTGTAAAGACACATGTGGTTCATATTATCACGGCAGGTCATACACACGTCAGAAACAGAAGTGGACCTATTACCGACCCTTGAGGGACCCCATTTCTTAAATAGGAAATATGTCAGTGCTACAGGCATGTAATCTAGCTTATCACGTCGTTCCTCTTTCTAACAGTGACTATGTCAGCTATCTTCTAGGTGACCAGTAGTTGTCCCGCCCGTGGGGTTCTATGCTACAGTTCTCTCTTCATTTTCTCCTTCGTGTGGATATGTGCTAAACGCGGGTTGACACCAGTGAACTGCGGGAAGACTCGGACAAGCTATGTGCAGAGGACTCTGGCTAGTAGTGGCCAGTAATCCTGATAACTTTACCTTGCCAGGATCAGTTATCCTCCATGCTTATCTTTTTTTTATCTAGTCCTGGCACCTGTGATGTAGTGCATCATTCTGTGTTCCTCTCTGAACATCAGAATTTTCTGTGTCCTTGAAGTCCTCTTGTTTACAGTGTTCCTGCCTCAGTTATATGACTATCATAGGTACAGGTCCACGTAAATACAATATACATAGTAACATATGCAATAAACTCACAGTAAACAGGTAATATCACAATATGCAGGACAAGTACTGTGAAAAAAACAGTGAACTTCCAAGCGCTTTCGTGATTTCTCACATTATCAAGGTCCTTGATAATGTGAGAAATCACGAAAGCGATTGGAAGTTCACTGTTTTTTTCACAGTGGATGCCTTGCATAGTAACATACGTGCAAATTACCCATGATAACCCCTCTAAAAAAAGACTTGTAATGTTACTTTAATTAAAAAACTGTACCCCAGTCTTCCCCTTATACCCGAACACACACACAAGCAGTCAACCCAAACTGTTCTGCAGCTTAACTGTTCTCTTTTGTTCATTGTGCTATATGTTCACGCTGTTTGCTTCTGGCTGTAGCCTGCCTGTAGCACTGCTTCCAGCACGGGCTGGTGTGGTTACCTGTGTATTGTTGAGGGTACACAGCAATGACAGTGGTATCTCATTTCCAGCTTTATTCTTTTGAGATTTTAAGTGCGTATCACAGAAAGATTATTATTATTGAGAGTAAGACACATGTGCAACATCTGGGTATCTTTATTGTAGACGTTTCGCCATCCAGTGGCTTTATCAACACAAATTCCAGGACATAACTTGAAGACAGAATCTCCACGACTATGGTGCTGTTCGCACCTACTCCTAGGTTGAGGGACTGATTACCTCATCTTCTGTACATAGTTCTACTGTCTTCAAGTTATGTCCTAGAATTTGTATTGATAAAGCCACTGGATGGCGAAACGTCTACAATAAAGATACCCAGATGTTGCAAATGTGTCTTACTCTCATCTTGTCGGTATTATATACCATTCGTACACTACCTGTGTATTGTTGAGGGTACACAGCAATGACAGTGGTATCTCATTTCCAGCTTTATTCTTTTGAGATTTTAAGTGCGTATTACAGAAAGATTATTATTATTATCGTTTTTTTTTTTCCATCCTATTCGGTATCTTGAGAACGTCTCGTCTGATCGGGTTCAAACTTTCCACGCTGATTTACTGTAATTTGGGAAAGATTTATCGATTTATTGAGAGATACATGTGTCATCTCTGGTCAGTTTTATGGAGATAGTTCCTGGTTTTTGATTTCTTATAGATACTTTGGGAAAGCCTCTTCGGTTCGACTTCACAGTTTTAAGTCCTGTATCTTGGAAGAAAGTTGCAGGGGTCGAGACTCAGCTCCTGGCCCCGCCTCTTCACTGACAGCTACTGGGTCTTCCCTCTCCCTGCTCCATGAGCTTTGTCATACCTCATCTTAAAACTATGTATGGTTCCTGCCTCCACTACATCGCTTGCCAGACTATTCCACTTCCTAACAAGTCGGTAGCCAAAGAAATACTTCCTAACATCCCTGTGACTCATCTGTGTGTGTGTGTGTGTGTGTTGTGTGTGTGTGTGTGTGTGTGTGTGTGTGTGTGTGTGTGTGTGTGTGTGTACTCACCTAGTTGAGGTTGCGGGGGTCGAGTCCGAGCTCCTGGCCCCGCCTCTTCACTGATCGCTACTAGGTCACTCTTCCTGAGCCGTGAGCTTTATCATACCTCTGCTTAAAGCTATGTATAGTTCCTGCCTCCACTACGTATGTGTGTGTGTGTGTATTCACCTAATTGTACTCACCTAATTGTGGTTGCAGGGGTCGAGACTCAGCTCCTGGCCCCGCCTCTTCACTGATCGCTACTGGATCCTCTCTCTCTCTGCTTCCTGAGCTTTGTCATACCTCTTCTTAAAACTATGTATGGTTCCTGCCTCCACTACTTCACTTGCTAGGCTATTCCACTTGCTGACAACTCTATGACTGAAGAAATACTTCCTAACGTCCCTGTGACTCGTCTGAGTCTTCAGCTTCCAGTTGTGACCCCTTGTCCCTGTGTCCCCTCTCTGGAACATCCTATCTCTGTCCACCTTGTCTATTCCCCGCAGTATCTTGTACGTCGTTATCATGTCTCCCCTGACCCTTCTGTCTTCCAGTGTCGTCAGTCCGATGTGTGTGCGTGAGCTATGAATACCGGATATTTAAGACACTTCCGGTGGTTGGGTAATTACGAGAGTCGGAAAATTGGCCTCAAGACTAGCAACTTCCAGAGAAAGACTTTGTTTATATAAAGAACTGAGAATATTGAAAGTGATCACACACACACACACACACACACACACACACACACACACACACACACACACACACACACACACACACACACACACACACGGGGCCAGGAGCTCGGACTCGACCCCCGCAACCTCAACTAGGTGAGTACACACACACTGGTCCGCCTTCTAGCGACTAGCGAAGGGGCCAGCAACTATGACTCGACGCCAGAAGCCAACGACAGGTGAGTTTACATGCATTTAAAACAGTGTAGGCCGTGGGCCCTGCCTCTGACATCATATTTAAGTGGGCCAATGGGGAACATTGTTATTGTTAGTGACGTCACAACAGGGTGAGCCAATAGGAAACATTAATTTGGTCGTGACGTCACTGCTTGGCACTCCCGTCTCGCCCACTCACAGCTCGTTGTTCAGATAACAAGTAATTATTATTATTATATTAATATTATTACCGCGATAATCACGTCAGTAACCGTCACCACAACTACCACAACCACAACAACCATTAGAACTACAACTATCACCATCTCACCAACAGCCACCACGACAGCTACCACAATCACTAACCACAGCAGCAGCCACCACTAAACTACCACAACAACCATCACAGCAACTACCACCACAACAGTAACTACCACCACTGCTGCAATCACCACCACGATCACCAAATGAAGACAACGAGAGAACCAGACACCTGGTGCAGGCGTGGGTGGGATGGGTGGGCGTGGGTGGGCTGGGTGGGCGTGGGTGGGCGTTGGTGGGTGGGTGGATGTCATACGAGGGAGAGAAGATAGGATAAATGGTTGCTATTTGGTTAAGTGTTGACCCTTGGTGGATGAGGGTAGTGGAGGGAGGCAGGACAGAGACAGAGGGAGGCAGGACAGATACAGAGGGAGGCAGGACAGGACAGAGGGAGGCAGGACAGGGACAAGGGCAGGAGAGGACAGGGACAGAGGGAGGCAGGACAGAGACAGAGGGAGGCAGGACAGGGACAGAGGGAGGCAGGACAGAGACAGAGGGAGGCAGGACAGGGACAGAGGGAGGCAGGACAGAGACAGAGGGAGGCAGGACAGAGGACAGAGGGAGGCAGGACAGAGACAGAGGGGGCAGGACAGAGACAGAGGGAGCAGACAGAGACAGAGGGAGGCAGGACAGAGACAGAGGGAAGGCAGGACAGGAGACAGAGGGAGGCAGGACAGAGACAGAGGGAGGCAGGACAGAGACAGAGGGAGGCAGGACAGGGACAGAGGGAGGCAGGACAGAGACAGAGGGGTCAGGACAGAGACAGAGGGAGGCAGACAGGACAGAGGAGGCAGACAGAGACGAGGGAGGCAGGACAGAGACAGAGGGAGGCAGGACAGAGACAGAGGGAGGCAGGACAGAGACAGAGGGAGGCAGGACAGGGACAGAGGGAGGCAGGACAGGGACAGAGGAGGCAGGACAGGACAAGGGAGGCAGACAGGGACAGAGGGAGGCAGGACAGAGACAGAGGGAGGCAGGACAGGGACAGAGGGAGGCAGGACAGAGACAGAGGGAGGCAGGACAGGGACAGAGGGAGGCAGGACAGGGACAGAGGGAGGCAGGACAGAGACAGAGGGAGGCAGGACAGGGACAGAGGGAGGCAGGACAGAGGACAAGAGGGAGGCAGGACAGGACAGAGGGAGGCAGGACAGGGACAGAGGGAGGCAGGACAGAGACAGAGGGAGGCAGGACAGGGACAGAGGGAGGCAGGACAGGGACAAAGGAGGCAGGACAGAGACAGAGGAGCAGGACAGACAGAGGGAGGCAGGACAGGACAGAGGGAGGCAGGACAGAGACAGAGGGAGGCAGGACAGAGACAGAGGGAGGCAGGACAGGACAGACAGAGGGAGGCAGGACAGAGACAGAGGGAGGCAGGACAGGAGACAGAGGGAGGCAGGACAGGGACAGAGGGGAGGCAGGACAGAGGACAGAGGGAGGGCAGGACAGACAAGGGAGGACAGACAGCAGAGGAGGCAGGACAGGGACAGAGGGAGGCAGGACAGAGACAGAGGGAGGCAGGACAGAGACAGAGGGAGGCAGGACAGAGACAGAGGGAGGCAGGACAGGACAGAGGGAGGCAGGACAGAGACAGAGGGAGGCAGGACAGGGACAGAGGGAGGCAGGACAGAGGACAGAGGAGGCAGGACAGAGACAGAGGGAGAGGACAGGACAGAGGACAGGAGGACGAGGGAGCAGGACAGGGACAGAGGGAGGCAGGACAGAGACAGAGGGAGGCAGGACAGGACAGAGGGGCAGGACAGGACAGAGGAGGCAGGACAGGACAGAGGGAGGCAGGACAGAGACAGAGGGAGGCAGGACAGAGACAGAGAGGAGGAGGACAGGGACAGAGGAGGCAGGACAGAGACAGAGGGAGGCAGGCAGGACAGAAGGAGGCAGGACAGGAGACAGAGGGAGGCAGACAGAGACAGAGGAGCAGGACAGGACAGAGGGAGGCAGGACAGAGACAGAGGGAGGCAGGACAGGGACAGAGGAGGCAGGACAGGACAGAGGGAGGCAGGACAGGACAGAGGGAGGCAGGACAGGACAAGAGGAGGACAGACAGGGAGCAGAGGAGGCAGGACAGAGACAGAGGGAGGCAGGACAGAGGGCAGAGGGAGGCAGGACAGGACAGAGGAGGCAGGACAGAGAGGCAGGACAGAGACAGAGGGAGGCAGGACAGGGACAGAGGGAGGCAGGACAGAGACAGAGGGAGGCAGGACAGGGACAGAGGGAGGCAGGACAGAGGGCAGAGGGAGGCAGGACAGGGACAGAGGGAGGCAGGACAGGGACAGAGGGAGGCAGGACAGAGACAGAGGGAGGCAGGACAGAGACAGAGGGAGGCAGGACAGAGACAGAGGGAGGCAGGACAGAGACAGAGGGAGGCAGGACAGGGACAGAGGGAGGCAGGACAGGGACAGAGGAGGAGGACAGGGACAGAGGGAGGCAGGACAGGACAGAGGGAGGCAGAAGACAGAGGGAGGCAGACAGAGACAGAGGGAGGCAGGACAGGAGACAGAGGGGAGGCAGGGACAGAGGACAGAGGGAGAGGGAGGACAGAGACAGAGGAGGCAGGACAGAGACAGAGGGAGGCAGGACAGAGACAGAGGGAGGCAGGACAGGGACAGGGGGGGAGGCAGGGACAGGAGACAGAGGGAGGCAGGACAGAGACAGAGGGAGGCAGGACAGAGACAGGAGGGAGGACAGGAAGCAGAGACAAGAGGCAGGACAGGCAAGGGGCAGGACAGAGACAGAGGGAGGCAGGACAGAGACAGAGGGAGGCAGGACAGGGACAGAGGGAGGCAGGACAGGACAGAGGGAGGCAGGACAGGACAGAGGGAGGCAGGGCAGGGGACAGAGGAAAGGCAGGAAGAGACAGAGGGAGGCAGGACAGAGACAGAGGGAGGCAGACAGACAGAGGGAGGCAGGACAGGAGACAGAGAGGAGGCAGGACAGAGACAGAGGGAGGCAGGACAGAGACAGAGGAGGCAGGACAGGACAGAGGAGGCAGGACAGGACAGAGGGAGGCAGGACAGGACAGAGGGAGGCAGGACAGAGACAGAGGGAGGCAGGACAGGACGAGGAGCAGGACAGAGCAGAGGGAGGCAGGACAGAGACAGAGGGAGGCAGGACAGAGACAGAGGGAGGCAGGACAGAGACAGAGGGAGGCAGGACAGAGACAGAGGGAGGCAGGACAGGGACAGAGGGAGGCAGGACAGAGACAGAGGGAGGCAGGACAGAGACAGAGGGAGGCAGGACAGAGACAGAGGGAGGCAGGACAGAGACAGAGGGAGGCAGGACAGGACAGGGGAGCAGGACAGAGACAGAGGAGGCAGGACAGGACAGAGGGAGGCAGGACAGAGACAGAGGGAGGCAGGACAGGACAGAGGGAGGACAGGACAGAGGAGGCAGACAGAGACAGAGAGGCAGGACAGGACAGAGGAGGCAGGACAGGGACAGAGGAGGCAGACAGGACAGAGGAGGCAGGAAGGGAAGGGAGCAGGACAGGACAGAGGGAGGCAGGACAGAGAACAGAGGGAGGCAGGACAGAGACAGAGGGAGGCAGGACAGAGACAGAGGGAGGCAGGACAGAGACAGAGGAGGCAGGAGACAGGACAGAGGGAGGCAGGACAGGACAGAGGGAGGCAGGACAGGACAGAGGGAGGCAGGACAGGGACAGAGGAGGCAGGACAGAGACAGAGGGAGGCAGGACAGAGACAGAGGAGGCAGGACAGAGACAGAGGGAAGCAGGACAGAGACAGAGGGAGGCAGGACAAGGCAGAGAGGCAGGACAGAGACAGAGGAGGCAGGACAGAGACAGAGGGAGGCAGGACAGAGACAGAGGGAGGACAGGACAAGGAAGACAGAGGAGGCAGGACAGAGACAGAGGGAGGCAGGACAGAGACAGAGGAGGCAGGACAGAGACAGAGGGAGGCAGGACAGGGACAGAGGGAGGCAGACAAGACAGAGGGAGGCAGACAGAGACAGAGTGAGTCAGGACAAGACAGAGGGAGGCAGGACAGAGACAGATGGAGGCAGGACAGGACAGAGGGAGGCAGGACAGAGACAGAGGTAGGCAGGACAGGACAGAGGAGGCAGGACAGAGACAGAGGGAGGCAGGACAGGGACAGGGGAGGCAGGACAGAGGACAGAGGGAGGCAAGGACAGAGCAGAGGAGGCAGGACAGGATAAGAGAGGCAGGACAGACAGAGGAGGCAGGACAGAGACAGAGAGGCAGGACAGAGACAGAGGAAGGCAGGACAGAGACAGAGGAGGCAGGACAGAGACAGAGAAGGCAGGAGGACAGAGGAGGCAGGACAGAGACAGAGGGAGGCAGGACAGAGATAGAGGAGGCAGGACAGAGACAGAGGAGGACAGGACATGAGACAGAGGGAGGAGGTATATGATACAGAGGGAGGCAGACAGAGACAGAGAAGGCAGGACAGAGACAGAAGGTAAGACAGGACAGAAGTCAGAGGTAGCAGGACAGAGACAGAGGAGGCAGGACAGAGACAGAGGATAGAGGACAGAGAAGGAGAGGCAGAAAGACTAAGGGTAGTAGCAGGACAGAGACAGAGGGAGGCAGGACAGAGACATGAGATGAGAGTACAGGACAGAGGGCAGGACATAGACAGATGACTTAGGGTAATAAGGGCAAACTATTATAAACGGTCAGATACAGAGTAAGTAGGACAAGACATTAAAAGGTTCAGAGAAGAGGAGGCAGGTCAGAACAAGGCAGGTACAGAGACAGAAAAGGCAGACAGAGACAGAGTAAGGCAGGACAGAGACAGAGAAGGCAGGCAGAGACATGAGAAGGAGGCAGACAGGAGCAGAGACAGAGGAGGCAGGAAAGGATACAGAAGACAGCCAGAGGAAAGGAACCATAGGTACGGAATTATATATGATAAATAAGGGTCGCCTTAAAACTCATATGAAGACCGTTTTGACGAATATTACTAAATAAGTAAGTAAAGTTATTTAAGTACAAGTACACGTAAGTACAATTATCATACATAGCGTAATTTACCCTCCAGGAAAACCCTAAATCGACCCTGACTTGAGTTTACAAGTAATAATTGGGAAACTATTATAAATCGACATATATTTGTGATAATGTTAGCGGGCAAACTATTATAAATCGACATATTATGTGAGTGATAATATTAACGGGCAAACTATTATAAATCGACATATTATGTGAGTGATAATATTAACGGGCAAACTATTATAAATCGACATATTATGTGAGTGATAATATTAACTGGCAAACTATTATAAATCGACATATTATGTGAGTGATAATATTAACGGGCAAACTATTATAAATCGACAAATATTATGATAAATATTAATAGGCAAACTATTATAAAATTGTTTCGTTTAGTGATTTACAATTAATAGGCATACTATTTTAAAATGGCTTCTAGCTAGTAATTTACGATTAATAGGTAAACTATTATATAAAGGTTTCCATAAGATTAAGATTAATAGGTGAACTATTATATAAAGACGTATACAAGATCAAGATTAATAGGCAAACTATTTTAAAGAACGTCTGTTGATTTACAGCTAATAGGCAGACTATTATAAAATGGCTTCTTTTAGTGATTTACTATTAAAAAGCAAACTATTAAAAAATGGCTTCTAGCAATTTACGATTAATAAGTAAACTATTATAAAGTGTCTTCTATTGGTCTACGATTAACAGGCAAACTATCATAAAGCGACACATATCTGAGATAAACAAATATTAACAGGTAAACTATTATAAACTGCTGCTATTAGTACACTGTCACTGGTAGATTCCCGGATCACGATATCACAACGCACGCACACACACACACACACACACACACACACACACACACACACACACACACACACACACACACACACACACACACGGAAACAAGGGGATCACAATTGGAAGTTGAAGACCCAGATAAGTCAAACGGATGTTAGGAAGTATTTCTTCAGTCATAGAGTAGTCAGGAAGTGCAATAGCCTAGCAAGTGAGGTAGTGGAGGCAGGAACCATACATAGCTTTAAGATGAGGTATGATAAAGCTCATGAAGCAGGGAGAGAGGACCTAGTAGCACTCAGTGAAGAGGCAGGGCCAGGAGCTGAGTCTAGACCCCTGCAACCACAGTTTGGTGAGTACAATTAGGTGAGTACACATACACACACACACACACACACACACACACACACACACACACACACACACACACACACACACACACACACACTACACTATTCTATCACTGTATCAGGGGTGACTCTTAAACGTGTGTGTGTGTGTGTGTGTGTGTGTGGGCGTGTGTTTGTATGTGTATGTCAATGGAAGGTCAGATCTCGACAAAGGGTCAATTTATATTACAAAGGCACCTGGTCCTTGCCAGCTTGGCACTCATGTGTGTAGTCACCTATTTGTGATTGCTGGTGGTCGAGTCCTGGCTCCTCTGTGTGTGTGTACTCACCTACTTTGGTTACAGGGGTCGAATCTTAGCTCCTGGCCCCGCCTCTTCGCGAGTCACTACTAGGTCCACTCTCTCTCTCTCTCTCTATGCTCCATGAGCCTATCATACCTCATCTTAAAGCTATGTATGGATCCTGCCGCCACTGTTTCGCTCTCCAGATTGTTCCGCTTCCTGACAACGAAATACGTGTGTGTGTGTGTTCACCTATTTGTGGTTGCTGGGGTCGATTCACAGCTCCTGGCCCCGCCGTGTGTGTGCGTGTGTGTATATGGGTATAAGAAACAAGAAATGTGTGCAAATTTAAGTGTAAGTGTACTACTACATTTACTACAGTTACTACTGGTGCTACAAGTATTAACAGCAATAATAATATTGAAAAATAAACGGCATTAATACCAATTAATAATAATAATAATAATAATAATAATAATAATACAGAATCCTCGCAAGGAACCAATCTCTTTTCTGGGAAGAGCTAGACCCGTAGGGGGTCACAGCGCCTGGGAAATTGGAAGTAATCAGGTTTTAGGCACAGACTGAGTGGTTCCCTTTCCTCGAATCAAAAGCCTTGCACACTCTAATTAGCATTGCAAAAATATTACATTAATATAGTAAATATATCTTAATAAACCCACGAAACAAGTGGTCTTGAATCATTAACAAACTGCGGCATGGCCGGGGATCGATCCCTTGCTACTTTGGTCCGCCTCGTGGGAAGCTAGACAAAGTTTACGATGCTCTAACCACTGGACTAACAACCCTCAACGCGAGGACAGTGTCAGGAAAGAAATGATTGAGATTAAACATCCCAGGTGCCCTTTTAGCAACGGTAACTCAATTAAAGCTGAGTGTATCCTGCTCACCACAAGTCAAGAATACGTTGAATACCTAAAGTAAGGATTAAAGCATACTTTCAGTGTATGTACACTGAGGGACCAGTCAAGAATACTCTGAATACCTAAAATAAGAATTAAAGTATACTGTCAGTGTATATACACTGAGGAACCAGTCAAGAATACTCTGAATACCTAAAATAAGGATTAAAGTATACTCTCAGTGTATATACACTGAGGAACCAGTCAAGAATACTCTGAATACCTAAAATAAGGATTAAAGTATACTCTCAGTGTATATACACTGAGGGACCAGTCAAGAATACTCTGAATACCTAAAATAAGGATTAAAGTATACTCTCAGTGTATATACACTGAGGAACCAGTCAAGAATACTCTGAATACCTAAAATAAGGATTAAAGAATACTCAGTGTATATACACTGAGGAACCAGTCAAGAATACTCTGAATACCTAAAATAAGGATTAAAGAATACTCAGTGTATATACACTGAGGAACCAGTCAAGAATACTCTGAATACCTAAAATAAGGATTAAAGTATACTCTCAGTGTGTATACACTGAGGAACCAGTCAAGAATACTCTGAATACCTAAAATAAGGATTAAAGTATACTCTCAGTGTGTATACACTCAGGGACATATATACCTCACGGTGTGTACACGAGTTCCAACATCCATCACACCCCCTGGTGTGTGCACAGGAGCAGGTCTGGGTCCGATTACCACCACCAAATCGCTTCCGGTAAATCGTTGTGAGGACCCAGAAAGAAACACTTGTCTCTGTCTCCTGAGGCTATGGGCCAACATGGGCCGGAGGAGGGAGAGACAGGAATGTGATCATTGAAATGAAAAGGGAATGAGAAATGGTGAATGAAAAGGAGACAGGGGAAAGGCTGAGAGAATGAAGGCGTAAGAGAGTTAAAAAAAGCATAAACGAGGAGACAAGAGGAAAGGGTAACGGAGGAGAATAGGAGAAGATACAGGAAGATTTAATATCATACAAGGTTCACAATGGATGACCTGTAGCGTAGAAGCAGAAAACAAGGTTCACGAGAACGAGGGTTCAAGTCCCTCTCAGGACCAGTCGTGTGAACAAGTTCATTTATACCTGAAACCCCTGTTCACCTGTTCGACTTTTGGCATCCTGGGAAGGCAGTAGTCCTCAGAACTGGGCTTTGAAATGGGCTGAAGATAGTAGCTTTTAGTTTGTAACGTAAAGCCTTAAAAATTTACAAATAAGTCGGTCCAAATCGGACCGAAACGTGGTGGTAAGCTCCTGTCTCCTATGTGCGAGTTATCTGTGTGTTCTTCCAGTCACGGTATTGTGACTTCTTTACAAACACAAGACTTTCCAATGTTCTTAGTGTTCTTAATTTTCTTAATGGCTTGTGACTGGCGAATGAGTTTTGTTGGCATATTTTGAGTGGTGAATAAAATTTTTAATGTCTTATGACTTGTAAGTTTGTTTGTGTTTTGTGATTAGTTAATATACTATGCGTTGTGTCACGACTGTTATGTGAAACAGAACGTGGTTGGCTAACTTATTACGTGCTATGTCAGAAAATGGAATGTGATTGGCAAACTCCTTACGTGTTATGCAAAACATGGCATGTGATTGGTTACCACCGTACGCGCAATATGAGGCTCCCACCGGTGACTGGTCACTTTATGTCCTCTTAAAACGGGCCAAACACCTCCTCAAACCTCAGTTGTGTCGCAACCTTCAGAGGGAAATGTACACACCTCCTCTCTCATCACATCATACTTTCACACCACAAACACAAAAAATTAGCAGCATTTCTGCGCTAGAAAGTCCCGGGGTTATTTATACCATTCCTTACGCCACCCTCAACAGCCGGGATGTACACTTCTTCGGTAATTCAGCTCTCATTTCGCGCGCAACATGATTTCGTTAGTTCCTCCCCAGGGAAGTGTTAGAGTTTGTGGGTCAACCAGTTACTGCATATCACTGGCGGAAGTTTATTGTAGACCGCAGGTTGACAATATCGGTAACGCTGCGGAGCGTAGGTCTCTTAGTCCAAGGATCTGGAGCTCCCTTCCTGTATAGCCCTTGTGGCTTAGCGCTTCTTTTTGATTATAATAATAATAATGGAGCTCCCTTCGCCTTCCTTGGATTAAATATGATTATCTCTCATTATCCCTCTCTTCACCAGCATCAACATATGCAAAACTTCGACTCTACATCGTGACGTGAATGAAGGAACACTGCAGCAGGCCCACTGGCCCATATTAGGCAGGTTCTTGTCAAACCCACACCTACTAACAAAAAATATTTGCCCAACCCATAATAACTCATGAGAAAGACCCACTTAAATCCATCCTCTCTCACTCATGTATTTATCTAACAAATTTGAAGTTACCCAAGGTTTTAGCTTCAATAACCTTACTAGGCAAACTGTTCCACTAGATATACTTTAAACCCTATTTTAAGCATTACTCTCGCTTGGTGGTTCACAGGTGATACGCAGCCTTAATGACATTCGTGTAGCCGACAGGCTTTAAACCCCATTAACGAAATTTCGTGTCACCATTTCAAAATTTATACGAATGTATACTTTCCCCTCTTATAGGGAGGTCCAGCGTGGGGGGATGGGTCAATGTAGGTCAGGTATGCGTTGCGTATCGTGGGGGAGGTATGTCTACCTTATTACAGGGTATATACACCCAGATGTGTGTTTCTCTAAAGGTATATACGCCGTGTGGCATGCAAAGAGTACGTAACCTTTATTCGGCGCATGGACACACCCTCATTTACAGGCTATCTCCCCCAACCAGCGAACCAGGTTGCTAAGAGTTGATGATGGGGCCCCATCGTTCAACTAGTGACCAGGTTCTAGCCAATAAGAAGGTGGGATTGACAATCGCAGAGGTTATGTGGATACCGCTCTCCTGTCTGCCCTTGTCATTCCCACTCTAGAGCTGGTTGAAGCACGGTCTGCTATCTTGTGGCTTCTATTTCTGCCTTGCTTACCGTGGAGTGCACTATATTTATCACTGTACATAGTGTACATATTGCTGTTATAATTGGTGAAGGATAATATAAGTCTAAACTTTTTCTACTGTGTTTATTTGCTCCCATTACACCTGGGATAACAGGCCATTTGAAATCCTAGGTTGTAATACGCCGTATGGTTTCTTTCCTTCACTGTATAAACACTGAGAGGTATATTTCATTGTGTATATAGAGGAGTGTGACTGAGTGTATATACCATGAATATATCCCTCGGGATATATACACTGAGTGATGTATATCTTTCTGGGTGCATATACTGAGAAATGTATACCTCTCAGGGTATATACATTGAAAGATATATATCTCTCAGGGTTTATACAGTAGAAGACGGTTAATTAGGGCATTACAGAAATAGGAAATGGGAAATGCGGGAAATGCGCTACATAGCCAGGGGTTTTCTTTATAATATGTCACTGATGTCAGCTATGGTCTGTATAAGTTGCATCGTGTACTTGTAGAAGTACAGA
This sequence comes from Cherax quadricarinatus, assembly GCF_026875155.1. Classification (NCBI taxonomy): domain Eukaryota; kingdom Metazoa; phylum Arthropoda; class Malacostraca; order Decapoda; family Parastacidae; genus Cherax; species Cherax quadricarinatus. Next base: position 26,683,495 of record NC_069458.1, on the reverse strand, counting down.
TTATTATTATTATTATTATTATTATTATTATTATTATTATTATTATTATTATTATTATTATTTGGAGTTATGAACGTGTGAAGAGGCGACAGTACCGTATTTTCCGGCATTATATATAAAAACATACGGTATAAGATATAAAACGTTGTTTGCAAGCAGCTGTAACATAACGTTAGTAAACAACTGCTAAAGCGTAACACAAAGCCTACCCTTAACACTGACCTTGAGCATATAAGGCGCAGGCTGATGTTCCAACACTTTTGGCCAGGAAAAAAGCGCGCCTTATATGCCGGAAAATACGCTAATTTGGTTTGTATTTTCTCAAGTGTTCAGCAGCCATAAAGAATGTTCATCTTAACTCTGGCAATGGTCGCATAATTACTCTACAACTGCCCATCACCACAACAAATGAGTGGGTGATGGTGACTGGTTATATACATATATAACTGTACATACTTGTAAGTGATCGCACCTGTGACTTCCGTGCTCGTCTCCACGTCCAACCAACCCAAAAAATATATATATGCAAAATATATGCAAAATAACCACAATGAAAAAAAAAAACAGTGAAATTCCAGGCGATTTCGTGAATTCGTGATTTCGTGAATTTCGTGAATTATATATATATAACCTTGTTGAAAAGTTATTATACAGTATACTTTAATCCTGTGTATGTGTTGTGTGATCCCTGTGGTTGGCGCGCCTCCATAAGTACACAAATTACGCCATCCACCTGCTGCCTCTAGCTAATTAACTGTCACGGTTCCTTCAGTTCATTACCTCGCAGAATTCTTCGTGTTAAAAGAGTGTTAAGTTCTGTCTGGCTCATAAAAGCTATAATCCAGCTATTATAGGCTACTTAGCGAGTCTTAAAGTCATATTGTGATAATGAAGACACTATCTTAGTGATATAGTGACGAATTTTTAAGATATTGCAATAGATGTGAGGGCCTAATTGCCACTCTGTGTGAGTTAATATAGTGCTATACAAGTCTAGGCTATAGAGATTAAAATTTAAAGTATAACAAAACTCGTGGGTGGAGGCGAATGATTTTTATGACTTGATGTGCTGTTGGAGTGCGAGCAAAGTAACATTTCTGAAGGGATTCAGGGAAACCGGTTAGCCGGACTTGAGTCCTGAAGGTGGAAAGTACAGTGTCTGCACTCTGAAGGAGGGGTGTAGAAATGTTGCAGTTTTTTAACGGTAGTGTAGGCACACCTCTGGCAAAACAGTGATGGAGTGAATGATGGTGAAAGTGTTTCTTCTTTTTTGGGTCACCTTACTGCCGATGTGTTAATAAATATAGATTAATCTGGTCAGAACTGATACTTTGTAATTCAACCCAAAGCCTCGAGTGCAAGAAAATGCTATACGTCATTTGCCTATGGAGGTGGAAGTCTTACTTTTGATTTACGTATAGTCAAAGATAATGCTAAACGTCACTTGTCAGTATAGGGGAGAATCTAAATTAATAACACACTGTGCTAAGACTAGGAAGAGATGTGCAAGTGTATCCGTCTAGTCACAATTTACAGAAGTATTTTTTCTATTGTTGTTGTCGAAAGGTTGTGTTTAACACTGGGTTTCCAATTCTCTCTCTCTCTCTCTCTCTCATAGATTCACACATACAAATCGGAAATCTGGCTCCTCCCTTTCGTTCAGATTTAACGAACACAAACAAGGTGTTCGCTTTGTTGACACTAACAACGCTGGTCCTCTGCTGGAACTTTCAACTACTCTTCTAACCTTCTCTGTCTTGCTGAATCTGACCCAGTACATAACATTCCTAACATAAATCTGTAGTTGCTAGCCTCTTCCAGTACACTTAAATGTTCTAATCTTTGACATACATTTGACTTTTAATGACGATACTTATCTCCTCAATATTAGATGACCTCTTCAAACACGGGACACCACGAGCATATTGCTATCTTGTGACTGTAAACACTGACGCCTGGACACACAAACAGAGTCCTGCTCCTGTAACTAGACACTGAAGGAGGGACACCACAAGCATAACTCTGCTCAAGTAACTACAAACATTGAAGACGGGGAGCCACCAGTATAACTCTGCAGCTGTAACTATAAACACTGAAGACGGGGAGCCAACAGCGTAACTGCTGCTGTAACTATAAACACTGAAGACGGGGAGTCAACGGCATAACTGCTGCTGTAACTATAAACACTGAAGACGGGGAGCCAATAGCATAACTGCTGCTGTAACTATAAACACTGAAGACGGGGAGTCAACAGCATAACTGCTGCTGTAACTATAAACACTGAAGACGGGGAGCCAACAGCATAACTGCTGCTGTAACTATAAACACTGAAGACGGGGAGCCAACAGCGTAACTGCTGCTGTAACTATAAACACTGAAGACGGGCAGCCAACAGCATAACTGCTGCTGTAACTATAAACACTTAAGACGGGGAGCCAACAGCGTAACTGCTGCTGTAACTATAAACACTTAAGACGGGGAGCCAACAGCGTAACTGCTGCTGTAACTATAAAGACTGAAGACGGGGAGCCAACAGCATAACTGCTGCTGTAACTATAAACACTGAAGACGGGGAGCCAACAGCGTAACTGCTGCTGTAACTATAAACACTGAAGACGGGGAGCCAACAGCATAACTGCTGCTGTAACTATAAACACTGAAGACGGGCAGCCAACAGCATAACTGCTGCTGTAACTATAAACACTTAAGACGGGGAGCCAACAGCGTAACTGCTGCTGTAACTATAAACACTGAAGACGGGGAGCCAACAGCGTAACTGCTGCTGTAACTATAAACACTGAAGACGGGGAGCCAACAGCATAACTGCTGCTGTAACTATAAACACTGAAGACGGGGAGCCAACAGCGTAACTGCTGCTGTAACTATAAACACTGAAGACGGGCAGCCAACAGCATAACTGCTGCTGTAACTATAAACACTTAAGACGGGGAGCCAACAGCGTAACTGCTGCTGTAACTATAAACTGGTAATCATATAAATTAAGTCAGTCCACATGTAGACAGCAACATGGTGCTTATATACCAACAATTCCTTCAATTCTACCCTCAAACAGCAATTCTTTCACTACATATCCAAACACCATTAAAAACACCATCACACTAGTACCATTATATCCCCACTAAATTCCGATTACGTTCCCGTTAAATTCACATTACCTCTACATTACGTTTTTCTTTTAACCTGGTTACATGTTCATTACAAAATCCCTGTAACCACATTTTACAGACCATTACAGTGTTCGCACAGAAGCATGATTATGACACTGAGCCCCGTGTTTACTCTGCTCTAATCATCCTCAGGAAATTGCAAACCTGGAAATTTAGGGATAATCTTGTAAAAATGTTTTTAAGTTAAGGTGAATGTGTTGAAGGAGGGGAGTGGGTGACTGCTAGGCTTCTCAGTGACTGATTGAACGTAAACATTCACAGTGAATGGCTGTCGCAAACGTGTGTGTGTGCTCACCTATTTGTTACTGCAGGGGTCGATTCATAGCTCCTGGCCCCGCCTCTTCACTGATCGCTACTAGGTCCTCTCTCTCCCTGCTCCATGAGCTTTATCAAATCTCGTCTTTAAACTAAGTATGTTTCCTGCCTCCACTACGTCGATTGCCAGACTATTCAACTTCTTGACAACTCTATGACTAAAGAAATACTTCCTAACAGCCCTTTGACTCATCTGAGTCTTCAACGTCCAATTGTGACCCTTTGTTTCTGTGTCCCATCTCTGGAACATCCTGTCTCTGTCCACCTTACATATTCCTCGCAATATTTTTTTTTGTGTGTGTACTCATCTAGATGCATTTAATGGGGTCGATTCATAGCTCCTGGTCTAGCCTCTTAATTCAAAAAAACCGGATCACTAATTTCTTGACACCAGGGATCTATGTGTAAGCACATACACACACACACAGGTGTCACTAACACCTGTGTGTGATAGTAAGGTGTCAGGCACCTACTGTAAACGTGCTTCATGAGAAGTCACACCATCAAACACACACACCACGATGCACTACTCTCATGTGAGGTTTACGGTTTCGTTAACCCGTTAGTTTACCGTAGTGAAACACCGCAACTGACCTCCCTTGAATAATACTCTTCAAAACAAATCGATTTTTTTAATTTTATAATAGTTACCCATTTAAATAGGGCTAACAATTATAAAGCTGAAAAAAAAGAATTACTCGGAGACCAATTTATCCCCCCTTTTTTCTTACTATATTTAACTCAGGGAAATAGCTGCCTTGACATTGATAAGCCTTTTAATTCAGATACATTCTCAAATAGGTATTCTGCTTGCCCATACATGTATTTTTTTTACATAATATGTGCATTATTGAATATAACATATGCAACAATAGCGACACCTAGGACTTGCACATGTGTTTTATTCATCAACGATCGACACCATGCCCAGCCCTTCTAGGGTAGGGTAGGTGCCTGAGTCCGAGCTTGTAGTTCACAAGACTGTTATTCCCATTAGCCCCCTTGGGGCGGGGATGGCAGACCAGAGAGGCCTAGTTTCTCCCTACGAGGGGAATGTGGCTAGGCCTGGAGACAGTTGGTCCCAAAGATGAGAAGGTACCTGTACCTCCTCCCATGGGAGACTTAGGTCTCAGACACTCCCTAGAGAGGGAGCCAAGGCCGGGCCACCACTTGGAAAAGGCCCGGGCCGGGAGAATACCGGCGAATCTTTAATAAATAAATAATTATTCATCAATACATAGGTTTTTTTTTATTATCACACCGGCCGATTCCCACCAAGGCAGGGTGGCCCGAAAAAGAAAAACTTTCACCATCATTCACTCCATCACTGTCTTGCCAGAAGGGTGCTTTACACTACAGTTTTTAAACTGCAACATTAACACCCCTCCTTCAGAGTGCAGGCACTGTACTTCCCATCTCCAGGACTCAAGTCCGGCCTGCCGGTTTCCCTGAATCCCTTCATAAATGTTACTTTGCTCACACTCCAACAGCACGTCAAGTATTAAAAACCATTTGTCTCCATTCACTCCTATCAAACACGCTCACGCATGCCTGCTGGAAGTCCAAGCCCCTCGCACACAAAACCTCCTTTACCCCCTCCCTCCAACCCTTCCTAGGCCGACCCCTACCCCGCCTTCCTTCCACTACAGACTGATACACTCTTGAAGTCATTCTGTTTCGCTCCATTCTCTCTACATGTCCGAACCACCTCAACAACCCTTCCTCAGCCCTCTGGACAACAGTTTTGGTAATCCCGCACCTCCTCCTAACTTCCAAACTACGAATTCTCTGCATTATATTCACACCACACATTGCCCTCAGACATGACATCTCCACTGCCTCCAGGTACCGCACAGGTACCGCGGTACCTCCAGGTACCGCACATTATTACTTAAATGATGTATGTATGCATTTATCAGACTAGTAAATGGTATTTATTTATAGGGTTTATCGTATGAGTGTCGACACAAGTATTTTGCTGGGGGACTGTGGGAGGAGTTTGCCGGGCTACTAAAACCTGTTGCTTACTTTCTACTTCACTTAAATTAGCATTCACGTACCCAGTACCAGTCTTGGACAGTCATATACCTAGTACCAGTGTCACACAGTCATGTACCTAGTGCCAGTGACACACAGTCATGTACCTAGTGCCAGTGTCACAGTCATGTTCCAAGTACCAGAGTGCACAGTCATGCTCCTAGTACCAGTCACACAGTCATGTACCTAGTGCCAGCGTCACACAGTCATGTACCAAGTACCAGAGTGCACAGTCATGCTCCTAGTACCAGTCACACAGTCATGTACCTAGTGCCAGTCTCACACAGTCATGTTCCTAGTACCATAGTCACACAGTCATGCTCCTAGTACCAGAGTCACACAGTCATGTACCTAGTACCAGTGTCACAGAGTCATGTTCCTAGTACCAGAGTCACACAGTCATGTTCCTAGTGCCAGTCTCACACAGTCATGTTCCTAGTACCATAGTCACACAGTCATGCTCCTAGTACCAGAGTCACACAGTCATGTACCTAGTACCAGTGTCACAGTCATGTTCCTAGTACCAGTGTCACAGTCATGTTCCTAGTACCAGTCACACAGTCATGTTCCTAGTACCAGTGTCACACAGTCATGTTCCTAGTACCAGTGTCACACAGTCATGTTCCTAGTACCAGAGTCACACAGTCATGTTCCTAGTACCAGTGTCACAGTCATGTTCCTAGTACCAGTGTCACACAGTCATGTTCCTAGTACCAGTGTCACACAGTCATGTTCCTAGTACCAGAGTCACACAGTCATGTTCCTAGTACCAGTGTCACACAGTCATGTACCTAGTACCAGTGTCACACAGTCATGTACCTAGTACCAGTCACACAGTCATGTTCCTAGTACCAGTGTCACAGTCATGTTCCTAGTACCAGTGTCACACAGTCATGTTCCTAGTACCAGATATATTCATTATTGTTCCCAGCACCAGTCCCGTACAGTCATCGTCCCAACACCAGTTCCATACAGTCATCTTCCCAGGACCAGACCCATACGGTTACATATTCACTCGCACTATATTCAGTCTTCAGGCTATTTAATTTTCATTGTTTCTTCCCACTGGTCTTCAGATTTTAATCGTGGAATTTTGACGCCAAAGTTTGTGTTATGGATCAGTGATACAACGGCTTATCATTTTCTCTCTCTTCTCTTGCGGGTCATAATCAGGCCTATGGCTGGCCTGCTGCGATGGTTTTGAAGGCTGGATCTGTTACAGCCAGAAGAAATAAGTCGCATTGCTTGGCTTAGGTTAGGTAAGGTTGGTCAGAAAACACGACAAGTGTTTCCTGACGCAGGTCTTAGTCATATGATTACCCTCAGCTCGAGCTTTCGGTCATTTGATCGAGGCCTTCTGCTGGCTTACCCCTCCACCCCTTATATATATATATATATATATATATATATATATATATATATATATATATATATATATATATTATATATATATATATACAGTGGACCCCCGCATAACGATTACCTCCGAATGTGACCAATTACGTAAGTGTATTTATGTAAGTGCGTTTGTACGTGTATGTTTGGGGGTCTGAAATGGACTAATCTACTTCACAATATTTCTTATGGGAACAAATTCGGTCAGTATTGGCACCTGAACATACTTCTGGAGTGAAAAAATATCGTTAACCGGGGGTCCACACACACACACACACACACACATATATATATATATATATATATATATATATATATATATATATATATATATATATATATATATAATATATATATATATATATATATATATATATATATATATATATATACTGCTTGGCTGTCTTGGAATATCATTTTATATCCCCGATTAAAACCAGAATCGTTGTGTGTGTGGATGGAGGTTTGAGTTAGACCTCCCTAGCATGGACCAGTAGGCCCTACTGCAATGCTCCTTCCTTCTCGCATTTTGCCTGAACACACTCATTCTGCACCCAGCTAGAGGCAAGAGTGCTCAAGGTAAGCAACAGTACCAAGCAATGATTGCACGATACACCACTGAGTGATACCATTAACTGGTATATTTACTGACAGTGTCGTGGTTACCGTGACCAGCGCCTGAGGATGTTCTGAACGACATTCTCTAGTGGGTGCTGTTATACATGCGACCAGTCGTCCTTCACTCAGGCAAAATACCTGGTTTTTTGTGTTGAAATGTTTGCATAACTGTTACTCCTTAAAGTACTAAAATCCTTGATACTGAGAGAGAGAGAGAGAGAGAGAGAGAGAGAGAGAGAGAGAGAGAGAGAGAGAGATTATTATGGTTTTTTGTGTTGAAATGTTTGTATAACTGTTACTCCTTAAAGTACTAAAATCCTTGATACTGAGAGAGAGAGAGAGAGAGAGAGAGAGAGAGAGAGTTATTAAATTGAAATACTCTACAGCCCGATTAAAAAATAAATTAAAATAGTTTACCCTTTGATTATAAAAAACTCCTTGAAATTAATATAATTTACCAGTCGATATGAAAAAAAACTGAATTTCAGCGGTAACTACTTGAATTAAAAATAACAACTTCATTGGACTGAAATATTTTGACCACAATGGTAAAAACTGTCATTACCCTTTACGTTTCATTCGCCTTTGCTAAGTGCAGAAATTTGTAGTATTTCTGCGAATCACGGTTATGTTAATGGATATTTTTTTAAATAAATACGTACTTGCATCAGTAAGCAGCGTTTAATATGAGCCTTGCATGGTGGACTAAATTAAATTTCAATAAAAAAATAAACTACGTTATTTAGTACGTTTATTGCCCCTGGGATCCTCAGTTCACTTCTGTTCATATTCTGAATTTAACTTAAGAGAATGTTAGTTATATTTTCCTGCTTCAGTACGTTAGATGCCTACAGCAGCTGGAGCTTTTGGTAATTTTCATCGACACCATGCCTAACCCTTCTAGGGTAGGGTAGGTGCCTGAGCCGGAGCTTGCAGCTTACAAGACTGTCATTCCCATTAGCGGGCGGGGCTGGCAGACCAGAGAGGCCTAAGATAAGATAAGATTTCGTTCGGATTTTTAACCCCGGAGGGTTAGCCACCCAGGATAACCCAAGAAAGTCAGTGCGTCATCGAGGACTGTCTAACTTATTTCCATTGGGGTCCTTAATCTTGTCCCCCAGGATGCGACCCACACCAGTCGACTAACACCCAGGTACCTACTTGCTGCTAGGTGAACAGGACAACAGGTGTAAGGAAACGTGTCGAAATGTTTCCACCCGCCGGGAATCGAACCCGGGCCCTCCGTGTGTGAAGCGGGAGCTTTAGCCACCAGGCCACCGGGCCACCAGTTTCTCCCTAGTTTCTCCCTACAAGCCCCGTGAGGGCGGGGAATGTGGCTAGGCCTGGGGACAGCTGGTCACAGATGAGGAGGTACTTGTACCTCCTCCCATGGAAGACATAGGTCTCAGACACTCCCAAAACAGGAAGCCAAGGCCGGGTTACCATCTGGAAAAGACCCGGACCGGGAGAGTACCGGTAAATCAAGAAGAGGAACTCAAAATTATTATTATACCAGTAATATACACATTCTCGTAACTAAATAAAATAGAAGGATAATAGCTATTAAGTAACGTATTTTAAACGAGAGGAAGTAATAAACAAGATAAAAATGTTAAATAAATAACGACCCTCTCACGAAATTAACAAATACTGGGAAAATCGTTTATATTTGCTCGTAAATGATAATTAATTTCGTAACAGTGCCAGGAGTGCGAGTAACAACCCTGACGTAATTAACCACTGATGGGAGTATCCCGTTGGGTAACTATTTTAAACCTGTCTACGTTATTATTATCATTATTGGTATTATTATTGTTATTATAATTATTATTATTGTTATTATTATTATTATTATTATTATTATTATTATTATTGAGCGCTAAACCTGTTGGATTGTAAAGCACTACCCTACCCTTCTAGGGTAGGGTAGGTGCCTGAGCCAGAGCTTGCAGCTCACAAGACTGTCATTCTCATTAACCCCCTTGGGGCGGGGATGGCGGACCAGAGAGGCCTAGCTTCTCCCTACGAGCCCCGTGAGGGCGGGGAATGTGGCTAGGCCTGGGGACAGTAGGTCCCAAAAATGAGGGGGTACTTGTGCCTCCTCCCATGGGAGACTTAGGTCTCAGACACTCCCTAGACAGGGAGCCAAGGCCGGGCCACCACTTGGAAAAGGCCCGGACCGGGAGAATACCGGCGAATCAAGAAGAAGGAGAGAGGAGCATACGACGACCTTTTGGTCCGACTTGGACCATTTACAATGTCACACGGTGTGACTTTGTAAATGGTCCAAATCTGACCGAAATGTCGTGGTAAGCTCCTCTCTCCTATGTGCAGGTTATTTGTGTACTGTTCCAGTCACGGTATTGTGCCTCTTCGTTATTTAAGGCCTCGTTTAGATTATACTGCACAGTTTTGGTCTCCATTATGGAATGGATATAAATGCGCTGGAAAACATACAGATAAGGATGACGAAGATGGTCCCGTATATTAGGTTAGGTTAGGTAAGGTTTGTCAGGAAACAGGACAAGCGTTTCCTGATGCGGGTCTCAGCCATATGATGACCCGCCGCTGGAGCTTTTGGTCATCTGACCGAGGCCTTTCGTTGGCTTACCAGTCCACCCCTTTAAAAATTATGGTTATAAGAACATATGAACATAAGAAAGAAGAAACACTGCAGCAGACCTACTGGCCCATTCAAGGCAAGTCCAAGTCTCCTACCAGCTTAAGCCAATAACCCAACCTAGTCATGGCACCGAATATGAACTCTTAAAAAGACGTGCAATTAGGGTGAATATGATTGAAATGAACAAATGGAAGACAAGACTGAATACAGGGATATAGTTAACGTGTTAAAAATATCTAACCAAGACAGGACTCGCAGAAATGATTTCAAGTTGGAAAATTTTAAATTTAGAAAGGCTATAGGAAATCACTGGTTTCGTAACAAAGTTTAGAAGAATGAGACGAACTTCCAAGTAGCGTCACTGAAGTGCGAACTTTCCGTAGCTTTAAATATAGGTTAGACAAGTTCATGAGTGTGTGAATTTGACCAGAAGACCTGCTACAGTGATCTTATGTTCTTACGCAGTCACCGTTACCTGTACTGACCGTTAGTTGTGAATTGCAAGTAGAATGGCACAAAGTATCGACACTATAACATTACTAGGACAAAGTTCTTGTCTGAACGATACAATGTAATTCTGAACCGTTTCATATTGTTTTGGTGTCTTATTGTTGTGATTTGTTCCACCCACTGTATTGTGGCATTTATTCTCGAATTGTGTGTAAGGCTGGGACGGGGGGGGGGACGTTTTTTTTCCCTCTGTACCGGCTGGCTGATGTTGCAAGGCTGGTCAGCTGTTTATGTATGCAATGGTTGCTACTCAACCCCCACCCCACTCTTACTCTCACTCTACCGCCCTCACAACCCAAGTTCACCCGTACCCAAACCCACACGCCAACCCATACCCACCCAGCCCGCCTACTGTGTCCTTGTAAGACATTCACCACGCATTCAACCCATTCACAAACTCATTCACACAGGTACCAAGCTTTCACCCACTTATATGTTGAAAATTGTATAAAAATACCGACAACTTGACGAGTAAGACACATCTCCGATACTCTCCCGGTCCGGGTCTTTTCCAGATGGTGACCTGGCCTTGGCTCCTTGTCTTGGGAGTGTCTGAGACCTATGTCTGCCATGGGAGGAGGTACAAGTACCTCCTCATTTTATGGGACCAACTGTCCCCAGGCCTAGCCCCATTCCCCACCCTCACGGGGCTCGTAGGTAGAAGCTAGGCCCCTGATCTGCCATCTTTTCCGCCCCAAGGGGCTCGTGGGGATGGCAGTCTTGTGAGCTGCAGGTGGTAGCAAGCTCTGGCCATACATGAGGAACAAATGGGTACCTTTATTGCTGAAACGTTTCGCTTACTCGGTAGACTTCTTCAGCCCATTACAGAGGAGACTGTATTGTAGGCAGCGGGAGTAGTGACAAGGTAAAGATGAGTAATCAGCCTGGAAAAGAGTTCAGCTCCATGTTCTGGAACGATATCGTTCCAGACTAAGGAAACACATATCCTATTTTCCTGACCAATCTTGCCTAACCTAACCCCAGTGTTAAGACTCGATCCTAACGAATATATATATATATATATATATATATATATATATATATATATATATATATATATATATATATATATATATATATATATATATATATATAACTTTCACGAGACGATGTAATATTAATATTAATATCCTGACTAATATTAACCTAACGTCAACATATCCTTGCGGTACCAGGATATTTTTAAGAATTAGATCCGTGTTGGAACAATTTCCCGGCGAAAAAAAAGGCAGTCATATTACACGAGGAAACATTACCAAGAAGTCACCCTTAGTCTTTTAAATGTGGTGTAAAACCCAGCTGGGCTCGCTAGGGGATATATAACCTATGGTGGGTTGCATCTTATAACACCCGTGCCAGGAGGCAATGCTTAATATCTTGACGAATAAACACCATCATTATATCTGTTGGAATATATATATATATATATATATATATATATATATATATATATATATATATATATATATATATATATATATATATATATATTATAGGGTTGTTGATGTGGTTCGGACATGTAGAGAGAATGGAGCGAAACAGAATGACTTCAAGAGTGTATCAGTCTGTAGTGGAAGGAAGGCAGGGTAGGGGTCGGCCTAGCAAAGGTTGGAGAGAGGGGGTAAAGGAGGTTTTGTGTGCGAGGGGCTTGGACTTCCAGCAGGCATGCGTGAGCGTGTTTGATAGGAGTGAATGGAGACAAATGGTTTTTAATACTTGACGTGCTGTTGGAGTGTGAGCAAAGTAACATTTATGAAGGGGTTCAGGGAAACCGGCAGGCCGGACTTGAGTCCTGGAGATGGGAAGTACAGTGCCTGCACTCTGAAGGAGGGGTGTTAATGTTGCAGTTTAAAAACTGTAGTGTAAAGCACCCTTCTGGCAAGACAGTGATGGAGTGAATGATGGTGAAAGTTTTTCTTTTTCGGGCCACCCTGCCTTGGTGGGAATCGGCCAGTGTGATAATAAAAAATAATAAATATATATATATATATATATATATATTATATATATATATATATATATATATATATATATATATATATATATATATATACCAACAAGTGTTTATCTCAGTATATAATCCCGTGTTCAGGGCTCAGAACATTCTTGACTGGGTAAATAGGGTACGTGTATCCTTAACAATCTACATATAGTCGATAAAGTATTCAATTAACTAACCACATTTGAGACGCACGTTATTTTTCCCTTTTCTAACCAAACTATCTAAAAAAACATCACCAAATTAATAAATGAAAATAAGTCAATTAGGATGTTGATTCTAACGTCACACACTGATGAAGAAAGAATTCTGCCAAGGTTATTACATAGTCATACAGCCATGTGAGGCAGACAAGAGTTTAGTTTCTAGTCCCAGTTCGTCCTCAGTCTTAATCACTGTATATTACCTTTTAAAAGCTTTCTCTGCTGCTGGAGATTTTCACCTATAGGAATGACACCTTGATGCTGGTAAAGGGCTTTTGATTTAGGAAATAAATTATACCCCTACCATTTCTTGGAACTCTATTTTATTTTCCCAAAGGGTTTTAAACTGCCCTGAAAGATTTAGCCCTCACCACCACTACTACTACTACTACTACAAAAACTACTACTGCTACTACTAATATAAATTTTATATTGTTGTTCTGTAACGCCACAAAACAATGATTAAGCACAGCCTAGATAATGTTGTGTCTTCTCGTCAAATATTTGCCAAGGAGTTTTCTCGTAATAAAAGTTAGTGTCAACACTGCAGGCACAACGAGTGTCGTTCTCTCAAGGTTTCGTCGTCTTGAACTTTCACCAGACGAGTGTAAACACTGGCTACTGGTTTTGAAGTACGCAGTCAAACAACCTTGCATTAGTTCCCCCTTCAAGGACTTGGGCTTACGATATACTATAATATATATAATGTATATATATATATATATATATATATATATATATATATATATATATATATATATATATATACATATATATGAATTTGTAACATAATGATGTGAAATCGTGTGGCAGATGTGTGCGTTTGTATGAATGTGGGGAAAAATTATCCCGCTGGTATATCCGACAGGGAGCCAAGACCGGGCCACCACTTGGAAAAGGCCCGGGCCGGGGGAAAGTACCGGCGAATCAACAAAAAGAAGAATATATACACAGTAAGGTGCATGACTCTCGGTATATATATGCTAAGAGTTTACTTTAATCCCTATTTTAGGGATTAAAAATTCTTAACTTGTGGTAAATAGGTTACGTGTAGCTTTTTGGCCTTCATGTAGTCGACAGGCTTCAAATCCTAGTAACCAACCAACCTCTGAGTGTATATGCACCGTGAGGTGCTTATCTCTGATAGTATACGCACCAAGTGTGTCTTTGAGAGCATATACACCGAAAGGTCTAAATCCCTCAGTACATAAAAACCAGGATGTATATCTGGGTATTATCTAAGAGGGGGAAATGCAATGAGAAACACACATACCGCCTCTCTCATTGGCTCTGCCCATCACTATCACCGAGAGATTTTTAAAAATTTTTCCTCTGGGGCCAGTTTATTAGAGAGAATAATTCATCCTGTAAGTAAGCAAACGACTTTATTAATAGTACATTAACGTTTATACTTTTTTTTTTATTCGCCGGTACTCTCCCAACCTGGGTCTTTTCCAATAGTGGTGACCCGGCCTTCGCTCCCTGTCTGGGGAGTGTCTGAGACCTAAGTCTCCCATGGGAGGAGGTACAAGTACCCCTCATCTTTGGGACCAACTGCCCCCAGGCCTAGCCACATTCCCCGCCCTCACGGGGCTCGTAGGGAGAAGCCAGACCTCTCTGGTCCGCCATCTGCCCCGCCCCAAAGGGGCTCCTGGGGATGGCAGTCTTGTGAGCCGCAGGTGGTGGCAAGCAGCCACAACCTCGTTACACTTAAAGTATTTATAAGTGATATTTATTTTGCATTTTGTTGTTTAATGCAATTTTTAAATATTATCTATGAAAATATTTTAGCCTTCTCTCCAAACGCTTTGGAGATGCGACACCAACTAGCCACACATATTAGTAACCCCAACTAATACCTGGTTAACTAATTAAGAAATGGTTATAATCATAACCATAATTTTCAAAGTGGTTGACGGGTAAGCCAGTGGAAGGCCTCGGTCAGATGGCCAAAAGCTCTAGCTGTGGGTCATCATATGACTAAGACCCACGTCAGGAAACAGGACAAGTGTTACAGCTGCAAACCCAGGCCACCCCAGTCTCTAATCTTCTATTTCCACCTTTCTTAAGATAAGATTTCGTTCGGATTTTTAACCCCGGGGGGTTAGCCACCCAGGATAACCCAAGAAAGTCAGTGCGTCATCGAGGACTGTCTAACTTATTTCCATTGGGGTCCTTAATCTTGTCCCCCAGGATGCGACCCACACCAGTCGACTAACACCCAGGTACCTATTTGCTGCTAGGTGAACAGGACAACAGGTGTAAGGAAACGTGTCGAAATGTTTCCACCCGCCGGGAATCGAACCCTGGCCCTCCGCGTGTGAAGCGGGAGCTTTAGCCACCAGGCCACCGGGCCACCCCCACCAGGCCACCGGGCCTGTCTAATAATTCAGTCTTATTAGCTATTTCTAACACATTTCTCTCACTGAACGCATCCTATTGATTTGTTATCTGAAATCTTGCGATTTCTCGTAATCCAGAACACGCTAATTGAAGAACTGAGACACTTATGCAACACATGGGAATCTTTATTGAGGAAACGTTTCGCCACACAGTGGCTTCATCAGTCCAATACAAAGTAGAAATGGGTAAGGAGAGGAGAAGTTCGAGGTAATCAGTCCCTCAACCTGGAAACGATGTGTTCAGTCCGTCCCATGTGTTGCACAAGTGTCTCACTTCTTCAACTTGTCGGTTTTCAAAAACATTCATCACTCTATTTGAACTTTCTCGTACAGAGGCGAGTAACCTTCAGAGTCTCCGCGAGTCTTCAGTCACCCTGAGGAGAGTCTCCAGTCGTTAAGAGAATTATTCCCCCTGGTACAAGCTGTGGTCGAGGCTGTGAGTTTATATCCCCCTACGAACCTTGGAAATATAAATTGTATAAAAATAAATGATTTTCTGTGTTTAATTGTTATGTATTTGTTGTTTGGTTTATATTATTATTGAATAGGGTAGGTTATTATTGAAGATATTTTTTTTTTTATTCGCCGGTATTCTCCCGGCCCGGGTCTTTTCCAAGTAGTGGTGACCCGGCCTTGGCTCCCTATCTGGGGAGTGTCTCGAGACTTAAGTCTCCCATGGGAGGAGGTACAAGTACCTCCTCATCTTTGGGACCAACTGTCCCCAGGCCTAGCCACATTCCCCGCCCTCACGGGGCTCGCAGGGAGAAGCTAGGCCTCTGGTCTGCCATCTACCCCGCCTCAAAGGGGCTCGTGGGGATGGCAGTCTTATGAGTTGCAGATGGTAGCAAGCTCAACTATTAATAACAAAGGTTTTAATAATAATCACAAACTGATCAGTTAGATCCTAATTCAGGTGTTAGGTAAAAGGACACAAGTGCAACATTTTATTCTGTCAACGTTTCGCTCTCCAGGAACTTTGTCAGGCCTCATTGCAGCATGACTGCTCTATGTATTAGACTAAGGATCAAAGGAAAATATAATATTAATTTTTAAAGGGGTGGAGGAGTAAGCTATTAGAAGGTTTCGGTCAGATGACCAAAAGCTCCAGCTGCGGGTCATCATATAACTAAGACTCGCGTCAGGAAACACTTGTCCTGTTACCTGACCAATCTTATCTGAGTAAACTCTTAATGTATGTTTTGCAAAGTCGGTCAAAAAAAAAAGTCCGAACTGCCTTTCAAACAGAAATGTTTACGTAATATTTCTTAGCTTGGTGGCATTAATGGTGGTGGTAGCAGTAGTAGTAGTAGCACTGGTGGTAGCAGTAGTAGTAGTAGTGGTAGCAGTAGTAGTAGTAGCACTGGTGGTAGCAGTAGTAGTAGTAGTAGTAGCACTGGTGGTAGCAGTAGTAGTAGTAGCACTGGTGGTAGCAGTAGTAGTAGTAGTGGTAGCAGTAGTAGAGTGGTAGCAGTAGTAGTAGTGGTAGCAGTAGTAGTAGTAGCACTGGTGGTAGCAGTAGTAGTAGTGTGTAGCATGTGGTAGCAGTAGGTAGTAGTTAGCACTGGTGGTAGCAGTAGTAGTAGTAGCACTGGTGGTAGCAGTAGTAGTAGTAGCACTGGTGGTAGCAGTAGTAGTAGTAGTAGCACTGGTGGTAAGTAGTAGTAGTAGCACTGGTAGTAGTAGTAGTAGCACTGGTGGTAGCAGTAGTAGTAGTAGTAGCACTGGTGGTAGTAGTAGTAGTAGTAGCACTGGTGGTAGCAGTAGAGTAGTAGCATGGGGCATTAGTGAGCATGGTGAATTAGTAGTGTAGCAGGTGGTACATGTTTAGGGCATTGTGAGATGGTAAATATGGTGAGAGTAATGTTAGGAGTGGTGGTATGGTGGTGGTGGTGCTGGTGTCAGGACATAAATTTTCCAGGCAAAGATTTCAAAATGCCCCTAGTGCTAAGCCAAATTCTAATTAGAATCTGTCTCTGTCTCTCTGTCTCTGTCTCTGTCTGTCTCTGTCTCTGTCTCTGTCTCTCTCTCTCTCTCTCTCTCTCTCTCTCTCTCTCTCTCTCTCTCTCTCTCTCAGACAAATACACACGACCCGTGCCGAGGGAACTAGGTCCTTATACAGTAATTGTTTGTTGGTCGCAGAGTGATGCGCTCTCGTTGATGTTGTGATGTGGTGGTGATGTTGCGACGTGATGATGATGGAGCAGTAATGAAATGACTGTGGGAGTAGGAATGGTGAGGTGCTAGTGGTACGGTGACAGCAGGGCGATGGAGGGCGCTTGTTTTGGTGGTTATAAAAGAGGTGGTGGTAATGAGACTGAGGTCGTTGTGAGTTTTGTCGTCCTCTCATCTCCAGGGCCCCGCCTTTGGCAGTAGTTTTACCTCTGATCGAGGAATAATACTGTTCCGTGTGTGCCCTGGCTGTGGAATCTTTCCCAGCTGTGAAGTTCCGTGTTGGAAGCGAAGCCGGGTTCGGAAAGTCTCCTGAATTTAGACCTCCGAAAACGGAAGCGTTCCCCCAGTCTTCCAGCTCATGAGAGTTCCATTATGAGCCATGATGTAATCCTCCCACCGAAGGGATTACTGTCTTGTCGTGGCAAAGCCATAGTGCAAGCACCAATGAAAGATTTTTTATGACACAGACCCATTATAGATTTTTTTGTCTATGACGAGTAGACTAACAACAATATAGGGCCTGCTCCACTTTTTTTTTACCGACGATTCGGAATCTGACGAGGTCATGAATTCTGAAACGGTCTGCCAAACAGGTAAGGTCAGGAAACAGGACAAGTGTTTTCTGATGTGGGTCTTGGTCATATGATGACCCACAGTTTCATGCCGAGGTTCTCCCTCGCTGTCTTCTGTCATCATATGTTGAAGGCAACCACCGCACTAGAGGTCTTCATATAGTATATATATATTATGACCCTTAGAGTGTGCTTCAAGCTCTGAACGATACTGGAGGAACCCACACATAAGAACATAGGAAAGGAGGAACACTACAGCCGGCTCACTGGCCCATGCCTTATCAAATCCAAACCCACTAATAAAAATATTTGCCCAACCCATTATCAATACTACCCAAGCAATAAGCTTTGATAACCCTATTAACTCGTGGGTAAGTGCCAGTCAAATCCAACCCCTCTCACTAACGTGTTTATTCAACCTAAATTTGAAGGTACCCAAGGTTTTAGCTTCAATAACCCTACTAGGCAGACTGTTCCACTCATCAACTACCCTATTTCCAAACCAATACTATCCCATATCCTTTCTAAATCTAAACTTATCTAATTTGAATCCATTATTTCGAGTTATTTCTTGGGGGATATGCTCAGAACCTCAATAAAGTGTGTGATGAGGGAAGGTTGAAATTAACTATTATAATTCAATACAAAGGTCTAGTTAGAAGTAAATGGTATAAAATACCGACACAATGGAAAAATAAACACATATGCAATATAATGTGATCCTTTATTGACAACGTTTCGCCCACAATGTGGACTTTATCAAGTGACAAACATCTGTTTGTGACTTGATTAAGTCCACTGTGTGGGCGAAACGTTGTCAACAAAGAATCACATTATACTGCTTATGTTTATTTTTTGCAAGGTGTAGTTAGCTCTCTCTCTCTCTCTCTCTCTCTCTCTCTCTCTCTCTCTCTCTCTCTCTCTCTTAAAAAACCCACCAACACTTCCATTAAAAAAGTCTCCCAAAGACTCCAATGCAAACAAGACTTTTATTAAAACCACAACATTGTAAACAGCCTGGAGGGGAAACTCTCACAGAAACGTCTCACTCATTTAATCGTGATAATTTTGTGTTATGGCTTGGGTAGATACGACCACCTTCCCGTCTAACTCAGTTGTGTACACCGTTCACCATAAATCACTCTAAATTATACCATGGGAACTTTCCACAGCTGTGCGAGGCGTCAAGATAACACGAATATAACTCAGTCATCCCTTATATCTACCAAGATACACTCCCAAAATTACAGTTTCGTAGGAATTTTACAATATCATTCAGAAATGAGTCGGGGGGAAAAATGGTATACAGGGCTTACAAAAAAAAGGTTTAAAATCGATCGTAAAGCCACTTGATATAAGGTTCAGTCTTTGAATCTATCTTTCGTGCGGATGGAGAGACGGAGAGGTACAAAAACAACGCGATAATTCCAATGATAACTGAGGTTCCCACCATTTTTGACAGTCGAGAAATGCTACGAGAGAACTCCTAAAAGGGAGGCGGATTGATGATGGTCAAGGGCTCTTGATTCAAGGAACTGGAGCCCCCCTTGATGAAATCTGATTACCTCCTCAATAAAAATAATTATAAGAGAGGAACAACAGCAATAATAATAATAATAATAATAATAATAATAATAATAATAATAATAATAATAATAATAATAATAATAATCGAGTGGGGCAGTGAAATGCTTTCAATACGTGGGACATAAAATATTTTTGTGTGAAGACACTGTACAGTGTTGAGTAATGCAGTGAAAGTAAGTAGGTAACGAAGCCGGGTGGCTGACTGGCTGGCTGCCTGACTAACTGGTCGGCTGACTGACTGGCTGACCGACTGGATGGATAACTATTATAGTTCTATGAAGTCAATTATTAAATTAGATACTAAGTTACTTCACTAACTAAATCTGCTACATTCTTCCGAAGATATACATTGGAATAGAGAATACATTTATACACCTAGGGATGTAGGGAAGTACCACCTCTGTGGCTGGAATGGGACCCTCATCCTCAGAGAAAACAATAAACGTACCTCAGGGAAAACTCAAGGTTCTCCCCGGAGCTGTTTGAATATTTTCTTGGTATAAACCTTGGTAATAAATACCGACAAGTTGGTTTAGAAAGACACGTAAGCAAACACTATAACATATTTATTAGAAAACGTTTCGGTCCTGGGACCTTGATCACTTCTAACATACAGAGGTAGAAAGACATTATATATAGGCGGAGAGTGCGTCACATCTCACTCTCCGCCTATATATATAATGTCTTTCTACCTCTGTATGTTAGAAGTGATCAAGGTCCCAGGACCGAAACGTTTTCTAATAAATATGTTATAGTGTTTGCTTACGTGTCTTTCTAAACCAACTATTTTCTTCTCCTACCACCCTTATATTAGATATTCTATGTGAACATTTATTAATAAACAGAATACATTTACAGAAAAACATAACCATAGGGATGTATATCTCTCAGCGTATACACTGAGAGTTTGCCTTAATCACTATTTTAGGTGTTAAAGTGTTTTTGAATAGAGGTGAACAGTTTACATGCAGATAAATTAGACACATGTGCAACTCTTGGGTATCTTTATTGAGGAAACGTTTCGCCACACAGTGGCTTCATCAGTCCATACGTA
>NC_069458.1:26655320-26657820 GCF_026875155.1 Cherax quadricarinatus | reverse complement strand
AGCCTAACCTAACGTAGCCTAACATAACCTAGCCTAATCTAACCTAACCTAGCCTAACCTAACCTAACCTAACCTAACCTAGCCTAACCTAACCTAGCCTTCATAATTAATTTTTTAAATGGTGGAGGGGTAAGCCAGTGGAAGGCCTCGGTCATAAAACCAAGACCCCCCTTCGGGAAACACTTGTCCTGTTTCCTGACCAATTTTACCTAACCTAACCCTACTATATGCAGGATATATACACCAAGAGGTGTATTTCTCTCACCGTAATAGTGTAACTTTATTCCCTAGTTTGTGAATTAAGTATTCTTGCCTGGTGGTGAACAGGTTACATGCAGCCTTATTGACCCTCCCGTAGTAGATAGGGTTTACAGCAAACAACCACCATCTGCCAGATACGTGTTTCTACAACTATCTGATAACCACAGAGAGATACAGGTATGGACTGGTTTAAAAAGGCACGTAAGAAAACACTAGGACATATTAATTAGTAAACGTTTCGGTCCTGGGACCTTGATAACGTGTATCAAGAGATACTGGCAGAGATACTGTTCCCACGTCGCCGTGATCTGTTGAGTGTATTGGTAGTGTTATATCTTCTGGAGTGACTGAGGCGCTTACCACTGTTATGGCGTTACTGTTATGGCGTTGCTGTTGTGAAGGAGGGAGAGGGAAGTGAACGGAAGGCAGGAGGAGGAAGGGCGGCTAGTAGGCAAATGATAAAAGATTATAGCTGTCCCACAGATGGCTCCAACTTCGTCCTGTTCCCTATTTGTATGTCTCATACTAATGAAAAGGCTTTCAAATGAGCTGCTATAGGTAATAGCTTGTAGCTTGTAAATAAAGCTAGGAAGACTTAACCTAACCTTATAAAAACCCTGTGCAATGTATATAAATATATAAAAATATATATATATATATATATATATATATATATATATATATATATATATATATATATGTATATATATATATATATATATATATATATATATATATATATATATATATATATATATATATAGAGAGAGAGAGAGAGAGAGAGAGAGAGAGAGAGAGAGAGAGAGAGAGAGAGAGAGAGAGAGAGAGAGAGAGAGAGAGAGAGAGAGAGAGAGAGAGAAAGAAAGAGATTAAACATCCCTTACACCTCTGACGGTGGAGATACCGTTCGAAAACACCATTTCTCCAATGTATAGGATCCAGTACACCATCCTGAGGGCAGATAATTCCCAAGTAATAACAACTTCAGGTCTGCCGGAAGGAGCACTGAAGCAGATGCTGCTTCTGAATTTTCATGGGATACTGAACGATATCCTCATCGCCTTACTGAAGTCTCCCAGATTAGACAGAACTATGCGAAGCTCAGCCTCTGTGATGGAATACGACAGGGGAACATGTCTGGCAGTTGTTCAGACTGTGTAACTGTTTTATAGAATAGGGCAAAGAGCAAAAAGGCACAATACTGTGACTGGAACAATAAACAAATAACCCGTACATGGGAGAGAGGAGCTTACCACGACGTTTTGGTCCGACTTGGACTTTGTAAATGGTCCAAGTCGGATCGAAACGTCGTAAGCTCTTCTCTTCTATACGGGTCATTTGTGTATAGAATAGGGTAGCAGCACACTACTGATGTACCCAATTTCGTTAAAAAATACTACTGGCTTTTGAAATACGAAAATGCTTGCGTATACGCTCATGCGTGTGCGCACGCATGTAGAGTTATGGTTTAACATTATAACTTAGTTTATTAGGTTCAGAGCCTCTCTCTGTTTTTTTTCTCTCTCAAAGCGTGTGATAAGTCTGAAGCCTCGTAATGTACAGCTGAGATTACTCAACATTCGCTCTACTAGATATTAATTTCTAAGCATTCCTCAGTTCTGACGACAGCATTACACATACACATGAGAGACAGAGAGAGAGAGAGAGAGAGAGAGAGAGAGAGAGAGAGAGAGAGAGAGAGAGAGAGAGAGGGGGGGAGGAAGTCGAGGAAATCATGATATAACTGAACGTGTCAAAATGCAATAGGACTTGACAAACTATCGCCAGAGAAGGCGGAAGTGGCAACACTAAACAAGCTATAGCCCAGATATAGCAAGAATGGCAGTATATAGATAACCCACACATATGTGAGACGTTTCGACAATGTTTCGGTGCGACGTCATGGTAAGCTCCTTTCTCCCATGTGCGGGTTATTTATGTATTGTTCCAGTCACGGTATTGTACCTTTTTTGTTATTTAAGAATGACAGTACCCATAGTCGGTTTTCCGGCTTCAAACACATTTTATTGGACAGTAATAATGGAGTGGAACGGACTGCCTGCACGTGTCAAAGCCTATCATAGCATAAGCCAGTTCAAGAGAAGAGCCAGAAAGTTCCTAATAATTATAACCTAACAACAGAAAGGGAGGAGAGGGATTTCTTGTATAACTAAAATACATATACCTGTTACTGTGATATAATCCTTTTATTATAAATGTAAATAACTCAGTCTGCCTT
>NC_069458.1:26642820-26652820 GCF_026875155.1 Cherax quadricarinatus | reverse complement strand
TTACTTTACTTTTCTTCTTGTATTTTGACTTTATTGGGGTAATTTTGCTTAATTTGAGGTTACATTTTCTTTCTTACACCTTGTCTTTGCATAGGCCAATAGGCCTACTGAAATGTTCCATTTCCTCTATGTGTTAAAGTTTGTATATATCTGCAAGGCTTTTGAAACAAACGTGCCTTTGTCCCATGTATATATTAAATAATGTCTCCTTTCATATATATACATAACGTCTATTTTTACCCCTTCACAGTTATATTGTTAAATAAATCAAATTCTTTATCATTTATAAAATTTATTTAATTTTTATTTTCTAACCACCACTTTTTTGAATAATTCGGTGCATGGCATCATATTATTTTTCATCTGGTTAAGATACATATGCAACAGTTGGTTATATCTATTGTTGAAACGTTTCGCCCGCATGGCAGGCTTCTTCAATCAATTAGAGAGGCAGTAGATGGATTGAAGATGATGTAATTAGTCCATCTATAAGATCTCTTCAAGAATCACTGTTTTCTTAAGTTTTCCAACTTATCAAGAAACTGTGGCAGTGATTTTCCACACAATGTTCTTCGTTTAAATACTCCTGGCTGAGCCTATCCTGAAGGAAATTAGTTTCCTCGTTGCTTTTAAGATAAAACAGTTCACCTCAGTCAGTGGTAAATATGTTTACCTTAGTTTACCTCGACTGGCAAATACAATAGTTCACCTTAGATCACCTCAATTGGTAAATATACTAATAGTTCACCTCACTTGATAAATAGTATATCAGCTCACTTCAGTTTGCAAATATAACACTAAACATCAGTTTACAAATGTAACAGTTGACATATATAACGTTTCACCTCAGTCACATGGTAAGTATGGCAGTCTTAGTAATCCTGTCGTTCAGAGAAGCAAGTTTTCAGTAAGTTCTGGCAGGAACTAGACACACACGTCCACCCTCCCTAACACCTGAGAGCCGTCTGCTGCTGGCGCCTCTGGGAAGTTTCTCGCGTCAGCTGTTGCTAACATGTGACCATCTCGGAAACGGCGCGTTCCTATTGGGCAAAAGAGCGACGAACTGAGCGATCCAATTGGCTGAGGGAAGGACTGTGCTTTAATACTGAGTAAATAAGCGATAAACATAGCATTCCTATTGGCTGAGGTAGCAGCAAACTGAGCGTTCCTACTGGTTGAGAGTGCCAATTCCTACATGCCTATTGGCTGAGAGAGTACCAAACTATGCATTCCTATTGGCTAAGAAAGCGATAATCTCTGCGTTCCTATTGGCCGAGATACCAGCAGACCACACAATCTTACTGGCTGAGGGAGCAACAAGCCATGCATTCCTATTGGCTGACGAAGCGACAAATCATACTTTCCTTGTATCTATTGGAGCGGTCAACTACGCATTCCGATTGGCAGGTGAAGCGGCAAACCTCGCTTTCCTACTGGCTGGTGGAGCGACAAGCCTCGCTTTCCCATTGGCTGATGAAATAACAAACTGCATGTTCCTATTGGCTGGTGAAGCAGAAGAATGAACACGCAAATATCCATAACTTTACCCAATACAATGTTGATTTTATTCACTGTCGGTGTTCTGAACGTAAAAGCAAAATTTTTAGACAAACATTGATTTCTCCTTGGTAACATATTTCAATTACCTTCCAAAGCTGTGGTGTAAATGATTTCTCCCAGGTAATTAACTTTCTAAGCTGTGATGAAAATGGTTTCTCCCAGGTAATTAACTTCCTAAGCTGTGGTGAAAATGGTTTCTCCCAGCTGTGATGTAAATGATTTCTCCCAGGTAATTACCCTCCAAAGCTGTGGTGTAAATGGTTTCTCACAGGTAATTAACTTCCTAAGCTGTGGTGTAAATGGTTTCTCCAAGGTAATTAACTTCCTAAGCTGTGGTGTAAATGGTTTCTCCAAGGTAATTAACTTCCTAAGCTGTGATGAAAATGGTTTCTCCCAGGTAATTACCCTCCAAAGCTGTGATGTAAATGGTTTCTCACAGGTAATTACCCTCCAAAGCTGTGGTGTAAATGGTTTCTCCCAGGTAATTAACTTCCTAAGCTGTGATGAAAATGGTTTCTCCCAGGTAATTACCCTCCAAAGCTGTGATGTAAATGGTTTCTCCCAGGTAATTACCCTCCAAAGCTGTGATGTAAATGGTTTCTCCCAGGTAATTAACTTCCCAAGCTGGGGATGAAAATGGTTTCTCCCAGGTAATTACCCTCCAAAGCTGTGATGTAAATGGTTTCTCACAAGTAATTACCCTCCAAAGCTGTGGTGTAAATGGTTTCTCCCAGGTAATTAACTTCCTAAGCTGTGATGAAAATGGTTTCTCCCAGGTAATTACCCTCCAAAGCTGTGATGAAAATGGTTTCTCCCAGGTAATTACCCTCCAAAGCTGTGATGTAAATGGTTTCTCCCAGGTAATTACTTTCCAGAGCTGTGATGTAAACGATTTCTCCCAGGTAGGTAGCATATTTAAATTACCTTCCAAAGCTGTGATGTAAATGGTTTCTCCCAGGTAATTACCTTCCAAAGCTGTGATGTATATGGTTTCTCCCAGGTAATTAACTTCCTAAGCTGTGATGAAAATGGTTTCTCCCAGGTAATTACCTTCCAAAGCTGTGATGTAAATGGTTTCTCCCAGGTAATTACCTTCCAGAGCTGTGATGTAAATGATTTCTCCCAGCTGTGATGTAAATGATTTCTCCCAGGTAAATACCTTCCAAAGCTGTGATGTAAATGGTTTCTCCCAGGTAATTACCCTCCAAAGCTGTGGTGTAAATGGTTTCTCCCAGGTAATTAACTTCCTAAGCTGTGATGTAAATGGTTTCTCCCAGCTGTGATGTAAATGATTTCTCCCAGGTAATTACCTTCCAAAGCTGTGATGTAAATGGTTTCTCCCAGGTAATTAACTTCCTAAGCTGTGATGTAAATGGTTTCTCCCAGGTAATTACCTTCCAGAGCTGTGATATAAACGATTTCTCCCAGGTAGGTAGCATATTTAAATTACCTTCCAAAGCTGTGATGCAAATGGTTTCTCCCAGGTAATTATCTTCCAAAGCTGTGATGTAAATGGTTTCTCCCAGGTAATTACCTTCCAGAGCTGTGATGCAAATGGTTTCTCCCAGGTAATTACCTTCCAAAGCTGTGATGTAAATGGTTTCTCCCAGGTAATTACCTTCCAGAGCTGTGTTGTAAACGATTTCTCCCAGGTAGGTAGCATATTTAAATTACCTTCCAAAGCTGTGATGTAAATGGTTTCTCCCAGGTAATTACCTTCCAGAGCTGTGATGTAAACGATTTCTCCCAGGTAGGTAGCATATTTAAATTACCTTCCAAAGCTGTGATGTAAATGGTTTCTCCCAGGTAATTACCTTCCAGAGCTGTGATGTAAACGATTTCTCCAGGTAGGTAGCATATTTAAATTACCTTCCAAAGCTGTGATGTAAATGGTTTCTCCCAGGTAATTACCTTCCAAAGCTGTGATGTATATGGTTTCTCCCAGGTAATTACCCTCCAAAGCTGTGATGTAAATGGTTTCTTTATTGAGGAAACGTCTCGTCAGCCAGTGACTTCTTCAGTCTAACACAGAGGAGAATGGAGAAAGATGAGTAGGAGCGTGAGGTAATCAGTCCCTCATCCTGGAGTCGATGTGTTCACTCCATCAGTCTTGCTGGTGTGAGGGAGACACAGCCTGCTGGATCACGGGAGTGGTAGGTGATGCTGGTGTGAAGAAGACAACAGAGGAGGTGGCAAAGTAGGCACACTAACAATCCCCTGAACAAAGTTCACCTGTTCACCTTCAGTGTAGGCCGAGGGGCGAGATGTGCTCCGTACAGCTTTATCCCGATTTTTGGACCCCTTATCATGATTTGTGGAGCTTTATCGTGATTTAATTTGAGATTTACAATGATTTTTAAAGCTTTATCGGGATGTTGAGAGCTTTAACACGATTTCTAAAGCTTTGCCATGTTTTTAAAGCTTTATTGAGATTTTTAGAGCATTGCCATAATTTTTAGAGGTTTACAGTGATTTTTAAAAGCTTTACCATTACTTTTTGTTTTAGCATGATTTGTAGAGCTTTATAAAGTCAAGATTAAGCTCAATGATTTGTAGAGCTTTATAAAGTCAAGATTAAGCTCAATGATTTGTAGAGCTTTATAAAGTCAAGATTAAGCTCTATATAAACTAAGTCTTTTCTATACTTTCTTCACTTGGATTATCTTCTTGCGTTCGCAGAGGTCGAGGCACAGCTCCTGGGCCTCAATTACTTACGAAACTGGCCATTAATTGCCTAATTAGCAATTAAAGCTAGGAACAATAACAAGCTTTAAATGGCAGCTTTAGCGCCATCTACGTTAGGTAACGCCAGTCAGGTAACACCTGTCGTACTGGGTGCTACGCGTAAGTAGCATCCAGTAGCATCCAAGGAGCGCGTTTGGGTCGGGAATGGCATCCGAACTGTCGTATCTGTGCCTCGCAAGGGGATGCCACAGCATTCGGAGACAGGGAGATGAAATCAGTTTGGAAAAAATGGGATGCTTAGTGCCATTTCCCTTGGATCAAAAGCTTTCTGGGGGGCAGCTTCTTGGTCAAGGCCGGTAATGGGTGTTGTGGAGTGGGACTGGAAGAGTACTGAGTTGCAGAATTGAATTCTTGGAAGAGTATGAGTTGAAGACTTGTACTCCTTGGAACGTAGGCGAGAAAGATACATCATAATTTACTCCGGGAAAATCCTGTAGGGACTAGTCCCAAATCTGCCACACCGAAATCACTCCTAACAGCAGCAACAGCACCATCAGTAACAACAGCATCAGCAGCAATAACAGCACCAACAGTAATAACAGCCCCAACAGCACTAACAACACCAACAGCAGCAACAGGCCGTTGGAAAACAACGGTTCCGTTCCTGTTGTTTTACGACTTTGTTTCCTGTGAGTGGGAATTTTGGCTTTTCTTGGACCGCTTCTGTGGTCAGCCACACGACTGATGGCTGGTCTGAGGAGAGAGAGAGAGAGAGAGAGAGAGAGAGAGAGAGAGAGAGAGAGAGAGAGAGAGAGAGAGAGAGAGAGAGAGAGAGAGAGAGAGAGAGAGAGAGAGAGAGAGAGAGAGAGATATGTGTACTAATGTCCTGTGGAAGGATGTATGCACGCACCGAGAAATGTGTATACGTCTGTGAATATACGCTAAGGGACTGATCACCTCAAACACTATTTCTCCAGACAGAGGGACTGATCACCTCAAACACTATTTCTCCAGACAGAGGGACTGATCACCTCAAACACTATTTCTCCAGACAGAGGGACTGATCACCTCGTCTTCGTTTCTTTTCCACACCTGCTGCCTCTGAATTCGACTGACGAAGCCTACCCTGTAGGCGAAACGTTGCAGTGAGCAACAAAGATACCCAGCTGTTGCACATGTGTCAAGAGCCCTTGGATCAAGTACTCTTGCTCCAAGGAATCGGAGCTACACGCCCCTCTCTAGTCAATCCTGATTAACTCCCCTTCCACTGGTGCTGTATGACACCCCTACGGGTTTAGCGTATAGCTATAATGCACAGTTACACCCAACAATGGATGGTGATGTCCGGCCACTTCCGCCCAGGCAGCTGTCGACTGAATCATGGTGAATGAATTTCTTCTTAGGGTCACCCTAAGTGGAAAGGGCCATTGTCTTAACAACAAAACACACACACACACACACACACACACACACACACACACACACACACACACACATATATATATATATATATATATATATATATATATATATATATATATATATATATATATATATATATATATATATATATATATATATATATATATTATATATAATAATATGTTAACCATATGTAACTATATACATCTATTTTCTATAGAGAGCAGATATAGATAAGATTAAAAGTCTAATTAATGTTGATATAAACACCCGGTTCCAGGCGAAATGTTAGAAATGCACCTAATGCATTTCTAGCACCTAATGCATTCTAGAATACAATGAGAACTGAAGCTATGCACAAAATAGAAGACTGTCTGTCTATCTTCTCTCTCTCTCTCTGTCTCTCTCTTCCTCTAACACACCTGAATCAACATAAAGTAACACTGAATCAGCACTGCCACAGGCTGAAGTTATTCATTCTGTTGTTTACGTACGTAGTAACGGGGTTCACCCATCACTGGAGACTGTTTACACCTGTCTGAGGGATCAGCTGACCCCCCACCTGTCTCTCGCACGAACAGGTGTAAGCTCATTAACAGGTGAACTAACCCCGTTTTTAAAACGTGATTGGTGGAGTAGGGAGGGGGTAAAGGAGGTTTTGTGTGAGAGGGGCTTGGACTTCCAGCAGGTGTGTGTGTGAGCGTGTTATATAGGACCGAGTGGAGACGATTTGTTTTTACGACTTGATGTGCTGTTGGAGTGTGAGCTAAGTAACATTTACGAAGGGATTCAGGGTAAACGGTTAGTAGGACTTGAGTCCTGGAGGTAGGAGGTACAGTTCCTGCACTCTGCAGAAGGGGTGTTGATATGTTGCAGTTTTTTTTAGGTGTATTGTAGGCACTGCACTACGTAGAAGAGACAAAAGAAGCTGTAAACTGTATACCAAATACAGAACATTGGAATATTGAACAGGAAGAAAACAACGTGTGATTGGCCGGTGAGAAGCGTCAGCATGGGCATGTGAGACAAGTGGGGTTCCACAAGGGTCTGTACCGGGACCGGTGCTATTTCTTGTGTACGTGAATGACATGACTGAAGAAATCCGAAGAAACAGGCTATTGTCACATCGATGAATTAGACACATATGGAACACATAGGTATCTTTACTATGTAATTCTGATATCATATGCAGATGCTGCCTCTTATTACGTCATAGTACAAAGACGGGAAGGTACTCCAGCCTCCTACGCTTGGATATACTGTTTCTGTTGGAAGAAGAAGGATCTAGGGAGCTTTGCATCACAGAGAAATATAGAGCAGTGACTTCATCCTCCTCCTACGCCTCTATTGCGTTCATTAGAGTTTATTAGCAACGGAGCGACTTAAGTGAAGCAAATGCGTCACCACCTCGAGGAAACGCACTCAAGTGATTTTTTACGAGGCGTGGTGAAAGCCCAACACACTCAGCTTCGAGTGCACCTCTAGTCCAACACTTTTCCCTGCACTCGCGTATTGTTTATGTGTCCCTCTGTGTCTGGGTTCGAGGGAGAAAAGTGCCTTAATTATTACATTAATTAAGACCCCCAGGAGGTCATATAACGCCTGGGAAATGGAAGGTAATCAGTTACTTTCAAGGAAAGGAATGGTATGAGGTGCCCTCAGTGGTCAACATGTTAATGCCGATTGAACGAGGGACTGAACACCTTAAATCAAGGCTAAGGAATTGAACACCTTCAATCAAGGCTAAGGAATTGAACACCTTCAGTCAAGGCTAAGGGACTGAACACCCATCATCTCTTCAATGCTTAGGGACCGATCACCTTAAAATTACCTCTCCACTGCCGATTTCTCCAGTGTGAAAGACGCCTCTGTACTCTCCTTAAGATGCCTGCTATGCAGTCGAAGCGTTCCAGAAATGAATATGCCACAACATTTCATAAGACTTATTCAACACTGTAAACAGCCCTTCAAGAGGGGGCCAAAATCTTCTTATAACTCTTGGGATGCTGATGTCACCTATTAATCTCCTAAAGGAATCAATAAATCCTGGGTACATTAGCTGATGTAATCTCACATAAGTAAGTTTACTTAGGTACAGGTACACATAAGTCCAATTATCATACATAGTGTAAATTACCCAACTTCAACCTCCCAAAACAGTCAGAACAGTGGCTTATTTCCACTGGGGTCCTTGAAAGGCATTTGGTAAATAAATCCGCATGGCGTATATGTAAACACAGAGCTCGTGACATATACACCGAGAGGTATATGTCTCCCAGTGTTTATTTTACGAGTAACGTTAAAAAAATAAGAAAACTCTGCTAAAATGTTATTTGATTGCATATTTCAATGATTCAGAGAGGTTTGAATTCTCCATGCATTGTGTTTGTCATGAACGAATTCTGTTTGTTGTGCATGAAAGGTGTTTGTAATGGATGAATTGTGTTTCTTATGGCTGAATTGTACTTATAGTGGAGATGTCATGTCTGAGGGCAATGTTGGTGTGAATATAATGCAGAGAATTCGTAGTTTGGAAGTTAGGAGGAGGTGCGGGATTACCAAAACTGTTGTCCAGAGGGCTGAGGAAGGGTTGTTGAGGTGGTTCGGACATGTAGAGAGAATGGAGCGAAACAGAATGACTTCAAGAGTGTATCAGTCTGTAGTGGAAGGAAGGCGGGGTAGGGGTCGGCCTAGGAAAGGTTGGAGGAAGGGGGTAAAGAAGGTTTTGTGTGCGAGGGGCTTGGACTTCCAGCAGGCATGCGTGAGCGTGTTTGATAGGAGTGAATGGAGACAAATGGTTTTTAGTAGTTGACGTGCTGTTGGAGTGTGAGCAAAGTAACATTTATGAAGGGATTCAGGGAAACCGGCAGGCCGGACTTGAGTCCTGGAGATGGGAAGTAAAGTGCCTGCACTCTGAAGGAGGGGTGTTAATGTTGCAGTTTAAAAACTGTAGTGTAAAGCACCCTTCTGGCAAGACAGTGATGGAGTGAATGATGGTGAAAGTTTTTCTTTTTCGGGCCACCCTGCCTTGGTGGGAATCGGCCAGTGTGATAATAAAAATAAAAAAAAATATCTAAATAACTGAATTATGTTTAACGATAACAAACGCTCGGCAATAAACGAGGTTACAAGTGCAGTCTTTAGCTCCATCTCAGAATCGCACTTAATGAAGACATTCCCAAATGATCATTCCACAGCCATCGTTAATCCAGTAGATCTTAAAATTAGGCGGATAGTTTACCAGGCTAGAGGGCTGCTACCCGTATGGACCACGGTTTAAGCCTCCCGTATATTGTTTCGTTTAGTTGGCGACAGTCGTTCATTGGAACTTGGATTTCAGCACCTGGACGACTTTATTCAATAGACGGAAATGGTTAATGTAAATTGTTGTGGAGGAGTTACCGCTTTGGCTGAGGGGAGGCTTGGGGTGAGGGAGTGGAGGAGA
This sequence comes from Cherax quadricarinatus, assembly GCF_026875155.1. NCBI lineage: Eukaryota > Metazoa > Arthropoda > Malacostraca > Decapoda > Parastacidae > Cherax > Cherax quadricarinatus. The sequence goes on along the minus strand of NC_069458.1, from coordinate 26,643,708 downwards.
GATGAGGGAGAGGTGGGTTAAGGGGGGGTGACAATAATTGGGTGTGATTAAGGATAAGACGAAGCAAAGGTCAGAATGAGGTCACCGTACTCCCCTCATCTCCTTCCCCTTACGCCCACGCCCACACCCACACCCGCACCCACACCCACACCCACACCCACATAAATTCCACCTTCAGAATTCTCAATGAATACCGTCACTTGACCCGGATGGAGCCATTACTCCGGATGTTAAATTTCCTGACACTTTCTTGGGTGTGTTGGAGACAGTGGAGAAGCTGTCTCCAGCACAGAACACTTGTCCTACACTGTGGGACTGATTACCTAATCTTCCACTGTCTCTGTATATTATGCGCAAAGCTGAGGACCTGATCACCTGCTTAACTCCAAGGTTATAATTATAACCATTAATTTTTAAATGGGTGGACCAGTAAGCCAGTGGAAGGCCTCTGGCAGATGACCAAAAGCTCCAACTATGGGTCATCATAGGCTAATTAAGCCTAAGCTAATCTCTCTCTCTCTCTCTTTCTTTCTTTCTCTTCTCTCTCTCTCTCTCCTCTCTCTCTCTTCTCTTTCTTCTTCTCTTCTTCTCTCTCTCTCTCTCTCTCTCTCTCTCTCTCTCTCTCTCTCTCTCCTTCCTTTCCTCTCATTCTCTCTCTCGTAGTGTTCCCACTGAAATATCGACTTTGGTATTGAAAGAGAGAGAAGAGAGAGAGAGAGAGAGGAGAGAGAGAGAGAGAGAGAGAGGAGAGAGAGAGGAGAGAGAGAGAGAGAAGAGAGAGAGAGAGAGAGAGAGAGAGAGAGAGAGAGAGAGGGAAAATTGTGGATGTTATTGGGGTGGGAAAGGGAGGTGGAGGATGGAGGGGGAAGATAGAGGAAGTGGTGGGGG
>NC_069458.1:26603297-26642320 GCF_026875155.1 Cherax quadricarinatus | reverse complement strand
GTTTGCTACACAGTGGGGCTTCTTCGTCGGTACGAAAAGTGATAAGCAGAAGATCGGCGATGAAATCAGTCCATCACCCTTAAAGTTTTGAGGTGGTCAGTCCCTCAGTCTGGAGAAGGCATTGTTCCCATAGTATGAAACAATATAGAGATGAAACAATATTGTTTCAGACAACGGAACAATGCTCTTCTCCAGACTGAGGGACTGACCACCTCAAAACTTTAAGGGTGATGGACTGATTACATCGTCTTCAAGTATCTTCTGCTTCTATCAACTTTTCTGTACTCGACTGAAGAAGCCTACTGTGTAGGCGAAACGTTTCATAATAAAGATACCTAACTGTTGCATATGTGTCTTACCTAACAACATGTACAGGAGCACATTGAAGTACATGAGAGAACAGTGGAGTACACGGGAGTACAAAGGAAAGATAGACAGCAGAGACTTCTGTAATCCAAACTGTGGCTATCTATTCAGAAGTATCCACTTCTATATTAAGAATTATTACGTGTTGTGTAAGTGTTAGAGGCAAGAATAAAAAAAACAGAAGGCTCTCTCTCTCTCTCACTATTCTTCTCCAGACTGAGGGACTGACCACCTCAAATGCTTTTTCTCCAAGGACTCATTACATCATCTTATCTCATTACTGCTTCTTTTGTATTTGACTGAAGAAGCCTACTGTGTAGGCGAAACGTTTCAACAATTAAGATACCCAACTGTTGTACATGTGTCTTAATCACTATACCACGGCCATGTTGGCCAGCGGGCCGGAAACAGCACTAGCCTGGTTGAACGGGAAGGCCTGGCTTCAAGAATCACTCTCGAAATCAATCACAGGTATCTTACTGGTCAAAAATGCATTGGATTATCTTCTTCGTAATAATAATAATAATAATAATAATAATAATAATAATAATAATAATAATAATAATAATAATAATAATAATAATAATAAATAGTAATAATAATTATTATTATTAGTAGTAGTAGTAGTTAGTATTTTATTGAACGGGAAGCTGCAAAACCGTCGGGGACACACAGCCCATGAGGCAAGGAAGATTCTCAGGGGTTCATTCTGAACCTAAAGAGAAAAATATATTTAATTGTGTTTGTTTATTATTAAATTATTGTAAATTTGTCTAAAATATATTTTGCCGGATTAGGCTAAATTAAATTGCACTTGTTATAATAAGGTCAGGTAAGTTTTCTAAGGTTCTTTTGGTACAAAATTATTAATTTTTACATTAACATAAATGAAAAAAATATATATCTTTAAACGTATAAGAGAAAATTTTAGAAAGGACTTAATTTTAAATGAGTTCTTGCTAATTGACCAGTTTTACCTATTCAGCACGACATATATATATATATGGCAAAATAATAATAAAAAGATGATGATGATAATAATAATAATAATAATAATAATAATAATAATAATAATATAATAATAATAATAATAATAATAATAATAATAATAATAATTATGATAATAATAAATTAATTTTTGGTTTTAGAAATTATTGATAATCATCATTCTGATGAAGGAGAGAATTAGAAAGAGTTTGGTTAATGGAAGAGTGATCAGTTCTTCTCTCTATCTCTATCTCTCTTTCCTTCTATATATCTCTGTCTATCTCTCTTCCCCTGCATGCAGTGTCGTGCTTGCCAAAGATGTTCTGACTGCTCCCAACAGAGTTGCATAAAACCGTGGGTATGTACCACTGTACTCCTGTCATGCCAGAAGTGAGCTAGTCTCTATCTCTATCTCTCTTTCCGCTCTCTATCTTTTCGTACAGAAGTTATTATAAATTACCACACTACCAGCCTCCTATTGCCATTCAGATTATAGGTTAGTGGGGTAGATAGGAGAGTGATAGATAGGGACGTGTGTGTGTGTGTGTGTGTGTGTGTGAGAAATGGGGGGAGGTTGGAGACTCAGGGAGGGGGAGAAGGGGGCAGAGGAGGGGGAAAGGGGGCAGGAGGGGGATGGACGAGGGGAAGGGAGGGGTTTCTGGGTAGGAAGGTTAAGGTACACAAGACAAGGTCATAGTATACTCGGTGCTGCAAGGAATTTTTTTCTGTCTGTCTCTCTCTCTTCATCTCTCTCACTCTCTTTTTATTGCACCATCGTACTCATCGCTCTCTCTCTCTCTCTCTCTCTCTCTCTCTCTCTCTCTCTCTCTCTCTCTCTCTCTCTCTCTCTCTCTCTCTCTCTCTCTCTCTCTCTCTCTCTCTCTCTCTCTCTCTCTCAACCAACCAACAGGGTACAAACAACAGTGATAAAAACGTCGTGATGGCAACAGCAGTGAGGAAGCTACACAAATTGCAACGTTTCGCTCAATATATTATTATTATTATTATTATTATTATTATTATTATTATTATTATTATTATTATTATTATTATTATTATTATTATTATTACCACTGGGAAGTGCTTAAGGATACAGTAAAGGTGGTGGGAAATCAGCTTTGATCCAAGGAAAGCTCCACTTCCCCGGATCAAGAGCACCTCGCCAGTACCCAGGTCCGTCCTCTCTGGGTACGAAGGGTACGCAGGGAGGCTAGCCAGGGGGGAGAGAGAGAGAGAGAGAGAGAGAGAGAGAGAGAGAGAGAGTTAGAAAATAGAGAGATTAATATGCTTCAGTTTTATTTATAATATATATATTTACATATATATATATATATATATATATATATAATATATATATATATATATTATATATATATATATATATATATATATATATATATATATATATATATTTTTTTTTGGTAGACGGGTTATAGCCAGGATAAAATTTTGTTTCAGATGAACGAAAGTTATATTATTGACGATAGGTAGGTAACTTATGAATCCCCAACTATTGGTATGAATGTAGGTGATGTGTGTGACATATTCACACTTTGGTGGTGATGGTAGGTGATGGTTTGTACATACAATTATGGTGGTGATGGTAGGTGATTTGAGCATACTCCACACTATGGTGTGATGGTAGGTGATGGTGTGACATACTCACACTATGGTGGTGATGGTAGGTGATGGTGTGACATACTCACACTATGGTAGCGATGGTAGGTGATGGTGTGACATACTCACACTATGGTAGTGATGGTAGGTGATGGTGTGACTACTCACACTATTGTAGGCGATGGTAGGTGATGGTGTGACATACTCACACTATGGTAGCGATGGTAGGTGATGGTGTGACATACTCACACTATGGTAGTGATGGTAGGTGGTGGTGTGACATACTCACACTATGGTGGTGATGGTAGGTGATGGTGTGACATACTCACACTATGGTGGTGATGGTAGGTGATGGTGTGACATACACAATGGTGGTGATGGTAGGTGATGGTGTGACATACTCACACTATGGTGGTGATGGTAGGTGATGGTGTGACATACTCACACTATGGTGGTGATGGTAGGTGATGGTGTGACATACTCACACTATGGTAGCGATGGTAGGTGATGGTGTGACATACTCACACTATGGTAGTGATGGTAGGTGATGGTGTGACATACTCACACTATGGTGGTGATGGTAGGTGATGGTGTGACATACTCACACTATGGTAGTGATGGTAGGTGATGGTGTGACATACTCACACTATGGTAGTGATGGTAAGTGATGGTGTGACATACTCACACTATGGTAGTGATGGTAGGTGATGGTGTGACATACTCACACTATGGTGGTGATGGTAGGTGATGGTGGGACATACCCACACTATGGTAGTGATGGTAGGTGATGGTGTGACATACTCACACTATGGTGGTGATGGTAGGTGATTGTGTAACATACTCACACTATGGTAGTGATGGTAAGTGATGGTGTGACATAGTCATGATATGGTGGTGATGGTAGGTGATGGTGTGACATACTCACACTATGGTGGTGATGGTAGGTGATGGTGTGGACATACTCACACTATGGTAGTGATGGTAGGTGATGGTGTGACATACTCACACTATGGTAGTGATGGTAAGTGATGGTGTGACATAGTCATGATATGGTGGTGATGGTAGGTGATGGTGTGACATACACTATGGTAGTGATGGTAGGTGATGGTGTGACATACTCACACTATGGTAGTGATGGTAGGTGATGGTGTGACTTACATACACATATGGTAGTGATGGTAATGTGATGGTAGTGTGTGACATACTCATGATATGGTGGTGATGGTAGGTGATGGTGTGACATACTCACATTATGGTAGTGATGGTAGGTGATGGTGTGACATACATTATGGTAGTGATGGTAGGTGATGGTGTGACATACACTATGGTAGTGATAGTAGGTGATATTGTGATATACCCACACAATGGTAGTGATAGTGTAACATGCCCATACTATGGTAGTGATGGTGTAACATACCCACACTACGGTAGTGATGGGGTAACATAGCCACACTATGGTAGTGATGGTGTAACATACCCACACTACGGTAGTGATGGTGTAACATACCCACACTATGGTAGTGATGTTGTAACACGCCCACACTATGGTAGTGATGGTGTAACATACTCACACTATGGTAGTGATGGTGTAACATACCCACACTATGGTAGTGATGGTGTAACATACCCACACTATGGTAGTGATGGTGTAACATACCCACACTATGGTAGTGATGGTGTAACATACCCACACTATGGTAGTGATGTTGTAACACGCCCACACTATGGTAGTGATGGTGTAACATACTCACACTATGGTAGTGATGGTGTAACATGCCCACACTATGGTAGTGATGGTGTAACATACCCACACTATGGTAGTGATGGTGTAACATACCCACACTATGGTAGTGATGGTGTAACATACCCACACTATGGTAGTGATGGTGTAACATACTCACACTATGGTAGTGATGGTGTAACATACCCACACTATGGTAGTGATGGTGTAAACATGCCACACTATGGTAGTGATGGTGGTACATACCAACTATGGTAGTGATGGTGTAACATCCCACACTATGGTAGTGATGGTGTAACATACCACACTATGGTAGTGATGGGTGTAACATTCCACACTATGGTAGTGATGGTGTAACATACCCACACTATGGTAGTGATGGTGTAACATACCCACACTATGGTAGTGATGGTGTAACATACCCACACTATGGTAGTGATGGTGTAACATACCACACTATGGTAGTGATGGTGTAACATGCCCACACTATGGTAGTGATGGTGTAACATACCCACACTATGGTAGTGATGGTGTAACATACCCACACTATGGTAGTGATGGTTGTAAACATCGCCACAATATGGTAGTGATGGTGTAACATGCCCACGTACTATGGTTGTGTGGTTGTAACATACCCACACTAAAGGTAGTGTTTGTGTAACATGCCACACTATGGTAGTGATGGGTAACATACTAAACTATGGTTAGTGATGTGTTAGTAAAAAATACCCAACATATGGTTTTGATGGTTGTAACATGCCCACACTATGGTAGTGATGGGGTAACGATCACACACTATGTGAGATGGTGATGTAACATACCACACTTGGTTTGTGATGGTGTTAACATACCCCATTGGTGGATGGTTGTAACATGCCAACTTGTAGTGATGGGTTGTAACAGGGACCCACAATTGGTAGTGATGGTTTAACCATAATACACAGGTAGTGATGAGGTAAACCACACTAAGGTTAGTTTGGTGTAACATGCCAACACTTTGGTAGTGAGGGTAAATACCCAACTATTGGTTGTGATGGTGTAACATGCCCACACTATTGGTAGTGATGGATTTTGTAAAATCCACACTATGGTTAATGAATGGTTGTAAATCCCAATATGGTTTGTGATGTTGTTAAAATACCCCTATGGTAGTGATGGTGTAAATACCACACTATGGTTAGTGATGGTGAACATACCCCCACTATGGTTTAAGGTGGTGGTTTTTAATAACCCCCTATGGGAGTGTGGTTGTAACATACCACATATGGTAGTGTGGTTTTAACATGCCCACATATGGTAGTGTGGTGTAACATTTCCCAACTATGGTGTATGGTTGTAAAACATGCCCCACTATGGGTATGATGGGTAACATACCCACCTATGGTAGGATGGTTAAACATTTTACACTAGGTAGTGATGGTTTTAACATGCCCACACTATGGTAGTGATGGTGTAACATGCCCACAGCTCCTGAGATCAATGACCCTCATATAAAAACATTATACCTATTGACTGACGGTGTACAGGTAACACGCAGTTTTAAGACCCTCGTGTAGCCGATAGGCTTTAAACCCCATTCCTAGAATACACAGAGCCTGTGTGGAGCACAAACCTAATCTAAGCTACTCTTGTTAAGCAAGTGGACAACAAGAGAGAGAGAATACTATATATATAATATATATATTATTATATATTATATATATATATATATATATATATATATTATATATATATATATATATATATATATATATATATATGTATAATTGTAATGTTGTTGACGATTATTATTACTGTAGTGGGGAAGGGACACACTTGCTTGAGATGCATGAACTGTGACAGGGGGACATAAGTCTTGGTGTTTGGGCTCTTGCTGTGTAGTGTGGGGGGGGGAGTTGTTGTGGGGAGACAGGTGGAGAGAGGAGTTAGTGGGGGGGGGTTGAGAAACGAGAGAGAGGAAGGGGAGAGAGGGAAGTTGGGGGTGTAGATGCAGCAGTTATACCATGACATACACACAGGATATACACCACCAGGGTGTATATTTCTGCGTATATACGCTGCGAGTATACTTTAACCCCTGTTTTAGGGCTTAAAGTATTCTGGTCTGGTGGTGAGGTGACGTGCAGCCTTAATGACCATCGTGTAGTAGACAGGCTTTAAACCCCAGCAGCCACAACATGAGACAGCAGTTCAAACCTGAAATAATTTCTGTAATCATCATGGAGGAGGAACTTGCTGACTCGCAACGTTTCGCCCATGATGAAGCAATAGAGATAAACATGCTTTCTTCCTCAATAATAATAATAATAATAATAATAATAATAATAATAATAATAATAATAATAATAATAATAATAATAATAACAATAATAATAATAATAATAATAATAATAATAATAATATATAATAATAATAATAATAATAATAATAATAATAATAAAATAATAATAAAAAAAATAAAACAATAATAATAATAATAAATAAAAATAATAATAATAATAATAAAATTTAAATAATAATAAAAATAAATAATAATAATAATAAATAATATAATAATAATAATAATAAAAACCCTAAATTATAAAATTTAAATTAATAATATTTTTAAAAATTTTTTAATTTTTAATTAATAATAAAATTTAAAAATTAAAATTTTAATAAAAATATTTATTAAAAAATATTTACAATTTAAAATATAAAATTTAAAAATTTTTAAATAATAAAAAGGGAAATAAAACCAAATATTTTTTAAAATTTAAAAATAAAAATTTTTTCTAAAAATAGGCGCAAACCCCAAAGAGGGATAAGGCTTTGGAGGGGGGGGAAAATAGGTAATTTCTTTAAATAACTAACTAAAACCACTGTTTACTGTAATTATAACAATAACAATGTTACTTTTGCCAAAAATGTTAATATATTCATGCATGGAGAAATGTTAATGAGGTTAAAATCCAAACGACTGTACTGTAACCTTTCTCATCACCAATCAATTTCACTTGACTCCCGTCGCTTGGTTGGTAGCGCACTCAGCTCACACACTGATGTCCATGGGTCGATCCCCGGTACGAGTGGAGACATTAGGGTATGTTTCCTCAAGACCCCTGCTGCCCATGTTCACCTATCAGTAAAATAGGTACCTGGGTGTTAGTTGATTGGTGTGGGTCGCATCCTGGGGAAAAAATTAACCTAATTTGTCTGAAATGTTCTGCATAACAAGGGACTTTCTATATAGTAAGTCGCTGATGTCAGCTATAATCTATACAAGCTGTGCCAAGTACTAGTGGAAATGAAGATTATTATTATTATTATTATTATTATTATTATTATTATTATTATTATTATTATTATTATTATTATTATTAATTATTATTATTATGATTATTATGGGCACACTGGGATTAAGGTAGACTATAAGGTTATGCAAATTGAGACAGTTATGCTTCCAAGCCCAGAGAAAAATCAGTGGACCCCCGGTTAACGATATTTTTTCACTCCAGAAGTATGTTCAGGTGCCAGTACTGACCGAATTTGTTCCCATAAGAAATATTGTGAAGTAGATTAGTCCATTTCAGACCCCCAAACATACATGTACAAACGCACTTACATAAATACACTTACATAATTGGTCGCATTCGGAGGTAATCGTTATGCGGGGGTCTACTCACCAAAATAAACACAGTGTGGTGATAATACCATATTTCCGGCATATAAGGCGCATGATCTTATGATACCTGTAAGACAATGTTTCCAAGTAGTTGTATGAAACTCTGGTAAACAACTGATAAAGTGTAACCCAAAGCCTACTCTTGACCCTGATTTAGATTTGTTGTTGCCCTTGATTTGCTGGTACTCTCCTGGCCTGGATTTCTTCTAGATGGTAACCCGGCCTTGGTTCCCTGTCTTGGGAATGTCTTAAGACCTATGTCTCCCATGGGAGGAGGTACAAGTATCTCCTCAGCTGCGAGATCAACCGTCCCCAGGCCTAGCTTGGGTACTCGTAGGAAGAAGCTAGGCCTCTGGTCTGCCATTCGCCTCGCCCCAGGGGGGCTCGTGGGAGTGGTGTCTTATTTCCTCTGTTAGGTTAGGTAAGGTTTGTCAGGAAACAGTACAAGTGTTTTGACATGGGTCTTAGTCAGATGATGACCCGCTTTTGGAGCTTTGGTCATCTGACCGAGGCCTTCCGCTGGCTTACCGGCCCACCCCTATAAAAATAATGGTAATTTATAACCATTATTATTTATTAAATTAATAATGGTTGTTTGTCTTATTTCCTCTTTGGCCTTGAGTTATTATTATTATTAAAGATTCGCCGGTATTCTCCCGGCCCGGGTCTTTGCCAAGTGGTGGCCCGGCCTTGGCTCCCTCTTTAGGGAGTGTCTGAGACCTAAGTCTCCCATGGGAGGAGGTACAAGTACCCCCTCATCTTTGAGACCAACTGTCCCCAGGCCCAGCCACATTCCCCGCCCTCACGGGGCTCGTAGGGAGAAGCTAGGCCTCTCTGGTCTGCCATCCCCGCCCCAAGGGGGTTAATGGGAATGACAGTCTTGTGAGCTGCAAGCTCTGGCTCAGGCACCTACCCTACCCTAGAAGAGTTAGCCATGGTGTCGAATGATGGCCTTGAGTTAGTTAGTTAGTTAAAGATTAGCCGGTATTCTCCCGGCCCGGGCCTTGTCCAAGTGGTGGCCCGGCCTTGGCTCCCTCTTTAGGGAGTGTCTGAGACCTAAGTCTCCCATGGGAGGAGGCACAAGTACCTCCTCATCTTTGGGACCAACTGTCCCCAGGCCTAGCCACAAGCTAGGCCTCTCTGGTCTGCCATCCCCGCCCCAAGGGGGTTAATGGGAATGACAGTCTTATGAGCTAAAGGCTCGGGCTCAGGCACCTACCCTACCCTAGAAGGGTTAGGCATGGAATCGATCGATTCAGGGCCCTTAGTCTATCCTCATAGGGAAGGTTTCTGATACATGGGATCAACTTTGTCATCCTCCTTTGTACATTTTCCAGAGAATTTATATCCATTCTGTAATACGGTGACCAAAACTTTTTTCACAGATACAGAAAAAAGAGCAAAATATTGCGTAATAGAGTTAGAGCTATAAAATAAGGAACTCTCTTATATAAAAATTAAATTTAGCATAAATGTTTTGAAAAAAATAAAGAAATTAAAATGCAAGTATGTTTTCGAAGCTTATTACACGGGTAACTAAAGAAAAAATGGTTACAATTGAGCAGAATTTAGAACGGTAGAGGAGTAACCTTGTCTAACTTAATTGGGTAACACTACAATGGGCTGATAATAGTATTTTAGGACACCACTCGGCTATGTATCACACAGTTTTTGTATGGTGGAGACGCCATCATATGACGTAAAACTGAACTATTCTGTGAGGTTTGAGTGCAGCCAGTGGTGGGAGCCTGGTTGATCAGGCCTGGTCACAGACCGGGCCACGGGGGCGTTGACCCCTGAAACCAATTCCAGGTATACTCCGGGTATTGACTGTAAAATCAACAGTAGTCTCGGTCTTAGGACCAGAAACTCTACTGAGTACTTTATCATAATCATAATTTTTAAATGGGGTGGAATGGTAAACCAGTGGAAGGCCTCGATCGGATAACCAAAATCTCCAGCTGTGGGTCATCAGCTGACTGAGACCCGCGTCAGGAGACACTTGTCGTGTTTCCTGACGAACCTTACCTAACCTAACCTTATCGAGGGGGGGGGTACTTCAGTGCCGGTGAAAAGAATCTAAATCTATGGAACCGGAGCTATCCTCAGTATATTTTTCCTGGACCATATCTCACCGTCTTCCATTAACAAGGTGTTGTATAACCCCTATTAATTTTCAGCTTCCATAATAATAGTTAAAATTAACAACAGTAATGACGTTAATATAAGCAACAGCAGCAACAATAATACCCTAACCTTTCCTCTCAGAATCTGGGTCAACATCCAGTGCTGTGGAGAAGAGTGTAAACAGTTCTAGGGGTGACTGCAGCAGCTGGCTCAGATGCGAAGAATATACCCTGAGAAGTGCATGTATATACACCAAGAGGTGTGTATTTCGGTGTATATGCACCGAGATATGTATATCTCTGTGTATATACACCGAGAGGTGTGTATCTCAGCTTTGATCGAAGTGGAGGGTGGCTCGAACTCCTCAGATCAAGAACTCTTCATTAACATCCCAGATGGGACAGAATAGGTAACACGCTCCCCAGATGACAAAGAAAAGTGGCGGTCTAATAAAGTTACTGGACAACGAGTTTGTTTTTACTTTCAGTAAAGGTGACGAGTTTATTGCCCTCAAACGTCCTAATATGGGACAACGATATATCTGTGACATACACAGCTGGGTATCTGTGACATATATATATACCTGAGATAGGCCCAGCGAGCACACTGGGCAATAGAGCATCATAAGCGGCAAGCATCTCTTGACCACACGATGCTGAAGGTTCCCCACTATTGCCTGCCTCCCTGTTTTCCTCCAGGCATTGGTGCCTGTTTCTCAGCTTGTGTGTTTGCTTGTGTGTCTACCTGTTTGTCTGCATGACTGCGTGTTTGTCTACATGTCTGTGTCTGTCTATATATCTTTTAGTCTATAGCTCTGCCTGTGTACCTGTTTGCCTGAATATATCTCTGTCTATCTCTCTATCTATCCATATGTCTGTCTATTTGCATGTCCATTATACGTCTGCCTGCTTTCCAACATGTCTGTCTGCCTGTTTGCCTACAAGTCAAGTAATCTGTGTATATGTGTGTGTACTCACCTAGTTGTACTCGCCTAGTTGTGGTTGCAGGGGTCGATCCACAGCTCCTGTCCCTGCCTCTTCACTGGTCGCTACTGGGTCACTCTTTCTGTTTCGTGAGCTTTATCGTACCTCTTCTTAAAGTATGTATGGATCCTGCCTCCACTACATCACTTCCCAGGCTATTCCACTTCCTGACAACTCTGCGACTGAAGAAATACTTCCTAACATCCCTGTGTTTCATCTGAGTCTTCAATTTCCAATTGTGACCTCTTGTTGCTGTGTCCCATCTCTGGAACATCCTGTCTCTGTCCACCTTGTCAATTCCTCTCATTATATTATGTCTTTATCATATCCCCCCTATCTCTCCTGTCCTCCAGTAGGTCGATTTCCCTTAACCTCTTCTCGTAGGACATGCAGCTTAGTTCCGGGACTATTCTTATTGCAAACCTTTGCACTTTCTCTAGTTTCTTTACGTGCTTGGCTAGGTATGGGTTCCAAACTGGTGCTGCATACTCCAATACAGGCCTGACATACACGGTGTACAGGGTCCGGAACTATTCTTTATTGAGATGTCGGAATGCTATTCTTAGGTTAGCTAGGCGCCCATATGCTGCAGCAGTTATTTGCTTGATGTGAGCCTCAGATGTGCCCAGTGTTATACTTACCCCAAGATCCTATTCCTTGAGTGAGGTTTGTAGTCTCTGGCCCCCTAGACTGTACTCCGTCTGCAGCCTGTCCAGATTCCTTTGTAGTTCCGCCTGGTTCTCGTCCGATTGAATTCTTCTCATCAACTTCACATCATCTACAAACAGGGACACTTCTGAGTCTATTCCTTCCGTCATGTTGTTCACATATACTAGGAAAAAGCACCGGTCCTAGGACTGACCCCTGTGGAACCCCGCTCGTCACAAGTGTCCACTGTGTGTGTACTCACCTCACCTAGTTGAGGTTGCGGGGGTCGAGTCCGAGCTCCTGGCCCCGTGTGTGTGTGTGTGTGTGTGTGTGTGTGTGTGTGTGTGTGTGTGTATCTGTATCTGTGCGTGTATGAGTATCACAATCTCCAAGCTCTCTACCTAAAACGGAACAGAATAAGAAAGAAAAAAACCGAACTGACCCTGGTTTTTATTGCCTCCCCGTTCAGATTATTACGACTCATGTGAGACGAGCAACTCATCCTGACTGCGTTACTCGGTCCTGCAACGCTGCTGACAAACGTGGAGATTTCAGTGTTTCCCTGATTACACTTCAGAGGATTTAACACGCTACACCCTATAAATTTATACAATGAATAAATGATGCTAAATCTACTCCTGTACATCCTCTCGTGATTAAATCAATGGTATAATACCGACAAGTTGATGACTAAGACATGTGCAATATTATTGTCTTCCTCGTTCTTAGTGTTACTTCGATAAATTTGCCGCGACACTTTCTAGCAACAAAGAATAGCTTCTCAGAAAGTAGGTAACAGCTATCGAAAACTAGAAAAGAATCAACGACTGTTTTCAGATCAAGAGGTATAAATAACAGCAGTCCTCAGGTTAATATATCCTTGGTAAGGCCTCATTTAGATTATGTTACGTAGTTCTGGTCACCGTATTACAAAATGGGGATTAGTGAGCTGGAAAACATACAGAAAAGGAGGACAAAGTTGATCCCATGTATCAGAAATCTTTCCTACGAGGATAGACTGAGGGCCCTGAATCTACACTCTTTAGAAAGGCGTAGAATAAGAAGGGATATGACTGAGGTGTATAAATGGAAGACAGGAATAAATAAAGAGGACATAAATAACGCCCTAAAAATATTTAATCAATACAAGATGAGAGTAAGACACATGTGCAACATCTGGGTATCTTTATTGTAGACGTTTCGCCATCCAGTGGCTTTATCAATACAAATTCCAGGACATAACTTGAAGACAGTAGAACTATGTACAGAAGATGAGGTAATCAGTCCCTCAACCTAGGAGTAGGTGCGAAGAGCACCATAGTCGTGGAGATTACCTCATCTTCTGTACATAGTTCTACTGTCTTCAAGTTATGTCCTGGAATTTGTATTGATAAAGCCACTGGATGGCGAAACGTCTACAATAAAGATACCCAGATGTTGCACATGTGTCTTACTCTCATCTTGTCGGTATTGTATACCATTCGTACACATCTTTATTGTAGACATCAACAACAAAAAAACAAATTGTTGTATATGTCTAATTTTTCATCAAGTAATGTAATGGTGAATACAATCATAAGTAATCATAAGTATCACAATTTACAATCATTCCTCAGATGGTGGAAGTATTCGGGTCACTGTATGTAGAACACCTAGGATGATGGTGGGACGTGGGTGTATGTGAGAGGATGTGTGGGTGTTGGGAAGGAAGAAATATGGAGGATCTTGGAAATAAATGGTATTAAATACCGACACAATGGAAATATAAACACATATGCAGTATAATATGATCCTTTATTTGTTTGTGACTTGGAAAAAGCCCACTGTGTGGGCAAAACGTTGTCAATAAAGTATCACATTATACTGCATATGTGAGATTAAGACACATATGCAACATCTGGGTATCTTTATTGTAGACGTTTCGCCATCCAGTGACTTTATCAATACAAATTCTAGGACATAACTTGAAGATGTACAGAAGATGAGGTAATCAGTCCCTCAACCTAGGAGTAGGTGCGAAGAGCACCATATGTGTTTATATTTCCATAGGGAGGATCTTACAGAAGTTGAAGGAGGTATGGAGGAGGGTAGGGAGAGTGTGGATGGAGCAAGGGGCGCCCAAGGAGTGAGGAAGGGACATGGTACAATCCACTACACGTCCTTCTTTTGTCCTCTAGACTCCTTCCTTAAAGAGCTGTCTCATTAAGTCCTTAAAGGAGGCATCTGCAGAGGAAAAGGAGGATGCGTCTTCTCCCCACCTCTCAGCCACAGTGCAGGTCCCTCTCAATTTCAACCCACCCAACATTCTCCTCCCTATATACAACAGTGGGCGTTCAAATGAGCTGATGTAGGTAACAGGTCTTAGCCCGTAATTAAAGTCAGGAATCTTAGCCTAACCTTGTAAAACCCTGAGAGGGTGTGGGTGAGAGAGAGAGAGAGAGAGACTACATTCATCCTGTACGCTCCAGCTAAGTCTCTCTTAGCTAATCTAGTCTTCGTGTCTGCTTGTTTGAACCTCATCTTCGTACATTAGGACCAATGATTACTCTGAGGCCGGGAGTCGCTGTTATGACGTGTGGCTGGACGAGTGTTTGGGGGATGGAGGAAAGGAGAGTGGTGCTACAAGTACATGATACAATTTATCTTTTACTCTATACGCCATAGGATCTACGGTATCAGGACTGCAGTCACCTATCCCCGGCTATAGGATAATATCACAGTGCAATATATCATTAGTATTCAAGACGACAAGATGTAAACTCACGCCAAATATACGCTGAGATAAATGCACCTCCCAGGGTGTATAATGAGTCGTACGACGAATCAGAATATAAATCCCATATCAATCTATGAATTATAGGCACCGTTGTATTGAAGGAAAAAATTACACAAACAGGGTTTAGTTGAGTATACTTTATTACTAAATTTACTAACAATACTAAGAATACTAACAATACCAAGAAATTATATGATTTTCCACTCTAACAATAGTGTACTAACTGCTACGTGAACTAGGGCATCAGATGAAATGCGTCTCTACATTATAATCATTGCCAGTAGCGGCTCTGTACTCCGTAAAGTTGAATTTGTCCCGAGGACATATCCAGCACCGTGTGTGGCCAACATGTCTGGTCAGCATCAAGATGCTTCTGGGTATCTTCTCTTGTCTGTGCTTGTGGCAAAACTACTGGGGCCCTCATGTTTCCCAGACTAGAACGTAGAGAGAGTTTGACAGCCATCATTTCCCCGGATTCTATGCTTGATATCAGCACTTTGCCGAGACACATAACAGGATGGTCTATCGTGAGGGAAATCTCATGGGGAGAATCTTGATGGCGTTCTAATGCCAGAGTTGTGGTCGTGGTCCTATCAGCAGTAACTGAAACAAACCTCTACAGGAGAGAAAAAAAATTAATAAGCTCTTTGTAAAATATTAAACTGTTTAACAAAACTTAGAAAAAGGTTTTTAGTCACTAAACTAATAAATAATTAGTATAATTTTTTTCAGAATAGAATAAAATTAACTTTAGGGGAAATTACCCGGATAAAATTATAAAAGCCTGGGGACAGTTGGTCCCACAGATGAGGGGGTACTTGTACCTCCTCCCATGGGAGACTTAGGTCTCGAGATACTCCCCAGATAGGGAGCCAAGGCCGGGTCACCACTACCTGGAAAAGACCCGGACCGGGAGAATACCGGCGAATAAAAAAAAAAAAACCTAGACAAGGACCCAAGGCCGGGCCACCATACCTGCAAATCAAATAGAAGTTAGTTAGTTAGTTAAAGATTAGCCGGTATTCTCCCGGCCCGGGCCTTGTCCAAGTGGTGGCCCGGCCTTGGCTCCCTCTTTAGGGAGTGTCTGAGACCTAAGTCTCCCATGGGAGGAGGCACAAGCACCTCCTCATCTTTGGGACCAACTGTCCCCAGGCCTAGCCACAAGCTAGGCCTCTCTGGTCTGCCATCCCCGCCACAAGGGGGCAAATGGGAATGACAGTCTTATGAGCTAAAGGCTCGGACTCAGGCACCTACCCTACGATCAATCAAATAGAATAGAAAATGAAATACCTTGAATGGAAAACAGCGTACAAACAGCTGGATCAACATCAGAATCAACAGTATAGCTGCTATGGACGTGGCTGCAATAACAAGGAGCTCATAATTAATGGACATATTTGCTATTATCACGGCCAGAAGTAAGAGTGACGAGTACTTGAAGTTCGTGCGGGAGACTTACTACCCGATGTGTCAAGATCAGTAGTGATGAGGGTGTTCACAGCTCTTGTTGTTCTTATACCGGGAGTGTGACCTCGCAGCTGACCTCATGATGATGTCACGTGCATAACTCCCTCAGCCAAAGGAGGAACACTGCAACTGGCCTTTGTAGATGAATGGTTCAGAGAACTGACAAGTTGATAAATTAGATACATGTGCAACATTTGGGTATCTTTGATGAGGAAAAACGTTTAGCCACACAGTGGCATCATCAGTCCATACAAAGTCCATCAGTCCATACTGGCCTATACTATGTGCCAACAGGCCTGCTGCAGTGTTCCTCCTTTCTTATGTTCTTATGTAAGTTCTTACCTGGTTCGACACCCTCAGTATTTATTATCACTTTTGTTTATGCCCATCATCCATTAATACACTCCAATGATATCTCCCTAACAATATCTCATAAGTAAGGCCTCACTTAGATTATGCAGCTCATTTCTGGTCTCCATATTACAGATTGGACAAATATATGAGTGGGAGGGGCTGGGTTTGGTTGGTGTCGTGGGTACAGGAGTAAATTAAGAACATAAGAACATAAGAATGTAGGAACACTACAGAAGGCCTACTGGCCCATACGAGGCAGGTCCTTATCAAAACGACATGTACCTAAAGCTACCCAAGAAATAACTCCCGTACCCCGTGACACCAATCAAACCCAGCCCCTTCCACTCATATATTTGTCCAGTCTCTTCTTAAAGCTACCCAAGGTCCTAGCCTCTATCACCCCACTGGGAAGACTGTTCCACGCATCTACAACTCTTTTTTTTTTGTAGGTGAATGGTTCAGAGAACCGACATGTTGATAAATTAGACACATATGCAACTCTTGGGTATCTTTATTGAGGAAACGTTTCCTCAATAAAGATACCCAAGAGTTGCATGTGTCTAATTTATCTACAACTCTGTTAGAAAACCAGTACTTACCTATGTCCTTTCTAAATCTAAATTTATCCAACTTAAATCCATTATTCCTGGTTTTTACCTGGTTCGACACCCTCAGTACTTTATTAATGTAAAGTAAAAGGACACAAGTGCAACTAATGTGACATTTATTGAGGCAACGTTTCGCTCTCCAGGAGCTTTATCAAGCCATTACAAACAATACATGGACACAGAGGGTATATAAAGGCTCAGAGTGAGGTGTAATACTAGTGAGGTACCATTTCGATGTTCACTAGTGGTAGTAGTGGTAGTAGTAGTAGTAGTAGTAGTGACAAAAGTAATACCTCAATAAAGATACCCAAGATTTGCACATGTGTCTAATTTATCAACATGTCGGTTCTCTGAACCATTCATCTACAAAAAGTAATACAATATGGAGGAGCAATTAATTCGTACAAGAGTAAAAGGATATAAAAGCTATTACTTGGGTAACATAAAAATAGGTTGGACAAATATAGACTGGAAAGAGGCAGCTTGTTTCAGTGTTCACTCTCTGTAATGTGCTTTGTGTAGTATAACAGGAGAGACTATGTGATGGCAGGGTTTACTGTTTTCAGGAGGATTCTTGCTAAGACTTCGGAGATGGTGAAGCTGCCGTTGTTTTGTTTAATTGTATTCGAAACAGCGATCAGTGCTGATTCAAGGCACTTGCGTCTGCGGAAATTAGTTTCTTTGATCACTAATTGGGCGTCTCTGAATTTCATGAGATGATTTTGGTGGGAATTTCGGTGTTGTACACAGGCGTTGTTAAGTTGTCGTTCCTACATGCGTAAATGTGTTCATTGAGGCGGGTGTCGAGGTTTCTTGCTGTTTCACTACGTAGATCTTGTCACAGCCTCCACAGGGTATAGTGTAAACTCCTGCATTGACTGGTTCGTGGTGCTTGGGTTTTGTCCTGGTTAGATCCTTTATTGAAGTGGTAGAAGCGATGGCGACTCTGGTGTTAGCTTGTGAAAGTACTTTTGAGACGTTTAGTGCAACCTGGCTGTTGGGAAGAATTATAACTTTGTTGGGAGCGGTGTTGATGCGTGGAGAATTGATGATCTGAAGAGCTCTTTTCTTGCAGTCTTTGATGAAAAAAGAAGGAAATTGTAACTCAGTGAATGTATGGTGAATGTAAGTGCATTCCTCGTCAAGAAACTCGTCTTACCTAAACAAACTCAGGGCTACAAATTCATAAGAACATAAGAATGTAGGAACACTGCAGAAGGCCTACTGGCCCATACGAGGCAGGTCCTTATCAAAACGATCTCTACCTAAAGCTACTCAAGAAACAACTCCCGCACCCCCAACACCAATCAAACCCAGCCCCTCCCACTCATATATTTGTCCAGTATGCTCTTAGGAAAAACCCGATGATGATGCCTCTTTTGGTCTTGGTATCTTGACTGGAATAATAAAGTTAGTAGAATTACCGACAAAAAGTAAAAGGACACAAGTGCAACTAATGTGACATTTATTGTGGCAACGTTTCCACAATAAATGTCACATTAGTTGCACTTGTGTCCTTTTACTTGACTGTAATAGAAGTGTGTGAGATCATTTTTGATAAATTAGACACATGTGCAACTCTTGGGTATCTTTATTGAGGAAACGTTTCGCCACACAGTGGCTTCATCAGTCCAAACGTAGGAGAAACTTGAAGAACAGGAGGAGAATGAGGTAATAAGAACATAAGAACATAAGAAAGGAGGAACACTGCAGCAGGCCTGTTGGCCCATACTAGGCAGGTCCTTTACAATTCATCCCACTAACAAACATTTGACCAACCCAATTTTCAATGCCACCCAAGAAACAAGCTCTGATGTGCAAGTCCCTCTCAAATCCAACCCCTCCCACTCATGTGCTTATCCAACCTAAATTTGAAACTACCCAAAGTCCTAGCCTCAATAACCCAACTAGGTAGACTGTTCCACTCATCAACTACCCTATTTCCAAACCAATACTTTCCTATGTCCTTTCTAAATCTAAACTTATCTAATTTAAATCCATTACTGCGGGTTCTCTCTTGGAGAGATATCCTCAAGACCTTGTAGTGATGAACTGAACACATCGAATCCAGGTTGAGGGACTGATTACCTCATACTTCTACTCTCCTTACCCATTTCTACTTTGTATTGGACTGATGAAGTCACTGTGTGGCGAAACGTTTCTTCAATAAAGATTCCCATGTGTTGCATAAGTGTCTCAATTCTTCAACTTGTCGGTTTTCAAAACCATTCATCACACTTCCACTAGTATTACACCTCACGGCTTGACAAAGCTCCTGGAGAGCGAAACGTTGCCACAATGAAATGTCACATTATAGATGAATGGTTCACAGAACCGACACGTTGATAAATTAGACACATGTGCAACTCTTGGGTATCTTTATCTTTCTGTGAACCATTCATCTACAATCCTGTCAGACACTGCAACTTCTTGGGATCTTAATACTTGGGAATTCTTCGCTTGGGCACGACCTACTTCCACAGTGAACAAATGTGACACCATCTACAACTGCTGCACCTCTCCTGCCTACGGTTTATAAGCTCCTTCTCCGCTCATATGCCGTATTCTATTCAAGATTGATGGACTGACCACATCGACTCAAGGTTGAGGGACTGGTTACCTCATTCTCCTCCTGTTCTTCAAGATTCTCCTATGTATGGACTGATGAAGCCACTGTGTGGCGAAATGTTTCCTCAATAAAGATACCCAAGAGTTGCGCATGTGTCTAATTTATCAGTGGTGGTTTTGTTAAGGACCTGCCTTATATGGGCCAGTAGGCCTTCTCAGTGTTAGGTGACAGATAACACACGCACATATAAAAGGCCGATGGAACTGCGCCTTTCTTTCATGAGATGTAACAATGGACATGGACAGTAACGTCTATCTATATTTCACTATGGCTCCACTCGTCGCTTTGTTCTTCATGCAGTGGTTAATTTTCTGCTGCCGCAGGGTAATACTATAACTCTGAATATGTGCAATGTTATTACCCAGATGTTGCATTTATCAACTTGTCGTTTTTCTAACACCGATTATTCTCATGCTAAGCAATGTTATGTCGAATATGTAATTAAGACATTGTTAATTCACGTATTTGTAACTAGATAATATTTTCCTTTATGTAGGGGAAAACGTTCCAGCCGGTCGCCCCTCGCCAGCCAGAGCAACCTGGGCCTGGCCATCCTCCTTCCCCGACCACCACAACCCTCTCCTGCATGAATTGCTTCTTCTTTAAATCTTCCAACAACACCACCTCTACTGACTACTACCACATCGAAGTTCGCTCTCCTTTCCACAAGGGCCGTCGTTCTGGCAACACCCACGTACACATGAAGTCTCCTCATCCCTCGTCTCATTACTCCTCCATCGAGTCGGTTTTCGACAGAGAGAGGTCGTGCAGTGACGAATCCTTTGCAGCTTTCTTGGACAGGAATAATTTGAACCACGAGTTTGTCCAACCTGTACATGAAACGCTGGGGCCATCCCAGCGTCCATGGCACTCAGTAGAGGATTTCAGGAATGAGAGACCCGCTTACTACAGGCCAGTAATCAACTATGATGCCCATGCACTTCCTTCCTACTGGGTGATTAACGAGACAATTGTTTGAGCTCAGCCATAAATAGATATTTAGCTTTCTTTGATATGATTTTAAGTGCTCTAGTCTGTAAGTGGAAAGGTACAAAGTTCCAACATGTTTAAGCCTTTATTGTAAAGTTTTCACCATTGTATTTTTCCGTATATGTGCAATATTAAAGTAGTTTCCCAATAGTAATTTGTGAAAGAAAACGTTTTTATCCAACTGAGGTAGAGAAAATGCGACATAATGAGTAACTAGTCTAAATGTATGTTGTCTACTTTTTTTTATCATATTGTCTGATTTAATTCTGAAATTGTTTCACTTGTTATTGTTAAACCCACAGAAAGGTTTCTTTATTCCCGGATACGTTTTAATGAGTAAATTTTCCAGTAGTAAGTACGTTGTGTAAGTGGGATAAACAATAATAATAATAATAATAATAATAATAATAATAATAATAATAATAATAATAATAATTAACAATAGTAATAATAATGAAAGAATGTCTGATCGAGGTTGGGTTTAAAATACTAAATGGTTGCAACTATGACCAGGAGGCCTGGTCACAGACCGGGCCGCGGGGGCGTTGACCCCCGGAACTCTCTCCAGGTAAACTCCAGGTAAATAACTTTTAAAGGGATGGAGGTGTAAACCAGTGGAAGGCCTCGGTCAGATGACCAAAAGCTCCAGCGGCTGGTCATCATCTAACTACCTAACCTAGAGGCTGGGTTTGGTTGGATTATATTTTCTTGTTAAAATAAATGTTCGTACTTGTCTCCATTGCAAAACCTAATAAAAATATTTACGTAATAAATGATATTGTTGTTTTTCTTTTAATTTCTTAAGTAAAGAATTTCTGCAACAAGTAATTATGGCTTGGTTGTTTGTTTAGTGGATTTTTGTCTCTAATTCTTAGATCAAAAGTTGCTCACCAGCCTCGTAACACTAGGATCTGAGAGTTTACCTGCAGAGAGTTCCGGGGGTCAACGCCCCCGCGGCCCGATCTGTGACCAGGCCTCATGGTGGATCAGGACCTGATTAATCAGGCTGCTACTGCTGGCTGCACGCACCTGCAAGCACCTAAAGTCGGTTCCTGACCAGCCGGGCTGTGGCTCGTACGTTGGTTTGCGTGCAGCCAACAGTAACAGCCTGGTTGATCAGGCTCTGATCCACCAGGAGGCCTGGTCACAGATCGGACCGCGGGGGCGTTGACCCCCGGAACTCTCTCCAGGTAAACTCCAGGTAATCCAACATACGAGCCACAGCCCGGCTGGTCAGGTACCGACTTTAGGTGCTTGTCCAGTGCCTGCTTGAAGACAGCCAGGGGTCTATTGGTAATCCCCCTTATGTATGCTGACCTATTATTATTATTATTATTATTATTATTATTATTATTATTATTATTATTATTATTATTATTATTATTATTATTATTATTATTATTATTATTATTATTATTAATAATAATATTATTATTATTATTATTATTCGCACACCAGCGAAGGGGCTGGGCCAGGAGCTGTGACCTGACCCCTGCAACCACAAATAGGTAAGTATACACACACGCAGAGGGACAGAATATTTTAGAGCTGGGACACAGCAACAAGGGGTCAGAACTGGAAGTTGAAAACTCAGATAAGTCACAGGGATGTCAGGAAGTATTTATTCAGTCACAGAGTTGTCAGGAAGTGGAAAAATCTGAAGAGTGATGTAGTGGAGGCAGGATATATACATAGATGAGGTTCCATAACGCTCATGGAGCAGGAAGAGAGTGGACCTAGTAGTGACCAGCGATGAGGCGTGGCCAGGAGTTACGACTCGACCCCTGCAACCACAACTAGGCAAGTATATATATATACACACACACACTATCTTACAAATATTGGCCAGTACACTTGTTGAAGTGTACCTTTTATTCTAAGTTCTGATGTCCTCTCACCTCTCAGCGTATATTCACAGAAATGTATACACTTCTCGGTGTACATACCCTGAAACATACACTTCGCGGGGTATTTACCCTGTGCTGCGGGAACCAAGACAATGTTAGCAGTTCTTGCAGGAACGAACCTGCCCGAGTCTTGCCCACCATGCACGGTCATGAACGCGGAACGCCACTCTAATCCTGTTTCGGACATTAAACAAATCTCCCACAGAGGATTGCAGACTGCTGGCCGCGCCTGGGAATGGCATGTTTGTCGGGAAAAAAGATCCACGAGCGTGAATCCCGTATCTGTCTAACTCTCTTTCTCCTGACTATTTGTAGTTTTATTTACTTTATTCCTAACAATGTTAGGTTAGGTTAGGTACGGTTTGTCAGGAAACAGAACGTGTTTCCTGACGCGGGTCTTAGTCATATGATGACCCGCAGCTGTAGCTTTTGGTCATCTGACCGAGGCCTTCCACTGGCTTACCCCTCCACCACTTTAAGAATTCCAGTTATGATTATAACCATTACATCAATTATCCTAACAATGCTACGTCATTTCGAGTCTTATTACGTTAATTCTAGTATCATTACGTTATTTCTAGGGTAATTATGCTAATTCTGGTACTAGTACCTTTTTTCTAGTGTTATTTAAAGTGTTTTACTTTCTAGATTTGTAAGAAGTCCCTTCTAGGAATTGAAAGATAGATAATGTAATTCTAGGACTTGAAAGACAGATAGATAATGTAATTCTACTACTTGAAAGAGAGATAGATAATGTAATTCTAAGACTTGAGAGAGAGATAGATAATATAATTCTAGGACCTGAAAGATAGATAATGTAATTCCAAAACTTGAAAGAGATAGATAATATAATTCTAGGACTTGAGAGATAATGTAATTCTAGGACTTGAAAGAGAGATAGATAATGTATTGCGAGAGAAGGGCAGATACACTAGATATTTATTCTCTTAGCTTTTCTCTTTGCCTCTCGCTGTTCTTTTCCTCTTCCTCTACGTACTTCTCCCTTCCCTCCTCCCTACATTCCTCTCCCTTCCCTCCCTTCCCTCAGCCTGGCGTATATTAACAGACTGATATATTAATGACAGCCATTGGTAATGGTAGAGAGGCTCCTTCAGAGAGGTAGTACCTTTTATCTCCCCCTCTCTTTTTCCCCTTCTATCCCCTCGTTCATCCCTACTCCCTCCCTATCCACCTTTCCCTCTTTCTAGGTTCTAAACTATTTGCCATCTCTATCTTCTTTCCTCATCTAGGTGTTCTGTTTTTTTCTGCTTTTTTTTTCTATTCCATCTTTCTAGTTCTTTCTACTTCCTGTTTTATCTCTTTCCTCTACCATCGTTTTTATTTATAATCTTTCAATATTCAATTTACTTCCTCATATACTTTTCTCTTCACAATTTCTTCATTCTCCTCCTCTTTTTCTTCTTCCTCCTCCTCTTTTTCTTCTTCCTCCTCCTCTTTTTCTTCTTCCTCCTCCTCTTTTTCTTCTTCCTCCTCCTCTTCTTCTTCTTCCTCCTCCTCTTCTTCTTCTTCCTCCTCCTCTTTTTCTTCTTCCTCCTCCTCTTTTTCTTCTTCTTCCTCCTCTTTTTCTTCTTCCTCCTCCTCTTTTTCTTCTTCCTCCTCCTCTTTTTCTTCTTCCTCCTCCTCTTTTTCTTCTTCCTCCTCCTCTTTTTCTTCTTCCTCCTCCTCTTTTTCTTCTTCCTCCTCCCCTTTTTCTTCTTCCTCCTCCTCTTTTTCTTCTTCCTCCTCCTCTTTTCTTCTTCCTCCTCCTCTTTTTCTCTTCCTCCTCCTCTTTTTCTTCTTCCTCCTCCTCTTTTTCTTCTTCCTCCTCCTCTTTTTCTTCCTCTTTCCTCCTCCTCTCTTTTCTTTCTCCTCCTCCTCTTTTTCTTCTTCCTCCTCCTCTTTTTCTTCTTCCTCCTCCTCTTTTTCTTCTCCTTCCTTTCCTCCTCTTTTTCTTCTCCTCCTCCTCTTTTTCTTCTTCCTCCTCCTCTTTTTCTTCCTCCTCCTCTTTTTCTTCTTCCTCCTCCTCTTTTTCTTCTTCCTCCTCCTCTTTTTCTTCTTCCTCCTCCTCCTACTCCTCATCCATCATACCCCTGATAATATGTTCTTACGCCCCCCACAATATGTTCCCCAATATATCCTTCATATCATCTGATATACTATTCAACCTGTGATATATTTGGCTCCTCCTTGACACCTTTAATTATACAGATTTTAATTGCTGTATCTGTGTAATGTATGCTGTAATACGTCATATTTATCACGTCTGGTAACGTGGGTTTCCTATACATCTTCCTGGTGGTGTTTTGTTCGTCAGGAAAGTATCTTCTGTGAAAACCGCTTTATTCTGGGACAATGTTGTTTCCTTCTGCGTTATTACATCGGTGGTGCACAATTCTGACACGTTGATGATGAGTAACAGGTACAAAACCCTGACTGGAGCAACTCACAAGTAGGCCTGGGGACAGTTGGTCCCAGGAGATGAGGAGGTACTTGTACCTCCGCCTGGGGACAGTTGGTCCCAGGAGATGAGGAGGTATTTGTCCCTCCTCACGAAAGCGCTTGGAATTTCACTATACTTTCACAGTGGTTGTTTTGTATATTCTGATATCACCTGTTTACTGTGATTTTATGTATTATATAGTATGTAATATATATATTATATTTATATATTATATAGTATATATATATATATATATATATATATATATATAAATATATAGTATATATATATATATATATATATATATATTATATATATATATATATATTATATATTATTATATAATCATCACTGGCCGATTCCCACCAAGGCAGGGTGGCCCGAAAAAGAAAAACTTTCACCATCATTCACTCCATCACTGTCTTGCCAGAAGGGTGCTTTACACTACAGTTTTTAAACTGCAACATTAACACCCCTCCTTCAGAGTGCAGGCACTGTACTTCCCATCTCCAGGACTCAAGTCTGGCCTGCCGGTTTCCCTGAATCCCTTCATAAATGTTACTTTGCTCACACTCCAACAGCACGTCAAAGTATTAAAAACCATTTGTCTCCATTCACTCCTATCAAACACGCTCACGCATGCCTGCTGGAAGTCCAAGCCCCTCGCACACAAAACCTCTTTACCCCCTCCCTCCAACCTTTCCTAGGCCGACCCCTACCCCGCCTTCCTTCCACAGACTGATACACTCTTGAAGTCAATCTGTTTCGCTTCATTCTCTCTACATGTCCGAACCACCTCAACAACCCTTCCTCAGCCCTCTGGACAACAGTTTTGGTAATCCCACACCTCCACCTAACTTCCAAACTACGAATTCTCTGCATTATATTCACACCACACATTGCCCTCAGCCTTCTCCCCGTTTTGCGCAACATTCATCACCCATGCTTCACACCCATATAAGAGCGTTGGTAAAACTATACTCTCATACATTCCCCTCTTCGCCTCCAAGGACAAAGTTCTTTGTCTCCACAGGCTCCTAAGTGCACCACTCACCCTTTTCCCCTCATCAATTCTATGATTCACCTCATCTTTCATAGACCCATCCGCTGACACGACCACTCCCAAATATCTGAATACATTCACCTCCTCCATACTCTCTCCCTCCAATCTGATATCCAATCTTTCATCACCTAATCTTTTTGTTATCCTCATTACCTTACTCTTTCCTGTATTCACTTTTAATTTTCTTCTTTTGCACACCCTACCAAATTCATCCACCAATCTCTGCAACTTCTCTTCAGAATCTCCCAAGAGCACAGTGTCATCAGCAAAGAGCAACTGTGACAACTCCCACTTTATGTGTGATTCTTTATCTTTTAACTCCACGCCTCTTGCCAAGACCCTCGCATTTACTTCTCTTACAACCCCATCTATAAATATATTAAACAACCACGGTGACATCACACATCCTTGTCTAAGGCCTACTTTTACTGGGAAGTAATTTCCCTCTTTCCTACATACTCTAACTTGAGCCTCACTATCCTCGTAAAAACTCTTCACTGCTTTCAGTAACCTACCTCCTACACCATACACCTGCAACATCTGCCACATTGCCTCCCTATCCACCCTGTCATACGCCTTTTCCAAATCCATAAATGCCACAAAGACCTCTTTAATCACCTGGTTCACACATCCCCTACCTTTCCTAAAGCCTCTTTGTTCATCTGCTATCCTATTCTCCGTCTTACTCTTAATTCTTTCAGTAATAACTCTACCATACACTTTACCAGGTATACTCAACAGACTTATCCCCCTATAATTTTTGCACTCTCTTTTGTCCCCTTTGCCTTTATACAAAGGAACTATGCATGCTCTCTGCCAATCCCTAGGTACCTTACCCTCTTCCATACATTTATTAAATAATTGCACCAACCACTCCAAAACTATATCCCCACCTGCTTTTAACATTTCTATCTTTATCCCATCAATCCCGGCTGCCTTACCCCCTTTCATTTTACCTACTGCCTCACGAACTTCCCCCACACTCACAACTGGCTCTTCCTCACTCCTACAAGATGTTATTCCTCCTTTCCCTATACACGAAATCACAGCTTCCCTATCTTCAACATTTAACAATTCCTCAAAATATTCCCTCCATCTTCCCAATACCTCTAACTCTCCATTTAATAACTCTCCTCTCCTATTTTTAACTGACAAATCCATTTGTTCTCTAGGCTTCCTTAACTTGTTAATCTCACTCCAAAACTTTTTCTTATTTTAAACAAAATTTGTTGATAACATCTCACCCACTCTCATTTGCTCTCTTTTTACATTGCTTCACCACTCTCTTAACCTCTCTCTTTTTCTCCATATACTCTTCCCTCCTTGCATCACTTCTACTTTGTAAAAACTTCTCATATGCTAACTTTTTCTCCCTTACTACTCTCTTTACATCAACATTCCACCAATCGCTCCTATTCCCTCCCGCACCCACTTTCCTGTAACCACAAACTTCTGCTGAACACTCTAACACTACATATTTAAACCTACCCCATACCTCTTCGACCCCATTGCCTATGCTCTCATTAGCCCATCTATCCTCCAATAGTTGTTTATATCTTACCCTAACTGCCTCGTTTAATTTATAAACCTTCACCTCTCTCTTCCCTGATGCTTCTATTCTCCTTGTATCCCATCTACCTTTTACTCTCAGTGTAGCTACAACTAGAAAGTGATCTGATATTTCTGATATATATATATGTATATATATATATAATATATATATATATATATATATATATATATATATATATAATATATATATATATATATATATATATATATATATATATATATATATATATATATATATATATGCAAAACAACCACTCTGAAAGAATAGAGAAATTCCAAGCGCTTTCATAGTTCCTTGATAATGTGAGTAGTCACGAAAGCGCTTGGAATTTCTCTATTCTTCAGAGTGGTTGTTTTGCATATTTTGAAATCACCTGTTTACTGTGATCTTATTGCATATATATATATATATATATATATATATATATATATATATATATATATATATATATAATATATATATATACATCTATGTATATATAACGGCTGTTACTCAGCTGTTATCTTACCTATGCTCCTTTACAGATTAAATCCTGCTATCCTATCTTACTTCGTTTAAAGATTAAGAGTTCTTATCCTACCTCAATTCATCTACAGGCTAAGACTGTTTTCCTGTCTAAGCTCATTTACAAGCTTAGAGCTGCTACCTCACCTCAGCTTATTTACAGCTCTTGTATGGGATAGACGGGTAAGCCAGGAAAAGCTTTGGTCATGTGATCAAAGGCGACTATATGACCAAGATGGAGGTCTAGGTCATATGATGGAGTTAGTGGAACGGAGGGAGGGAGGGAGAGAATGAGAAAGGGGGGGGATATGATGTGATGGAGAGGGCGTCAAGCACTCCCTCCCATCCCATTAACCATCCCACCCTTCCCTCCCTCGGAGCACCTGAACCCTTCGTTTAATTATACTAATTACCTGTCACGAGTATAATTACGAGACTAATGATCACCTGTAGCAGTTAATTACAGCTGTAGGTGCGTGTTGTGGTCGTTAATAATATATAATAATGTTAATTATAAATAATGATATGATTAGTCGATATCATTAGAGAGGTATAACACATATCTCTCATTTTAGGACATTTCAAGATATCAAAAATATATCATATATCAATGCAAGTGTCCTTATAATAAAACAAATGGCTTCTTAATTTAAAACATATCTTGTTAAATAAAGGCCTTTTAACTTCAGCAAATGCCTTCTGAATTTAACAAATGCCCCTTTGCCCACTCAAACACATGTCCCATAACTGAACACATGTCTTCTTAAATCCCCTTAACTCTGTCTCTATCTCATTTCTCTTCTCTCATCTCTCTCTCTCTCAGCAATCATTCAAATTAATGGCAATACTAATGGCTGGATAATTTGAGCCATTTGAGAGGGCCATTACAGCGACCTGTGGCACTCTGCGCTCCATTATGGCACCTCTAATTCACTGAGTGTATATTGTAAGTGCCACACGTCTGTCTGTCTGTCTGAATTTATTCTACCGAAGCAAGTAGCCTATATTTATTATTATTATTATTATTATTATTATTATTATTATTATTATTATTATTATTATTATTATTATTATTATTATTATTATTATTATTATTATTATTATTATGGGGTGACCATTTGATGGGAAACTAAAGCACTTTTTTTTTATTTTTTTAAACCGTTTGAGGAGAGACTAAAGCATTACTATTTGATTTTAAATTAAGTAAAAAAAACTTTTAAAATAGTATGGGTGACCATTTGATGGTTAACTAAAACAATGGACGTATTTTAGCAGATTAAGGTGATCATTTGAGAGATAACTAAAGCAAATAATATATTTTAACAATTTGTTTTGATCATTTGATGGGTGACTGAACAAAGAGTTTAGTTTGGTTTAGTTGACGGGAAACTAAAACAAACAAAATATTTTAACAGTTTGTGGAGGCCATTTCATGAGTAACTAAGGCAAAGGGCATATTTCACCGAAGTTATTAGTGACCCTTTGATGGGCAACTTAAGCAAAGAGCACATTAGGTGTTCTGGCGCTACGGTTTATCGGACAGCTTAATGGCACTCTGGTGATTTGCACGGCACTTGCTACTGCTGTTATGAATGAGAGAGTAACTTATGTGAACGTTACTAATGTCTTGTTATTAGAGATAAACACATTCTATCACCTGGGGATTGACGTTCCTGCACATGTTTCCCACCACGTATCGCAAACAAGCGATACAAGATGCAAAACATCCACGGGGGAGTTGAATGTTAGCTCTAGGCCTTTCGTGTTGTAATCAACACATCATCAGGAGCTTGTAATGTTGCAGATATGAGTAGGAAGTCCAGGTAGATTCGTTCAAGGGAACGACTCTAGCTAGAATCGTTCCACTCAACGAATCTATTCCTACTCATTTCTGCAACATTGCAAGCTCTTGAAGATGTGCTGATTGCAACACGAGAGCCCTAGAGCTATCATCATTATTATTATTATTATTAAATATTCGCCGGTATTCTCCCGGCCCAGGCATTTTCCAAGTGGTGGCCCGGCCTTGGCTCCCTCTTTAGGGAGTGTCTGAGACCTAAGTCTCCCATGGGAGGAGGCACAAGTACCTCCTCATCTTTGGGACCAACTGTCCCCAGGCCTAGCCACAAGCTAGGCCTCTCTGGTCTGCCATCCCCGCCCAAGGGGGCTAATGGGAATGACAGTCTTATGAGCTAAAGGCTCGGGCTCAGGCACCTACCCTACCCTAGAAGGGTTAGGCATGGTGTCGATGAGCTATCATTCAACTCCCCCTGTGGTTGTTTTGTATTCTAATTTATAATCTGCCTTACAGTGTACCAAATATTCTGTCATATATTTTCTTCCATTTATTTTACGTTATGTTTCCTGCTATATATTCACATATATTCTATTGTATATTCTATCATATATTGTACTCATATATTCCATATATTCTACCTTATATTCTCATTTTTTTACGTCTAGACCCTTCAAGAGGAAGGGAAGGGGGGTAGGGGGGTGCCTTGGAGTAATCCTCCTCCTTTTTCTTGGATCAAACACGATTACCTCCCCATTCCCCAGGCTCCGCTTGCGACTAGTTAGGGCTTAGCGCTTCCCCATGAATACACTCCACTGCAAGTATTCCAATCTGTTTACTCCATTTCTCCTCGTTCCCCCCTTTCTTCCTCCATCTTTTCTCCCACTCACCCTCTCCCTCCTCCTCCACTACTCAGTAAGCAAATAATTCTCTGTAATTAATGTCTTAGTTATAGCTTTTAACGATGCCTGGTGGGGGTAACTCATCTAATTGTGATAATTAAAAGCAGATAAATTACGATTTTGATGAAAGAAAGAGCTATCGGCAATTAAATTCTTACACAAAACAAGCATTATAAAATAATAAAAAGAATAAATAGAAAAAATATTGAAAGCTTTAAAACAGAAAAAAGTAACATACGTATATAATTTATTTAGTGACCAATTGTTTGACCCCGATCCCTCGCTGAGTAAAAAAAAAATAACCACTTAGGTCTCAGACACTCCCTAAAGAGGGAGCCAAGGCCGGGCCACCACTTGGACAAGGCCCGGGCCGGGAGAATACCGGCGAATCTTTAATAATAATAATAATAATAACCACTAGGCGAACTGAGGGTGCATATCCACCTCCTACGCTTAGGGTATCCCACCACTGCGCAGATTGTTGAACGGGCACAAGAGGAGCTCTGTGTCCATTGTGACCGAATGGTTCCGAAGCCCTTGGTGCACTACCTGTTAGACTGATCGGCTGTGATGCCCCTTCGCCGTAGACACTTCCCAATGACCCCAGTGGGGCAGGCCCGAGAGGATGAGGCAGCACATCTTGTGTACTTAGCTGTCAGGGATTTGGACACCTTACTTCCAGTCCTTGCATGTCATCCGCCCCCCGCTGAAGTTGCTGCGAGGGCCTGCTTTGGGCCTCCATTGCACTGCACACCAGCCGCTGTTAGTGCACACTAACGTTTGGTACGTCATCTGGCCATAGGGCCGGTGAGGTACCCCCCCCCCCTTCCTGCTGAAGACCTGCCACACAGGTGCAAGTAAAGATAAACGTCACTTCCCTACCCGGGGAGCCAATGCCGGGTCGCCAAAATGGAAGAGACCCGGGCCGGGATACCATACCGGCGAATCAAATAGAATAGAATAGAATAGAACCACTAGGCGGATCGACACCATGCCCAGCCTTTCTAGGTAGGGTAGGTGCCTGACCAGAGCTTGTAGCTCACAAGACTGTCATTCCCATTAACCCCCTTGGGGCGGGGATGGCAGACAAGAGAGGCCTAGCTTCTCCCTACGAGCCCCGTGAGGGCGGGGAATGTGGCTAGGCCTGGGGACAGTTGGTCCCAAAGATGAGGGGGTACTTGTAGCTCCTCCCATGGGAGACTTAGGTCTCAGACACTCCCTAAAGAGGGAGCCAAGGCCGGGCCACAACTTGGAAAAGGCCCGGGCCGGGAGAATACCGGCGAATCTTTAATAAATAAAAATCATCATATAGCTAACACCCGCGTCAAGAAACACTTGTCCTGTTTCCTGACGAACCTAACCTAGTCTGATGTTGGTGCATAAAAGTATATATAAAAAGAATAAATTAGATCTTTTAAAATATATATTATTATTTATTATTATTAAAGATTCGCCGGTATTCTCCCGGCCCGGGCCTTTTCCAAGTGGTGGCCCGGCCTTGGCTCCCTCTTTAGGGAGTATCTGAGACCTAAGTCTCCCATGGGAGGAGGCACAAGTACCTCCTCATCTTTGGGACCAACTGTCCCCAGGCCTAGCCACAAGCTAGGCCTCTCTGGTCTGCCATCCCCGCCCCAAGGGGGCTAATGGGAATGACAGTCTTGTGAGCTGTAAGCTCGGGCTCGGGCACCTACCCTACCCTAGAAGGGCTGGGCATGGTATCGATGAAAATATATAATAGAATAAGTACATAGCAAAGAAAACAATATCAGTGGAAAATGACACCTGTGTGTACTTAAGGGCTCTCTTTCACATTTTTTTTATATTCGTCGGGACAGTCCTGACGCGGGTCCTAATTTTTCGAGGTCCCGTTTATTGCTTAGGACTTTATTACAGAAAACATCGTCTAACAAATGTCCGGCTGTAGTAGGTTCGCCGGTCTTGTCCCGGCCCGGGTCTTATCCAGGTGGTGACCCGACGACAACTGTCCCGACCTACACACAAATCTCTTTTCTACAGTTCATTGGTATAACTACACACAAGTGTCTTGGTTCTACAGTTTATCAGTATATAACTACACACAATTGGCCCTATCCAAAATTTGTCGGTATAACTATACCTTTCGTAATCCAAAGAACATCTGAAAAAATAAAATAGTTAACCTTCAATAGCATAATGGTGGTTACTGAGGTGTATGAGCACTAACTACTGAAAAATATTTATTTTTTATTCGCCGGTACTCCTGGCCCTGGTCTTTTCCAGATAGTGGTGACCCGGCCTTGGCTCTCTGTCTTGGGAGTGTCTCAAGACCTATGTCTCCTATGGGAGGAGGTACAAGTACCCCCTCATCTTCCCGGACCAATTGTCCCCAGGCCTAGCCACATTCCCCGCCCTCACGGAGCTCGTAGGGAGAAGGTAGGCCTCTGGTCTCCCATTTTTCCCTAAGGGGGCTCGTGGGGATGGCAGTCTTGTGAGCTGCAGGTGGTAGCAAGCTCTGGCTGATATTGACTGAGAAATATTGGTAATGTTACCTACTGCATGTTCGGTTCCCATCCAAAATCTGAGATGGCGGAGATTTATAATCCGGGTTTAAAAGATTATTCTAATATAAACATGATTTTCCCGATAAAATAAATCTTTACTTAAAAGCATTTACTGGGAGCTAAAAGAAAAAAAAATCAAACGGCTTCTAGGATAAATCTCAAAACTCGCATGGAGACAGAGACTGGAGAATAGTTGAGTATTTTTAGGCCGTAGGAAATGAGAAAATACGATATTTGAGGTCGTGGAATGGCGACCCCAAGAATGGTTGGGATCCTAACATGCCACAGGTAGCCAAACACAGCTGCGTGGACCCTAACATGATACCAGCAGCCAAACACAGAGCTGTGTGATTCTTGACATGACACCAGCAGCCAATCACATAGCTGCTGGGTTCCTAATATGACACTAGCAGCCATAGAGCTGCCTAACATGACACCAGCATCCAATCGCAGAGCTGCTTGGTTCCTAATATGACACCAACAGCCAGTCACAGAACTGCTTGGTTCCTAACATGACACCAGCAGCCAGTCACATAACTGCTTGGTTCCTAACATGACACCAGCAGCCAATCACAGAGCTGCTTGGTTCCTGACATGACACCAGCAGCCAATCTCAGAGCTGTGTGATTCAGTCTTTAACTTCTACGACTGACGGCAACTTGCACACTCCATCCTAATCAATAGTGTGATTCTGGGGTTTTATATGCTAATATCCACCTAGTCTTGCTGGAAGTCATATCCTGTGAAAATAATTACCATTGTAAGAAACATCCATTATCGTTGCAATTTTGCAAATATACAGGCATTAGGGCACATGTGTATGTATACCGCCGTTAATCAATCCATATTACTACCCATTTCCCAGGACCTGTATAACCTTTGCAGGTTAAGTTCTTTTCTCATTAGTTTAATAATAGTATGTGACAGGCCCCTATATTCCCAAACACTAAAATATTGTTTTTTTTTTTACGAAATCGATTTCGAAATAAATTTGTCTATGGGAAACTTATCCATTTCTTTCAGAGTACCTCGACTATAGTTTCTTCCAGTCATCCACAGACGGGAAATACTCCATTTCCAAATCACTATAGTTTTTTTTTTGCATTTTGTTTATTATAACTCTGTTTGAAGATTATTAATGTAAATTAGGAAAATGATATATAGAACCATCTCTCACAAGCACCAGTGGAAGGTCTAGGTCAGATGACCAGAAGCTCCAAAGGCGGGTCATCATCTGAAGACCCGACGTCAGGAAACACTTGTCCTGTTTCCTGAAGAACCTTACCTAACTTAACCTAAGTGTCCTGTTGCCGTAATTTTTAGTGGTAGAGGGGTAAGCCAGTGGAAGGCCTCGATCAGATGACCAAAAGCTCCAGCTGCGGGTCATCATATGATTAAATCCCGAGTCAGGAAGCGCTTGCTCTGTATCCTGACAATCCTAACCTACCCTAACTTAACCTAACCTACCCTACCTTAACCTTAACCTAACCTATCCTAACTTAACCTAACATACTCTAACTTAACCTACTATCCTAACTTAACATAACCTAACGTATCCTAACTTAACCTAACCTACATTAACTTAACCTTAACTATCCTAACTTAACCTAACCTAACCTAACCTACCCTAACTTAACCTAACCTATGCTAACTTAACCTAACCTTACCTAACCTAACTTACCCTATTCTCTGATCTCCCCTTTTTAGTGCATCAGATTAACTTTCAAGGCACGACAAGGTAAATCAGTCGTAAGTCAACTTTCTTCCCCTCGCTGCACGACGACTTATTCCGGCGCGTACGTTAATTTACGCTCAGCGGCGCTCGTAAAGCTGAATTAACATTGTGTGGGCGGCCAGCCAATGTGGCATTTACCGATCGTAACTTGGCTTTTTGAAAATAGGCGATAATAAGCGAATATTTTCTTGGTCCGCGACGACGGCTTTATGCTGAGACACACACACACACACACACACACACACGCACACACACACACACACACGCACACACACACACACACACACCTAGCCAAACACGTAAAGAAACTAGAGAAAGTGCAAAGGTTTGCAACAAGAGTAGTCCCAGAGCTAAGAGGTATGTCCTATGAGGAGAGGTTAAGGGAAATCAACCTGACGACACTGGAGGACAGGAGAGATAGGGGGGACATGATAACGACATACAAAATACTGAGAGGAATTGACAAGGTGGACAAAGACAGGATGTTCCAGAGATTGGACACAGTAACAAGGGGACACAGTTGGAAGCTGAAGACACAGATGAATCACAGGGATGTTAGGAAGTATTTCTTCAGCCACAGAGTAGTCAGTAAGTGGAATAGTTTGGGAAGCGATGTAGTGGAGGCAGGATCCATACATAGCTTTAAGCAGAGGTATGATAAAGCTCACGGCTCAGGGAGAGTGACCTAGTAGCGATCAGTGAAGAGGCGGGGCCAGGAGCTCGGACTCGACCCCCGCAACCTCAACTAGATGAGTACAACTAGGTGAGTACACAGGCCGATTTCCCTTAATCTTTCTTCAAGGGGAATGTCCTATGAAGAAAGATTAAGGGAAATCGGCCTGACGACACTGAAGGACAGGAGGGTCAGGGGAGACATGATAACGACATATAAAATACTGCGTAGAATAGACAAGGTGGACAAAGACAGGATGTTCCAGGGAGGGGACACAGAAACAAGAGGCCACAATTGGAAGTTGAAGACACAAATGAGTCAGAGAGATATTAGGAAGTATTTCTTCAGTCATAGAGTTGTCAGGCAGTGGAATAGTCTAGAAAATGACGTAGTGGAGGCAGGAACCATACACTTTTTAAGACGAGGTTTGATAAAGCCATGGACGGGGAGAGAGAGGGCCTAGTAGCACCGGTAAAAAAAGGGGGGGCCAGGAGCTAAGGGACTCGCCCCCTGCAACCACAAAAGGTGGTAAAAATAGGTGATACCAGGAGCTGGGATCGACCCCCGAACCTCAACTAGGTGGTACACACAAACACACACACACACACACACACACAACACACACACAAACCAAACCAACCACACCACACAACCACCACACACACCCACACACACACACACACAACACCCCACACACAAACACACACCCCCACACACACAAAAACACCCCCAACACACACACAACACACACACCACACCACCCCAAAACACACCACACACCACACACCACACAAAACCACACACACCACACACCCAAAAACACACAACACACACAACACACACACACACACAACCACACACACACACAACACACACACAAAAACCACAACACACACACACACACACACACACACACACAAAACACACACACACACCCCCACACACACACACAAACACCAAAACCACCACACACACACACACACACACACACACACACACACAACACACCCCACAAACACCACAAAACCCCCACACCGGGGACGAGATTGGCACACAACACACAAAACACACACCACACACACGAGGGACGAAAATTGTAAATTTTCAGAGAATGGGGGGTACTCGAAGGTGAAAAACCGCCCAAATCAAGCTGATTTCGGGACGGAAACATGCGGAACGGATCCTCCAAGAGAAACCCGATTAAAATTACTCGGAAGAGTAAAAAGGGGGGTGTTCCTAGACAGAGCCCGAACAAAAAAACGACGCAGTGAGGAGGGGAAAAAAAAGCGAAAGGAGCTGGGAAAAAAGAGACAAGGGGGGAAACCCAGCAGAGGTCAGTCAGAGCAGGACAAAAACGAAAGGGCAAGCCACACAAAAACTACTTCAGAACACACAAAACCCTATACACCATCCAACACACCCTACAATCCATACCCACAGCCTCCCCCCAAACCAAGTATAAAACCCCCAAAGTATGCCACCAGGTCTCCCCCCCTCACGGGCCCCCCCAACCCCAGTGTTGGAAAGGAAATAAAGGGTATGGTACACAAACGCTGAGGGAAATAAAAAATAAGTGGGAGGAGTGGCAAAAAAAGAGTCAAAGAAGCATCACCGGACATCTACTCTACAAAAAACCAACCCCTTAAGGTATGTTAACAGATGCCATTTTTCCAACGGGATCCCAAAATCCTGGGGAAAGACAGAGGGAACGGGGGGGGTGGAGGAGTGGCGTTGCTGATCAAAAATCGTGGAATTTTGATGAGCTGGAGAGAGAAGATAGCGGAGAAGAAGTATTCATAGGGGAACCTTCACTCTGGAGGTCCCAAGGTGGTAATAGCAGTGATGTATAACCCCCCCACAGAACAGCAGGAGGGCCAAGGCAAGAGTACGACGAGAGAAAATAGAGGATTTTTGACCACGGCTAGAGGGCCAGAAGAGCTCATGCTGCGGGGGGGGGCAAAGCTCCTGATCAGGGGTGACTTTAACCACCAAGGGATAGTTTGGGAGAACTTGGACCCACATGGGGGAAAATATTTGGGGGAGGGCAAGATGATGGAGGGGGGTACTGGAGAACTTCATGTCCCAAACACGAAGGGACATACAAGAGGAGAGGAGAGATGAACCAGCAAGGTGGACTTAGTATTCACCTTCGTAGTGCAGATTCGAGGACATCACTTTGAAAGCCCCCTTGGGGGCAGTGACCATGGGGTTGTAAGTTCAAATTAACATAGAGCTACAAGTGGAGGGAGAAGCGGGAAAAGGCCCCAGGAGAATGAAGCCAAACTAAAAGAAAGGGGATACACGGGGAATGAGGAATACCTGGGGGTTCGTGGGACAGAGAAAATGCAGGGAAACCAGTTAATGAGATGAGGGAATTGTACCCAATAAATGCAGGGGGCTGGGAGAGGTTTGTCCCCAAAAGGGTAACAGGAGTAATGAAAAAGCCGGGAGGGGGCCCTGGTTTACCCAAAGGTGCAGGGAGGCAAAAACCAAGTGTGCTAGGAATGGAGAAATATAAAAGGGGCAAAGGACCCAGGGAATAAGGAGAACAGTCGTAGAGCAGAAATAAATAGCACAGAAAAGAAGGGGGCCCAAAGACAATATGAAAATGCTTTGCAGCAAAACCCAAAATCTGACCCAAAAGTTGTACAGCCACTCAGGGGGAAAACAAAGTCAAGGACCAGGTAATCAGGCTAAGGAAGAAGGAGGGAGAAACAGGAAATGACCGGGAAGATGTGAAGAACTAAAACAAGGATTCAAAGAAGTGTTCACAGAGGAGACGAAGGGACCCCAGAAAGAGGAGAGGGGGGGCACACCACCAAGTGCTGGACACAGTGCACAAAAAACGGGGAAGAAGAAAAAAGGGGCTTCTGGGTTGAGCTAATACCTCAAAGGAAATGGGGCCAGATAACATCCCCAGGGTATTGAAGGGGG
>NC_069458.1:26595797-26598297 GCF_026875155.1 Cherax quadricarinatus | reverse complement strand
TTGAAATATCCTAGTTGGATAAATTTCTTATTGGGGGCTAGCGGGGTTCCAGTGGCTAACGCGCGGTCTGGATTTTTGGGAAAATCTTTTTCGCGGGTTCTATCCCCCCCCGGGGTAGGGTTTTGTTTCCCTTTGGGGGTCATTACGATTTCGTGAGCCCTTTTAAAATAATAGGGACACTTTTGTGGGGAATATGTACACTTCTTAAAGGGCCCTGGGGGGACGGGACCACCTCTACTTTTTCTTCTGTTGTCCCCAATTTTCGTCCCCTGTTTTTTGACTGGAGAACCCTCTTGCCCCAGGGAAACGTATAAAGGAAAAAAAAAATATGAAAAATCCCTGGCCCTTGTGTCCTCAAAACTTTTGTGAAGACCGTCTTAAATTTTATCCCCTGATGAGCAAAATAGATGATAAACCCACCGTTGGGCTTTTTGGTCATTTGATGGGGCCTTCCCCCCGGCTTATCTCTCCACCCCTTTAAAAATTATAGCTACAGTTATAACCATTTTTTTATATGTCCTTGCTTTTAAAATTACAAAATGTTCTGCCCCCAAAACCCATAGGACCCAGCAATCACTGGGGGCCTGGGTGCCTCACTTGGCTTAGTGCATTAATTTTTTTTTGCAGTGGACGGGGATAGGGCCCACGGCAGTTCCCTGACCGGGGGCTGCAGAAAAAGTTGAAAATTTTATCGAGATCTCTTTTTATCTAGTTATTATATAATTTTGACTTCAGGCTTTTGTTTTAAAAAAAAGGGGAGAGAGAGGAGGGGAGAGGGGAGGGGGAGGAGAGAGAGAGAGAGAGAAAGGAAAAGAAGAGGGGGAGAGTGTTTGTGTTTTGGTGTACTGTAGGGGTGCCACCTTTGTGTTTTTTGTACTCACCTTGTTTGTGTTTCTCACCTTGTATGTGTACTCACCTTTTATGTGTATCACCTTGTATGTGTACTCCCTTTTATGTGGGACTTACTTGTATGTTTTGCTTTCCTTGTATGTGTACTTCCTTGTATTTTTGACTCCCCTTTTTTTGTTTTTAAAATTACCTTGTATTTTGTTTTCACCTTGTATGTGTTTCTAAAACCCTTTGGATGTGTACTCAAACCCTTTTATGTGTGTCCCCTTGTTGTGTTTTCCCACCTTGTAAGTGTACTCACCTTGTATGTGTACTTACCTTGTATGTGTACTTACCTTGTATGTGTACTCACCTTGTATGTGTACTCACCTTGTATGTGTACTCACCTTGTATGTGTACTCACCTTGTATGTGTACTCACCTTGTATGTGTACTCACCTTGTATGTGTACTCACCCCTTTTTGGGTACTTAACCCTTTTATGTTTACTTCCTTGTAAAGTGTTTCTAACCCTTTTATGTGTATCACCTTTTATGTGTACTCCCCCTTGTTGTGTAATCACCTTGTTTGTGTACTCACCTTGTTGTGTTTCTCACCTTGTATGTTACTCAAACCCTTTTAAAGTGTACTCACCCTTTTATGTGTAAATCACCTTGTTTTGTGTACCCTTTCCCTTTTATGTGACTCACCTTGTATGTGTACTCACCTTGTTTTGTGGACTCACCTTGTAGTGTACTCCCTTGTATGTGTTTTCCCTTGTATGTGTAACTCCTTGTATGTTTTTATCACCTTGCGGTTTTATCCCTTGTATGTGTACTCCTTTTTATGTGTTAATAACCTTGTATGTGTACTTTCCTTGTATGTGTACTTACCTTGTATGTTCTCAAACCCTTTTATGTGTATTCACCTTGTAGGTTTTAATCACCTTTTTATGTGTATCACCTTGTATGTGTTTTCACCTTGTTTGTGTACTCCCTTGTATGTGTACTCACCTTTTTCTACTAAATTTTTTATTCAATCTCTTCCCTCCATCCAAAAACCCCTTTTTCCCTCTTCCCTCCCTCCCCCCCCTCTCTTCCCTCCTTGTCTCCCCACTTTTCTTGCTCCCCTTTTCCCCCTCCCCGGGCTCCCTCCCTTTTTCTCCCTCCCCGGGGCTCCCTCCTTCTCTCCCCCTCCCCGGGTTTTCCCACCCCGCTCCTCCCTTCCTTGTCTCCCTCACGTCCCCTTTCTCCCTTTCTCCCCTCCCCTTTCCCCTTTCCCGGGCTCCCTCTTTTTCTCCCCCTCCCTGTTCCCGTCTCCCCTCTCCCTTTTTCCCCCTCCCTCTCTCCTCTGGGGTTTAATCCTTAAAAAATTTTTTTTGCAAAAATTTTCGCTGCCGTAGTGTTTTAAAATATGTCTGAATTTCCATATATGCCCTCTGCTTTTATTGGGCTTTTCGAACCCTTTTGGCACCCCCCGTGCCCCCCCCCCCCCCTAATTCTCTCGCTGCCGGGGAATAGGCGGGAAAAAAATCGTCGTACCCGTAGCAATTAGGCGTTTTAGACATTTAAAAGGACGTTCTCCACTACGTATGATTTTTATATAAAATATTTTATTATCTTTTATATTATATTTATTTATATATATATATATAATTTTTATAATATATATATA
>NC_069458.1:26583297-26590797 GCF_026875155.1 Cherax quadricarinatus | reverse complement strand
ACAGCTACCACAATCACAGCTCCCACAATCACAGCTCCCACAATCTCAGCCACAACCACAACTACGACAACAACAACTACCACTATCACAACCACAACTACCACAATCATCCCCACCACCCTATCATAATAAAATTGTTCAGTCATAACTAATTGTTCAGTCATAACTAATTTAATTAAAAAAAATGTCTAGTCGGTTCCCAGCACGGCAGTTAGCACTGAACGTTAAAGTCTAGCGGTAATAACTGCCACGGTAGCTTCGTAACTACCATGGCAGCCTCGTAATTACCACGGAAGCCTCGTAACTACCACGGTAGCTTCGTAATTACCACGGTAGCTTCGTAACTACCATGGCAGCCTCGTAACTACCACGGAAGCCTCGTAACTACCACGGTAGCTTCGTAATTACCACGGTAGCTTCGTAACTACCATGGCAGCCTCGTAACTACCACGGAAGCCTCGTAACTACCACGGTAGCTTCGTAACTACCACGGAAGCCTCGTAATTACCACGGAAGCCTCGTAACTACCACGGTAGCTTCGTAATTACAACGGTAGCTTCGTAACTACCACGGTAGCTTCGTAACTACCACGGAAGCTTCGTAATTACCACGGAAGCCTCGTAACTACCACGGTAGCTTCGTAACTACCACGGAAGCCTCGTAATTACCACGGTAGCTTCGTAACTACCACGGTAGCTTCGTAACTACCACGGAAGCTTCGTAATTACCACGGAAGCCTCGTAACTACCACGGTAGCTTCGTAATTACAACGGTAGCTTCGTAACTACCATGGCAGCCTCGTAACTACCACGGAAGCCTCGTAACTACCACGGTAGCTTCGTAATTACAACGGTAGCTTCGTAACTACCATGGCAGCCTCGTAACTACCACGGAAGCCTCGTAACTACCACGGTAGCTTCGTAACTACCACGGTAGCCTCGTAACTACCACGGCAGCCTCGTAACTACCACGGAAGCCTCGTAACTACCACGGAAGCCTCGTAACTACCACGGTAGCTTCGTAACTACCACGGTAGCTTCGTAACTACCATGGCAGCCTCGTAACTACCACGGAAGCCTCGTAACTACCACGGAAGCCTC
Source organism: Cherax quadricarinatus (assembly GCF_026875155.1). Lineage (NCBI taxonomy): Eukaryota > Metazoa > Arthropoda > Malacostraca > Decapoda > Parastacidae > Cherax > Cherax quadricarinatus. The sequence goes on along the minus strand of NC_069458.1, from coordinate 26,589,697 downwards.
GTAACTACCACGGAAGCCTCGTAACTACCACGGAAGCCTCGTAACTACCACGGAAGCCTCGTACCACGGAAGCCTCGTAACTACCACGGTAGCCTCGTAACTACCACGGTAGCCTCGTAACTACCACGGTAGACTCGTAACTACCATGGCAGCCTCGTAACTACCACGGAAGCCTCGTAACTACCACGGAAGCCTCGTAACTACCACGTTAGCCTCGTAACTACTACGGCAGCCTCGTAACTACTACGGCAGCCTCGTAACTACCCCTTGCTAGCATCTTTGACCTTGCTTACTCAAATGACTCACGACCTTGTTTTAAACGAGGTTCTAAATCTGACTCGACTACAAGAGGGTCATTGAAGCTGAATATAACCTAGACGCCACCAGTCAAGAATACTTTAATATATAGTAATTGAAGCTACCTCTAATCTGTACTCAGGAGAGAGAGAGAGAGAGAGAGAGAGAGAGAGAGAGAGAGAGAGAGAGAGAGGAGAGAGAGAGAGAGAGAAGGGGAGAGAGAGAGAGAGAGAGAGAGAGAGAGAGAGAGAGAGAGAGAACTTTCCTACTAGACACCATTAAAACACGCAACTTACGGGTTGTAAACCGAACACTGCTTCCTTCTCAGAGTTCCACCCATTTGCCCGGGATAATGGGACGAGCCGAGGCGTTGGAATGGGTGGAAGTGAGAGAGAGAGAGAGAGAGAGAGAGAGAGAAGAGAGGAGAGAGAGAGAGAGAGAGAGAGAGAGAGAGAGAGAGAGAGAGAGAGAGAGAGAGAGAGAGAGAGAGGTAGAGAGAGAGATGATGATGTAGGTAACAGCTCTTAGCTTGTCAATAAAACTAGGGATCCTTAACCTTGTCAAACCCTGTGCAAAAGAGAGAGAGAGAGAGAGAGAGAGAGAGAGAGAGAGAGAGAGAGAGAGAGAGAGAGAGAGAAGAGAGAGAGAGAGATAGACCAGGCCTAGAGACTTTCAAACTTTCTCAAGGGGTAGAATTTAGAGAGAGTGAGAGCTACTCACTTTAAACCAGAATTGGGAGATTTTTTTTAAACGGGGACCTCCCATTGTCTGTTCTAATGGGTGGTTCTGAATGGGGTAGGCACCTTGTGTCCATGAACCTCAGCGTATAACTAAGTTCTTTTATTCTGATTATTATTAATAGTGCTAAAATAATAATAATAATAATAATAATAATAATAATAATAATAATAATAATAATAATAATAATAATAATAATAATCTCTCTCCCTTCCATACAAATGTTTCTCGTCTCCTCTTCCATAAGGGAGAGAGAATACAGGTCTAACAAGGTGATTCAAGCCAGAGAAGTGGTTCATTCTGCAGTTAGGTTGCGGGAGGTAGTTAGCCTTGCTAACTAACCAAGTGTTGAGTTAAGGGAGAGAGGGACAGAGGGTTGTAGTAGATGTAGTAGTAACAGTAGTGGTAGTAGTAGCTGTAGTAACAGCAGCAGCAGCAGCACAGTAGTAGCAGCAGTAGTGGTAGTAGCAGTAGTAGTAACAGCAGCAGCAGCAGCAGCAGCACAGTAGTAGCAGCAGAAGCAGTAGTAATAGTGGTTGTAGTAGTAGTAGTAGTAGCAGCAGCAGCACAGTAGTAGCAGCAGTAGTGGTAGTAGCAGTAATAGTAACAGCAGCAGCAGCAGCACAATAGTAGCAGCAGTAGTAGTGATAATAGTGGTAGTAGTAGTAGTAGTAGTAGCAGCAGCAGCAGCAGCAGCACAGTAGTAGCAGCAGTAGTGGTATTAGCAGTAGTAGTAACAGCAGCAGCAGCAGCACAGTAGTAGCAGCAGTAGTAGTAGTAATAGTGGTAGTAGTAGTAGTAGTAGTAGCAGCAGCAGCAGCAGCAGCAGCAGCAGCAGCAGTAGCAGCAGCAGCAGCAGCAGTAGCAGCAGCAGCAGCAGCAGCAGCAGCAGCAGCAGCAGCAGTAGCAGTAGTAGTAGTAGTAGTAACAGCAGCAGCAGCAGCAGCAGTAGCAGTAGCAGCAGTAGTAGTAGTAGTAGTAGTAGTAGTAGTAGTAGTAGTAGTAGTAGTAGTAGTAGCAGCAGCAGCAGCAGCAGCAGCAGCAGCAGCAGTAGCAGCAGCAGCAGCAGCAGCAGCAGCAGCAGCAGCAGCAGCAGCAGTAGTAGTAGTAGTAGTAGTAGTAGTAGTAGTAGTAGTATAGAAAAAGAAGAATAAATACGAGGTAGAAAGTCATTGATCTCCCTCTTACAACTTTGTTTATCATATCAGCTGATCTTGGCGTAAATGACGTCACAATTGTTTACAACCACGCTCGCCCCATTCATAAAACTTACGTTCATTCACGCTGGTATTTTATCACCCTCGACTTTACCTTGTAATAAGGGAAGGCAATTTCCACTATCTATTTACCTGCTAGAGTAAATTCCAATATCTTTATTAGATCTTCACTGAGAGTCGAGTTGTTTGAACTGTTTATTGAGACATTTTTTTATGGCTGTGGGAGTAGTGATTGTTATCAGTGTGTGTGTATGTGTGTGTGTGTGTGTGTGTGTGTGTGTGTGTGTGTGTGTGTGTGTGTGTGTGTGTGTGTGTGTGTGTGTGTGTGTGTGTGATCATCTAATTGTGGTTACAGGGGTCGAGTCACAGGTCCTGGGCCCACCTCTTCATTGGTCGCTAGTAGGTCCACTCTGTCCCTGCTCCAGGAGCTTTATCATACCTCTTCTTAAAGCTATGTATAAATCCTGCGTCCACTTCATCACTCTCCACACTATTCCACTTCCTGACAACTGTGTGTGTGTGTGTGTGTGTGTGTGTGTGTGTACTCACCTATTTGTACTTACCTATTTGTGGTTGCAGGGGTCGAGTCATAGCTCCTGGCCCCGCCTCTTCACTGATTGCTACTAGGCCCTCTCTCTCCCTGCTCCATGAGCTTTATCATACCTCGCCTTAAAACTATGTATGGTTCCCGCCTCCACTACTTCACTTTCTAGGCTATTCCACGGTCTGACTACTCTATGACTGAAGAAATACTTCCTAACATCCCTTTGATTCATCTGAGTCTTCAACTTCCAATTGTGACCTCTTGTGTCTGTGTGTGTGTGTGTGTGTGTGTGTGTGCTAAACCAAGAAAAAGAGGGAGAGACAGAGACAGACAGAGACAGAGAGACAAAAACAGTACATTCCCCCAAACAGTATCAAGAACTCTAATTCCCGAGGAATAACAGAACAGTGGTCAGGAGACACAGCTGTTCTGTCAGGAGCCCCAAAGACGGCAAACCCAGTCAGATCAGACAACCCCAAATCCGAGGCACAGAGAGAGAGAGAGAGAGGGAGAGAAGGAAGGAAGGAGGAAGGAGGGAGGGAGAGAATGAAATTAACTCCCGAATCCCTTGGCGTAAGAGTGAATTTGGGTAGATCTGAATAAAGAAAAGATTAAGAATATATAAAATAAATGAATAATGAGACTTATCACTATTATTATTATTATTATTATTATTATTATTATTATTATTATTATTTTTATTATTATTATTATTATTATTATTATCGTATATCTTCTGAAATCAGGTTTCAGGAGTTGGGAAAAAAGAATTTGAAGAAGGCGAAGGAGGCAAATCAGATTACTTTTAATTTTTCTCTCCAGGGGAGAGAATGTAATTCAAACTTTGACCATGAGGGAGGAGTAAGGTAATCTGACGTGAAGGTGAAAGTTGCGTGGTGAATGTTCAGGTGCTGGGGTGAATGTTGTTGTGGCTGGGGACGTGTCTATGTTCGGTTCTACGAACGTATGTGACTACACTACACACTCACATAATATCACTTTACACACTCATATGTTGTGGAGAGTGTTATATGTTGTTGGAATGTGTGTGATAGACTTGGTGAGGCTTCTTGCTTTGTTAAAATGACGTGAAGGATGGTAGGCAGGAGGGTGTGTTTTGTACGGTAAGATCTGGACAGAGGACAAGTGCTTGAGTAGAGAGGTGAAATGACTGCTACACCTGTCAGGAACACCTGTCTAATGAAGTGCATTGAGGTACACACACACATATATACCCATACCCCCCCTTCTCTGTCTGTCTGTCTGTCTGTCTGTCTGTCTGTCTGACTCTCTCTCTCTCTCTCTCTCTCTCTCTCTCTCTCTTATTTTCCCTCGATGCAATAAACTCCAATAATTCTTCCTTTCCAATGGCCCTTTGAAAGTTTCCTTAATTACAGACTTAAGGTATATCCGGTCATATATCCTCTGCTTGGTATACCCAGCCATATATCCTCTGCTTGGTATACCCAGCCATATATCCTCTGCTTGGTATACCCAGCCATATATCCTCTGCTTGGTATACTCAACCATTTATTCTGAGTATGAAATATCACAACCCAAAGAACTTAAATTAAACCAGTAATGAGATTTTTCAGTTCCAGAACCATGCCTGCATCCTCATATATATATATATATATATATATATATATATATATATATATATATATATATATATATATTCTTCAATTGCTGTTATCTTGGTGTGGTCTTGTTCACCAAATATTATCGTGACTGTTATTCTTGTTCACTCGATGTTATTATGAATGTGTTTTGTTCACCTAAGAATTATTTATTTTCGACCTTACAAAATTCCCATCCCTCCTCAAACAATTCTTTTGCCCTCCTCACACAATTCCCTCGACCTTCACACAATTCGCTCGATCTTCACACCATCCCATCTTTTCTTCCCCTCTCTTGAAGTCACTCAACAAGAGAAATTCCCCTTTGAGGGGACTCCTAAGCAGTGATCTTCGTCCCCTTTATGCAAATGAAGGAGAATTAGGGAAGAAATATTTCGTGTGTTGGCTGAGTGACTGAGGACGCCTGGAGGAGACTGCGTGGGAGAGCTGCTGTGGGAGAGATCCTTTGGAAAAAGTCTCTGGAATGGATTCTGTGGAAAGGATCTTGAAGAGAATCTCTGGAAGTGTTCCTCTGGAAAAGATTTCATGGAAAAGGTTTGCTAAAAGGAGGCTCCTGGAAAGGGTCCTCTGGAAGGCCTTTATAAAGTCCTGTAGAGGAGTCCCCCTTGCTGGCGTCTCAGGCGAAGAACTTCCCGAGTCCTGGACACCATCAATCGTCTTAATTACTCTTTGGGTTCGACAGGATGCTTCCTGGAAGATGAGGTGATAAAGCCAGAGTGGCTTAGGTCCTCGGGGCCTCCTCCCTGAAGGAGGAAGAGGGACCACTGATGAAGAGGGCCTTGGAGGTAGCTTCCCTGAAGGATTAATAGGGCCCTGATGAACAGCTCCTTGAAGACAGCCTCCATGAAAAAGGAAGAGCCCCCCAATAAAGAGGACCTTAAACCATTTTCTCTGACCGTGAAAGCAGGGACTGAGTCAAAGTGCCTTCGACTTCTTGGCACCAGCAGGTCCTAAATACTTTTCGACATCAACTGCTCAGTTTTAAAGCCTGAAGATTGGAGTAATTAAATGATATATTTTTAAATATGACGAAATACTGAGAAACAAAAACTGAGAAGGCGAGTGATGGAAAAATAGATGGAGAGTCAACAGCAAAATTAGTAAATCTCTCAAGCCAAATGGAATCCCCAGAAATCATCCAAGGCGAAGAAGTTTCCATTAAACTGCGAAGAGTTGAATGACAGGAAGCGGAAAGTTGAATGACAGGAAGTGGAAAGTTGGCGTAGAAGCCTGGATGGAGAGAAAACAGCAGGTGAACCATTAGGAGAGGACACTGAAAGTTGCCTCGCCTCAACTCTATACAAAGTTGATCGCTCCTTGGGAATTTAGGTCAGAGGAGCTGGATGAAGGAAGAGAAGAAGAAGAAGAAGAAAAAAGCGAAGTCAGCACCGAAGGCGTTAATGAATGAAGGAGCAAAGACAGCAGTGAAGAAAGCAAGGGATGCAATGGCTTGAAGGCTGCTGTAAAAAATAGTTACTGTATGAAATGTCTGTCGCTTTTTTATTGACACAGGTCATTTTGACAGACTAAGAGCTGTTACTCTACCTCAGGTTATTTCAAAGCCCAGCCCTGTCTGAGGTATATTACAGCCCCACAGGATGCCACCTACAACAGTCGACTAACATCCAGGTACCTACTTACTGTTAGGTGAACAGGGGCAGCAAGTGACTCACACCCAGGTACCTACTTACTGTTAGGTGAACAGGGGCAACAGGTGACTCACACCCAGATACATATTTACAGCTAGGTAAACAGGGGCAGCAGGTGACTCACACCCAGGTACATACTTACAGCTAGGTGAACAGGGGCAGCAGGTGACTCACACCTAGGTACCTACTTACTGTTAGGTGAACAGGGGCAACAGGTGACTCACACCCAGGTACCTACTTACTGTTAGGTGAACAGGGGCAACAGGTGACTCACACACCCAGGTACATACAGCTAGGTGAACAGGGGCAGCGGGT
>NC_069458.1:26573297-26580797 GCF_026875155.1 Cherax quadricarinatus | reverse complement strand
GAGAGAGAGAAATATCGAGGAGAGAGACTGAGGAGAGAAGAGGAGAGAGAGAGAGAGAGAGAGAGAGAGAGAGAGAGAGAGAGAGAGAGAGAGAGAGAGAGAGAGAGAGAGAGAGAGAGAAGAGAGAGAGAGAGAGAGAGAGAGAGAGAGAGAGAGAGAGAGAGAGGGAGAGAGAGAGACATAGGTCAAAGAATATTTGTCTGTCTTCTTGAAAAATAAAACGTGATTACTGGTGCCTTGTAAAATAAGTAACCTTATTATGCCTGAATTTTAATAAAAATGTCAACTTATTTATACTCATAAAGACGTGGGTATATACACCGAGATGTAGTCTGAGTATATATACACTGAGAGTATATTTTTAGTATTTTTTCTGGGATTGAAATATCATTTAAGGTTTTTTTTCAAGGATATATTCTTGATTGGTGGTGAAAATCCAATTAGCAAGTCAATTAGGAAAGTAACGCTACTTCCAGGAACCAGTTAAGTACTCTTCACTTGAGTCATTTTCCCTGGAACGTGGATACCACGAACTTCTCTTGGGAAAAAATTGTATTTGTGGTAGACACAAGCATTTTATGACACGCCTGGTGTGGTGTTCTGGTAGTCGGGAATGAGGACATGTATGTCCTGACACGGGTTTAGGAGGTTAAATGTTCTCCAGCCTGTTATAGGCTAGTTTGTACATCTGTTTATGATGGGAATCACAGGTGAGTTGTGTCGTGGTGTGTGTGTCCGGTTTCAGAATGGAAGTGTTTGAGTGTGTAGGGCGCTGAAGGTGTGATAGTTCGTGATGTCCTTCTATAGTTGTTGATGGTGGTGATGTAGTCGTTGTTGATGCTATTGCTGTTATTATTAATTAATGCTGTTGATGTTGCTGCTGTTTTTAGACCGTTTTTAATCGGTTTTATGAACAGAATCAGACGTGGGTTTCCTCTGTTTCACAGTCTCCTTCAATTATTGTTAACTTCTTTGAAAATGGCGTGGAGGAAATTGATTTTTCTCACGTCCTATGATCATTTTTTTCTTTTAAAGATGGCCGGGGTAGCCAGGAGAAGGTTTCACTCACGAGACCAAGAGCGCCACCGAGTGAATTATGATAATACTCAAACCTACGTTAGTGGATACATGACCATTGATACTGGCAAGCAAAACCAAGACACTACCACCATCACCACTACCACCATCATCACTACCACCATCACAGCTACCACCACCACCACCACCACCACCCCATCATCACAAGACGAAGGAGAGCATTCACTATCATGCAGCTGTATATCAAGACAATACCAATCTCTGGCTTTACAATTCACTTAATAAATGCATTACTAATGACAATCTAAGGGTAATGGTAATTCATAGGGTTTGTAAACAAAACAGCGTTTTTAAACAGCGTTTGTAAAAGGTTTGTAAACAAAACACACATACACCAACAAACAGTAAGACATTAAAACATACACCTTAAACAGAGACCAGTAGCATGCAGAAGTGCCAATTAAGCTTAACCTTACATGTTCATAATATAATGAGATCGGCTAATGACATCTTGTTAACTGCCATTACTTCCCATCTAACAAAATTAATTATTTTTTTCACGGGGAACCCATATAGCCTTTCATCAACCAATTATCAAGCCAAATTTGGGTCATTCATTACGTTAGAGCGACTGAATAATGTTTAAACTCTTATAAGGCTCTTATTAGCCTCTTATAAGGCTTTGCCTTCAGCTTGAAGCTTAATTCTTGGTATCAGCTTGAATTGTAATTCTTAGTTTTCGTGGGTAGAGCGCTAAAACTCATATGGGAAGTCACGAGGTGGCTGGGGGAACCAGAGGTAATCAGAGTCGAGTCTGTTGGGAGGGTAGGTAGGTAGGTAGGTAGGTAGGTAGGTAGGTAGGTAGGTAAGTAATATTTGTATGGTTCAAGAAGCCTTCACAGGGTTACAGGATGCTTAAGGATTAGCTTCCTGCGATCTTTTTCTCTCTGCCTCTCTCTCTCTCTCTCTCTCTCCAAAAAAAAAAAACATACCACGGGCGGGGATAGAACCCGCGATCTCTCTCTCTCTCTCAGGCAAAGGGGCGCTAAAACCCACAACAAAGGGTCTCTTTTGTGCTAAGCAAAGTTTAAAAGAGGAGACCGTGAATCTCCATTCTTACAGTCTGAATTGGCGATGTGAGTTGGCGAGAGGCTATCTCACTCAAACGTATGGTTGCTTTGGCGAGAAGTTCAAGGACGCCGCCAACTCAACGGAATTGGCGGTGTCTAGTGATGGAGTATGTTGTCATGCCGCCAAATTAAATGAAAAGAAAATTGCATGCCTCATGCGGGGTCAAAGACAGAAAGTGGCTGTGAAGGCTCGATTCACCGGCTGCCACTCACCATATATAACCAATCAGCAGACTTATTTTAAACGAGAAAAAAATTCCAAGAACTTGCAATAGATTAAAACCAGAAAAACTTTTAGAATCTATTTTTTGAAGTCTGCAGAAGTTGCAGACGTAAATCAGATGTCGCCAGAATCTATCAGTTCGTTTGGTGATAGAACCAGACAAAGCCATTCCACTGGCAATAGACCCAGACTTAAGCCAGAACAGATAAGCTCCACTGGCAAAAGACCCAGACTTAAGCCAAAACGGATCAATTCTACTGGCAATAGACCCAGACTTAAGCCAGATCGGATCAGTTCCACTGGCAATAGACCCAGACTTAAGCCAGAACGGATCAGCTCCACTGGCAATAGACCCAGACTTCAGCCAGAACGGATCAGTCACTGGCAATAGACCCAGACTTAAGCCAGATCGGATCTGCTAAATTACGGATAGACATAGACGATCCCCGAATAAATTTTTTCTATTGGAGATAAGGACGTAAGAGCATAAGAAAGGAGGAGCACTGCTGGAGGCCTACTGACCCATACCGGTCAGGTCCTCCTCAAACCCAAGCTCACTAATAAACAATATTTGCCCAATCATTTTTCAATGTTACCCAAACTGTAAACTTTGATAAATCTAAACTTAAAGGCTAACATAAATTGACTTTCTCAACAGATTAAGGCACAAAACGTCTCTAAACTGGACCTCCTCCGTCATCCAGGATGTCAAACGTTCACGAAAATCAACCTCTTCCTATTTTGGAGCAAAAACTTCTACCAAATCAGCCTGTTGCCACATTTGGAAGCCCGAACATCGCCAAAATCGCCCTCTTGCTACACATGGAAACCCGAATTTCGCCAAAATAGCCTTCTTGCCACATCTGGAAGCCCAAACTTCGCCAAAATCGACCTCCACTATTACCTACCGCCGAACACGTCGCCAAAACTGACATCCTTAGTTAGAAAGCGTCGCATACATCGCCAGAGTCAACTTCTCCCACTTGCGTTTCTCTCAGACATTGCCAATATCGACCTGCTTCAGGAGGACAAGGAAACCGTCGCATCCCTCAGGCTGAGCCTCCTGGTAGCTGCTGCTCACTCCTGCAGGTGTCTGTGGAGAGGGAAAGTGAGAAGGATGGAAAGGGAGATGCGAGGATTGGTGTGCGAGGAGGGGAAATGGACGTGGGAGGAAAAAGGGAACGAGAAGGGGAAAACTAGGAAGATATAGCTGTTAGTAGACGTCTTAGTGTTGTTCTCCTCTTTCTTCCTCTCCTCCTACTCCTCTTTCTTCTCTTCTCTTTTCTTTGCTTACTCCATTTCGTACATTTTTACTCCCCCCTTGTGGCATCGTTTTCCGTTGATGGTAATTCCTCATAAGAATTATGAGATTACTGAAAACTTGACATTTTTTTTTTCTCTCTCTCTCTCTCTCTCTCTCTTCTCTCTCTCTCTCTCTCTCTCTCTCTCTCTCTCTCTCTTCTCTCTCTCTCTCTTTACACCGGTTTTACAAGCTAGAGTAAGATCTATTCTTTATTTACAGTTAAGACTGTTACCTCATCACTCATTGCCTCTCTATTGTTATGAACCGGTACAGCTATGAGGAAGATGATTAACCTAAATTTAATTTAAGGATATTACCTGCACATCATTTGAAAGACTCAGTCATTTTAGGACTACATAATACAATATCTTCTTCCTTTGGTTGTGGCCAGATGCTCACAATATACAATTTTATAGCTGACGAAGTGTTCAGCCTCAGCTTCTTCAGGATTGACTAGCTTTCTCTCATTGTTTTTGTCAGCCATTCACTCTTCACATGGACTTATTAGTTTATTCAACTTCTCTATTTGTCTAGCTTGCACCTTAGTGTATTATTCCTTGTCTTTTTCTCTGGACCTTTACTAAGCATTACTATTCTTTTTTCAGTTTCAGTATTATATAACTTTCTCGCCTCTATTCTTGTTTTATGGAAGCAGTTAGGTTTGAAGACGACCCTTCAAGGTCTTCAGTATTAAAGGTAACTTTCGGCCTCTTTAAGTTTTGTATAGAGAATAAAGGTTTGAAAAAAGGGACAGAAGGCCTTGAAGGGTCCTTGAAGGTCACTTGAAGGGTCCTTGAAGGTCATTGAAGGGTCTTTGAAGGTCATTTGAAGGGTCTTTGAAGGTCACTTGAAGGGCCCTTGAAGGTCATTTGAAGGGTCTTTGAAGGTCACTTGAAGGGTCTTTGAAGGTCACTTGAAGGGCCTTTGAAGGTCACTTGAAGGGTCTTTGAAGGTCACTTGAAAGGGTCCTTTGAAGGTCACTTGAAGGGTCCTTGAAGGTCACTTAAAGGGTCTTTGAAGGTCACTTGAAGGGCCTTTGAAGGTCACTTGAAGGAGGTAGAATGATGCATAACCATTTTAAAAAGTTCTTTTGATTCACAGGAAAATATTCTGCGGCAAACTAAAGAAAACTGTTTTTATCATTAAAATTAAACCAACTTAGACACTAAGAAAAGCGATACTTTGATGGTCAAAGCAAAAAACTTGCTACCGGAGCTAACAAAATTGATTTTTTAAGCTCCAGCAAAAGCTATTTTGGCGCTTACAGAAGCTGTTTTTGCTTTTTACGACCAAAAAAAAAAAAATACAAAAAATCTGAAACACTCTCCCTAATGCTGAGAATTTCTGCGCCTTGGAAATCCCTCCTTGAGAATTCTCAAGAAACCGATTTGCGCGAGGGGTCACCGGTTATGAGGTTAGGGGGTAGGGGTACGGAGGTAGGGGTCAGGTTGTTACGACGTAACAAGGGAGAGGGAGAGGGGGGGGGTGATACACGAGGTGCTGTGCGTCACTGTGACGCTTCCGTCACTCTAAATCTGCCGGAAATGGCAACATATGACCAGCAGCGGTCCGGAGCCAGGAGTTCGTTATGCTATAACAGATGGCTCCCTTTGTCACCTGGGAAGGGGGAGAAAGGGTAAAGGGAGAAAGGGAGACATAGTGGGTAGAATAAAGGGGAAGAATGGTGGGAAGGAGAGATAAAGGAGTTGTGGAGATGTCTCTTTTGAACATAGGTCTACGGTCTTGTGTTGATAAAGCCACTGGATGGTGAAGAGTCTGGAAGAAACATGCCAAGATGTAAGACATGTGTCTGAGTCTTCACCAAGAGTCAGGGAAGACAATCACAAGAAGGTAAAGCCTTTTGGCGATTATATCTGAAAGGAATTTAGAAGTATTTCGCTATTTAATTAGAATACAAGTAACAATACCACTGATGAAAGACATTCTCCCCCTCCCCTCAGAAAAAAAAATGGAAAAACATGGTTTCTGGATAACGTTTTGGTCAGTCATGGCGTATTATAAAACTAGGTCACCTGAATTACGATATCTAATGACCTGTTCACCTGCCACCCGAGGTCACCTAACCTCTTCACCTGACCCGACTTACAATGTACTTCCTCTTTCCCGGCCTCCGTCGGTACACGATCTTGGTCCAACGTTTGATAGTGGCCCACGACCTCATAATGGTCCAGGACGGACTGAATTGTCGTCCAAAGTTTAATTTTCATTCGTAGGTCAGTTTTAATAACATAAAACTAGTTTTAAATTGCTCTGACGTGAGTTTTATATGGACTAACCTATATTTTAAAACTATCTTCAGATCTTTAGCTCTGTTCCATGCTTTTTTTTTTTTTTAAGTTTTTGTTACGCAGTCCATAATCTTCATGGCTCGTTTTCTCACTTTCACCCACTTCCATTTCTATTTTCTCATTTATTTCTTAACTTTTCTGAATCTTTTTGGAAAGTTCTCACAGGTATTCTGATCTATGTATATTTTTGGAAATAAATATTTAAAGGAAAGGAAACTAAATGTAATTAATAGAAGGAGAAAGAGTGAGAGAAAAGGAGGGAAGTAGAGGGAAGCAGGTAGAAGGAAGGAGGAAGAGGGAGGGACGAGATGAATGTGTGAAGGATAGTGAGTGATGGAGGTGGCGTATAGAGGCCTCCACCAGTATTAAAATATTGTGTGGGATGTTTTAAACGACTGGGAGACTGAAAAACCATAACTAAAATATTTCTCAAAGAGGCTAGATATGTCTCACCTTGAAGCAGCAGTGGTAGAAGGCTGTGATAGTCATAACAGAACTTACAAAATAGACACAAGTGTGCAACCTGGATATATTTATGCTGTAACCATTTCGCCAACCAGTGGCCTTATCTGTTCACAACAGAAGTTATTGGAGACAGTAAAAGAGGTATTCAGTCTTCAATTAACAACTTCTGTATTGAATTGATAAAGCCACTGGCAGGTGAAACGTCTTCGTAATGAAGATACCGAGGTGTTGAATGTGTGTTTATTCATCAGCACGTGAGTACTGGATACTTTTTATGTTTTGACTGTTGCAGCAGAGGTGTGGTAACTGCAAGTAGAATCAATGCTACACAGCGAAGGACGAGCCCTGACCTAGATGTATAACATACTAAGAGATGGTTCGGCTTTCTATATCAAGGTCTACGGAAAGGCATAATCCTTGGGTACGACCTACTTCCACATTGAACAAATGTGATACCACTTACGACTGCTGTACCTCTCCTGCCTACAGTATATAAGCTACATCTCCGCACATATGGTGTATTCTTTTTCAAGATTGATGGACTGACCACATTGACTCGAGTCTGAGGGACTGATTACCTCAAACTCCTCATGTTCTTCACCATTCTCCTTTGTATGGACTGATGAAGCCACTGTGTGGCGAAACGTTTTCTCATTAAAAGATACCCAAGTGTTACACATTTGTCTAATTTATCAACTTTTCGGTTCTCTGAACCATTCATCTACATAATAAGGATATCTTTGAGCTCTATCACTCGCACCATGACCACAAAACTAAGGATCATGTATATCTCTGCCTGTACTCAGAACTTAAAGAGACAAATCTCCTTGAGAAGCAGACAAAAACATCTTGCAAATACTTTCTTCTCTCTATCACTCACTTTTATATACTCAAAGTTCTTCTCAACACACCTAGAATCAGAAGAAAGATCTATCAACGCCTGATTCTCCCCATGCGACTGTAGGCATGAGTGCTTTTCCAAACACACGACGTAGATACAACATCTCTTACAAGGGAAAAAACAGCATCGAC
>NC_069458.1:26528831-26570297 GCF_026875155.1 Cherax quadricarinatus | reverse complement strand
AACAAAAACAACACATACACAAACCACACAAAAACCCAACACAACACAAAACACACACAAAACACCACAAACACAACAAAAACACACACACACATACACAAACACACACAAACACACACACACACACATACACAAACACACACAAAAACCCACACACACACACACACACACACACACACACACACACACGCACACACACACACATACACACACACACGGAAGGGTTAGACTCAGAAGTGTCCCTGTTTGCAGATGATGTGAAGTTTAATGAGGAGAATTAAATCTGATGAGGACCAGGCAGGACTTAAAAGAGACCTGGACAGACTGGACACCTGGTCCAGCAAATGGCTTCTCGAATTTAATCCTACCAAATGCAAAGTCATGAAGATAGGGGAAGGGCACAGAAGACCACAGACAGAGTATAGGCTAGGTGGCCAAAGACTGCAAACTCTCACTCAAGGAGAAAGATCTTGGGGTGAGTATAACACCGAGCATGTCTCCGGAAGCACACATCAATCAGATAACTGCTGCAGCATATGGGCGCCTGGCAAACCTGAGAACAGCATTCCGATACCTTAGTAAGGAATCATTCAAGACACTGTACACCGTGTATGTCAGGCCCATACTGGAGTATGCAGCACCAGTTTGGAACCCGCACTTGATAAAGCACGTCAAGAAACTAGAGAAAGTACAAAGGTTTGCGACAAGGTTAGTTCCAGAGCTAAGGGGAATGTCCTATGAAGAAAGATTAAGGGAAATCGGCCTGACGACACTGGAGGACAGGAGGGTCAGGGGAGACATGATAACGACATATAAAATACTGCGTGGAATAGACAAGGTGGACAAAGACAGGATGTTCCAGGGAGGGGACACAGAAACAAGAGGCCACAATTGGAAGTTGAAGACACAAATGAGTCAGAGAGATAGTAGGAAGTATTTCTTCAGTCATAGAGTTGTAAGGCCGTGGAATAGCCTAGAAAATGACTTAGTGGAGGCAGGAACCATACACAGTTTTAAGACGAGGTATGATAAAGCTCATGGAGCGGGGTGAGAGAGGGCCTAGTAGCAACCGGTGAAGAGGCGGGGCCAGGAGCTGGGACTCGACCCCTGCAACCACAAATAGGTGAGTACAAATAGGTGAGTACACACACACACACACACACACACACACACACACACTGTTTCTCTCAGTATGGAATCCCAAATTTTGCAAATTTTATTTTGTAATTTATTTTGTAATTTTTGTAATTTCTCTCAGTGTATATATACACACAGAGACGTATGCCTCTCAGTGTATATATACACACAGAGACGTATGCCTCTCAGTGTATATATACACACAGAGACGTATGTCTCTAAGTGTATATAAACACACAGAGACGTATGTCTCTAAGTGTATATAAACACACAGAGACGTATGTCTCTCAGTGTATATATACACCGGGGTTTACTTTAGTTTTTTTTTCTTAAGTATTAAAGTATTTTTGACTGGTAGTGACGAGGTTACGTGCAGCTTTAATGACCATCGTGTAGTCGATAAGCTTGAAACTCCCTTAATCTTCATCTCACTGCATCGATTTTTTGCTGCTTGGCTAAGATGATTTCGTTACTGGAAGTATTAATGAACGAGGCTCGTGGCTTGTCTCCGCGTCTTCGCCTGATCTAGACCCGCTAGAAGGGATTCCTTTGCTCCTGTGTGACAGTGTTCGGGAACCAGTTGTTAAGCTCGCTTTTCAATCTGATAATGATTTCCCCTAATTACTTAGGCCTGTTGTCGAAGTGCAGGCCTGTGACTGTGCATTATTAAGTTCTCGATGAAGCCTATACTTTGGCAAAAAGCTGTACTGAAAACATTCTCTATTACCAGTGTACTTCTAGAACGAGGGAAGATATCTGTGAGGCATTTGACTGAGCGGAAAGGGATTCCAACCCATGGGGACTTGCTAGTTCTAACACTAGCCGGCTTTATGAGATTTATCTAATGTGTTGTGTTGGTATACACACTAGGAAGCTTAGTATGGGCCACGACTGTGACCACAATGTGGGTTACAGATAAATTTCCCACCAGATGTGGCAAGCTCTAGCTTAATAGTCTTTAAAAGTGTCATGGATGATTTGAGAAATCGTAATAATACGCAAATGAACGACTAGCTGAAAGAGGGCTCGAAATGGCTTGCAAGGGGTTCGATGTTTTGAAGAGTAAAACAACGGGAATATATATATATATATATATATATATATATATATATATATATAATATATATATATATATATATATATAATATATATATATATAAATATATATATATATATATATATATATATATATATATATGGAGAGGAGTATGTTTCAGGCTGAGGGACTGATTACTTTCCCCTTCATCGAGGTCTGTAAATATTCTTCAGTCTTCAGATAATGTTAGTGTATTGTATTGACAAAGTCAGTGGATAGCGAAATACCTACAAGTAAAGACACCTACATGTAGCACACGTGTCTAATTCGTCATGTTCAGAGTTGCCTTGAGAGCACAGACATCTTTTCTGACTCTTGAACCGAGGGCAGTTCCGGCCACTACTGGAAGGGACACCTTGGCAGTTAAATCAGATTCTGGCCTGAAATGTGTACCCACCAATGTAATGTATCTTATTCTCACATATTTCACAACGAGGATCAGCACTGCAAGTCTTTTAGCTATGTCAATATATCACTGAGCTGGCTATATCAATATATCAGTGAGTTATACGGAGATTTTAACAATACTAATGCAGTCAGGGGGACTGCTGTACCGAATGGTAGACAAACTAAGGAAATATTTGCTCGCATACCTACAACAAACATTAGCAAAAACATAACGCAAATTACTTCATGATCTATAAGATCATCGATTCCGTCTTATGGTTGAATTCATGTTAGCGGGAATGAAAGTCTTAACATTAGAGCAATGGAACCATTTCAGTTTTATCAAGTCATTGGCATGAGTACCATTCTTAATAGTGACTAAAAGCTCACTGGTTGTCACTGTTCAGTCGTGCTCTGCAGAGCCAGCCTCATTGTGAATAACTTTAATCAGTTAATTAGGAAGGGATTAAAAATGGCCAGCTTCTCAGAGCCAGGCGCATATCTTGGTACAAAGTATGCATATTCAGGACGAATACCAGTTGGCTGTGGCCTACACTCTCCTACGGAGATAGAGGAAGACAGATATTCTCCTGGGTTAGTGGCTAATGGAGCCTCCCTACCTACTGGGGTTGCCCCTAGAGCTCTAAAAAAAGTTCCTCAAAGTTCAAGGTAGTAAGTTTGCTCACCGTGGCGACCTGCCAAGTCATGGAGCTTCGTGATATGTTAGGCTCGGCTGGGCTGATTTCTCCCAAATGGATTCCTTGTAGCGTTGGCCAATATGTTTTGACAGGTCGAGTACGCAGTGGTCTGTATTACTGCCAAACTTTGCAGCATCGCAATAACCTAAAGTAAGCCACAAAATATTCGCGGTAGAATGTCTGCCCAGATATCTGAAACTGGTATCCTCTGCTATCTTCTTTGCGGTCTAGATATACTATAATTTGTGTTGGTTTATTAATTGGGTTTTAAACCTATCAGCTACACGATCATCAAGAATGCTTGATATATTTTTCCCATCATTCAAGGATTATTTAATTCCTGAATTAGAGACTAAGCTCTCATCGTATATACACTGAGATATACACACGCATCAGTGTGTATAATCTTGCTCTAAAGCTCTGTATACAGAGGCCGCTGAAGAATAAGTGTTGATGTAATTATTACTCTTGACGCAAATTACACTGAGTTACATTTAAACACGAAACATCATCAAGCTTAATTAAATAAACTCGAGGTGAGTTTGAAAAAAATAAGACACAACGTTAATATTATTACGTATGAGATTTCTACTTTGCACTGAAATAATAATTAGACGTGATTCACATCTCACAGTAAATTTCAATTCCATGCCCTTCGAGGGAAGTGTTTTGATGGCGGCGAATGGCTTGGATTCAAGTGTTTGGAGTTACCTTCCCATTCTCTGGATTAACCTTAGTGGTTGAGGTTCAATCCCCAGTTAGGGAAGAACCGGTTGAGGGGGGAACAGAAGGTGGTTTGTCGTTGAGGTCGGACCTCCAGAGGCATCAAACGCAACAGATCGAATGATGCTTCTGTAATACTGATCCTGGTGGACCCAGCACCTGCAGCGTCTTCTTACGTTCATGGACAAGCCCTGACGACCCGAGTGTGAAGGATGAACGTCCCGTGAGGATATTCCCACTCGATAATCCATTTTGTGGAGAACCTCCAAGGGAATCCCTCTCTGAAATTCAATTCTTGCAGGTTTTGCGAGGATTTTTCCACTCACATATTCATTTTTGGAGCTACTGCTTGGATATCCCCCTTAAAAATCCATTTTGTGGAAGTTCTGCTTTGATATCCCCCGTAAAATCCGTGTTGTGGATCCCCTGTTTGGATACCTCTCTTAAAGCTCCATTTTGTTGGGCGAATTTACTTAGACATCCTTCTTAAAAATAAATTTTGTGGAGTTCCTGCTTGTAAATCTATTTAAATATCCATTTTTTTTGAGCACCTGATTGAATATTCCTCTTGAAACTTCATTTTGTAGAAGTCCTGCGTGGGTATCCCCGCTCCAACGACTGTTTCAAATGATAGGAGTCCAGTAAAAGCATCCACACTCAAACATCCATTTTTTATGAGGCAGATTCAGAGTGTAGAGGGGAAAGGAGACAAGAAACGACCAATATCCTAGAGGGGAATGAAGAAGGAGCCGGAGAGAACATGGGCAAGGGACTTAGATATTAGAGAAGGGAGGAAGTTGCTTTTCCCCCCAAAAACGACACTGTGAAGATCGGACTGATGACGGAGAGGCAGAAAGATGAACTATACAGAGAGCGAGGTCTTCCCTCAATGTTCGGAATCACTATCAATGATTTACTCTGTTACAGGTATAAAATTCAGTAGAGGGTTATACAGCGCCTGGGGAATGGAAAGTAATCGGATCTGATGCAAGAACCGGCAGGGCAGCTCCATTTCCTCTCATCCAAGATCTTTTCACCATCATCGTGGTACAGTCTTACTGGAAGTGCCTGACTCCATCCTCGAAAAACCTCTCCCTCTACTACTACTGCCATAAGGTGAATACACCTATGTTTCCCAGTGTATACGTGTATATATATATATATATATATATATATATATATATATATATATATATATATATATATATATATATATATATATATATATATATATATATATATATATATATATATATATATATATATATATATATATATATATATATATATATATATATATATATATATATATATATATTACTGACTATCGACTGTCTGGGTTTGCCAACTCACATACTTTCTGATTAACGGTTATAGTTGGTTTGTTGACTCTCAGAGACAGCGACATTGCGAGCTATTGCTCAAGTTGGTCATCAGCCGCAGTGTGTTTATGCAATAGGAGTCTCGTGGACATCTTAAGTATTATAGTATTTTCTTACGTATTCATTCATATATATCATACGTACTTGTACATAACAATTATAAAACACTTGAACCTGCTGGTGGTAATGGTCTAATTACTGCGAAGATTGCTCCTCAGGTCAGTGACCTGAATAAACTGATAAATCTTTATCTCTGTAATGTAAAGGCTTTCATACTAACACGAGTTCTAACAGAGAACTTGTCTACTGGAGGAATCTGGTAAGAATGGAAGAAATTAACATTATTGATGATCTTATGAATCAGGAAGCCACTGGTTTTGGGTTTATAATGATATTGGTTGTGCAACGGTTGGGAATCTTTATTTTGAATGAAACGTTTCGCCTACTCAGTAGGCTTCTTCAGTCAGATGCAGAGGCAGCAGGCTTAACAGCGTAGTAGCCTAGTGTCCCCTGTATCTGACTAAAGAAGCCTACTGAGTAGGAGAAACGTTCCAATCACAAGAAATATACCCAACTCTTGCGTATATCTTACTATTCAACATACGGATATAACATGCCATATTCCACATAAAATATTTGTTGATGGTGTGCTGAAAAAGACTCACTTGGGCACATCCATGTTGAGTTTAAAGTTTACATTCGTCACCCCTTGAGATGTTGCTCATCCCAGGGGTAAGGTTAGGTAAAACTGGTCAGGAAAGAGGACAAGTGTTTCCTAATGTGGGTCTTACAAGATGGCCGGCCAGTGGATGCACATGAGACTAGGAACTAGACCCAGAATTAGAGCTATACAGGAGAACGACTGAGTTAGAAGTAGAGCATAGAGGAAATTAACTACTGGTTACGTACTTCTGTAAATCGTACATAGAAGGAAGACGAAACAGAGGTAGAATAGATGTTGAAAAAAATAATCAGACAAACAGAAAACTCTGAATTTCCCTCAGTATCGAAATCCCACACCAGTCCATCAGAGACAATAATCCAATAAATCCACCTATCCATTAATCCACCTCCTCATTTGCAAAGAGCAGTTCCATCAGGACTCGGGTTAATATAATTGAGGGATTACATTATAATCTTCTGTTACGTTATTAATCGCCTTGGATTAATAATTCAGAGTAATGCATCAATGGAAAAAAAAATCCTCTCATAAATTATTTTACTGGACAATATTCAACTATATATATATATATATATATATATATATATATATATATATATATATATATATATATATATATATATATATATATATATTATATATATATATATATATATATATATATATATGTCGTGCCGAATATGTAAAACTGGTCAATTAGCAAGAACTCATTTAAAATTAAGTTCTTTCTCAAATTTTCTCTTATACGTTTAAAGATATATTTTTTTCATTGATGTTAATGTAAAAATTTACAATTTTGCACCAAAAGAATCTTAGAAAACTTACCTAACCTTATTATAACAAAAGCAATTTATTTTAGCCTAACCCAACTAAATATATTTTAGATTTGTTTACAATAATTTAATACTAAACCAACCCAGTGAAATATATTTTTTTCGTTAGACTCAGAATGATTTTGGCGAAATTATTGCATACACAAATTTCACTTGTCCTATATGGCAAGATGAGCGTTGCTATTTAAGCCAAGATCGCAAGTTCTGCCTATTCGGCACGACTATATATATATATATATATATATATATATATATATATATATATATATATATATATATATTATTATATATATATATTATATATAAATTTTTATATATATTATATTATATATATATAATTATATTATATATATATATATTTATATTATAATATATTTATATATATTAAATATTTATATTTTATTATTCACACTGGCCGATTCCCACAAGGCAAAGGTGGCCCGAAAAAGAAAAACTTTCACCATCATTCACTCCATCACTGTCTTGCAGAAAGGGTGCATTTACTACAGTTTTTTAAACTGCTAAATTAACACCCTCCTTCAGAGTGCAGGCACTGTAATTTCCATCTCCAGACTCAAGTCCGGCTCATGCGTTTTCCTGAATCCCCTTCATAAATGATTACTTTGTCTCAACATCCAAAAGCACGTAATAGTATTAAAAAACCATTTGTCTCCATTCACTCCTATCAAACACGTCACGCATGACCTGCTGGAAGTCAAGCCCCTCGCACACAAAATCTCTTTACCCCCTCCCTCCAACCTTTCTAGGCCGACCCCTACCGCCTTCCATTCCACTACAGACTGATACACTTTGAAGTCACTCTGTTTGCTCCATTCTCTCTACATGTCCGAACCACTCAACAACCCTTCCTCAAGCCTCTTCGACAACAGTTTTGGTAATCCGCACCTCCTCCTATTTCCAAACTACGAATTTCTGCATTATATTCACACCACACATTGCCTCAGACATGACAGTATATATATATATATATATTATATATATATATATCATATAATATATCTATATATTATATATATATATATATTAGTAATATATATATATATATATATAATATAATTTATGTATGTTATACTATATATATATATATATATGAGAAAATTCTTCGGCTTGCCCAAAATCTAAACGAATCATCAGGAGAGGAAACAAGGCAGCGATAAACACAGCCATAACGTACGTATTACGACGTCTCAGCCAGACGCAGACATTTGGAGGGAGGGGAGGGGAGGGGAGGGGGGGGAGGGGAGAGAGGAAAGAATGCGTCAACAATATGACGTTGGGGATTATTCCCCACACTATAACCCCCTCCAAATCTTAATGTGTAGTTATTCTCTGTCTCTCTCTCTCTCTCTCTCTCTCTCTCTCTCTCTCTCTCTCTCTCTATCTCAGCAACATATCTCAGCTCTGAGGTATAATCCCACGTCTATTCTAATCTTTCTTCTTATTGGTCTTCCTTCCTTCTTCTTTAGTGTTATGACAACGTTTAGGGATAAATTACGTCTCTCCTTACCCTCATCTTCTCCTTCTTGGTGTTCTTCTTGTTCTTGTTATCTTTGTTATTATTACTGTTGTTATTCTTCTTCCTCTTCTTCACATCCTACATTACAATTATGACTAACTGTCAAAATATACACATCATACGATACACGAGAAATGCAAATGTCTCTGTGTTATCCCGTATCTTAATATTTACCAACAAAGAGATGAAACTATCAGGCAATGAATATCAGCTACAAGTATGTTCACAGTCTCGTCAAAACAAAGATTCACTACCAAGTATCTTAAGATTTAAACCCTCTTCCTTATAGCTTTGATTCTGCTTTTGTTTTGATGTGAAAAAAAATGTTTATATTTTTTACGAGTCATTTACACGATGGATGGATGTGGGTTGCTCCAGTTTAAATATTTTTTCAAAGTCTCCAGAGGTGTTAGTTTATATTTACGGATTCTTGGTATTTCAGTAACATTTATGTAAAAAAAAATGCATGCTTATCTTGCTTAAGTCTTCCCTTAAAAAGAATTGCACACTAAGAATTTATTTAAATCCCTATTTAAGGTATTAAATTATTCTTTGTTTATGGTGAGCAGGTGACATGCAGCCTTAATGGCCCTCGTGCAGTCGATAATTTTTAAACTCCATTAACTGACTGGTCTTCTGGAGATACAAAATAAGAATACTCTTACGGATAAATAGTTTTGGAAATGCTTATAGTTCGATGGAATTACGAATAAAGACAAGAGATTTGAGCTATCATTAAGATCTGATGGTCAGGTCTACACCACGAAACAGTCAATTCTCAAGCCTCTATGAACTCTGATATCTACGTGTAACTTATCATTAGAAGCAAACTCTACAAACTTAATGGGACCCGGACGTTCTGTGCGTCTATGGACTTTGCTTCCCACGTTCTTTACTCTCAACGTGGAACTCTACTGACATCACAGTTCACATTTCACTTACACTAGGAACTTGTACGTGCAAGACCCCCGTCCCTACGAAACGCCACAAACAACAAAACCCACTTTCACCCACTTCCTTCTAAAAATGCTCCTCATTTCCCAAGTCAAATTTGGTTTATTCTAGCATACATTACCTAAGGCCTTCGTTATCCACATTTCACTTACTCTCACCCCTTTGGCCCTTTTCACTAACAAAGTCTTCACTAAAGAGGGAAATACATAACCCCTACAATTATAGTGGGTTCCCAGGTGATGAATGACCACTATAGATCTGCCACTCTATGTGAATATAAGAAGACATAGTGTACCTATGGTGTGTCTCGCAAATTATCACCTCCTCTTATCACTTGCTTATCACTGTATCTCTGACACTGATCACCTGTGTGTCTTTGATTCTATAGAAAACAGTGATTCTAAGAGGAAAGAGGAACTTACCCAGGGGGCAGAGGAGCTTAGGGGCAACAGAGGAACTGACTTAGAGGCGAGATTAACAGAGTAAGCAAAATTAGAGGACAGGGAAATATATTTAATAGTACTGAGGACAGGGAATCTGAATAAGAGAACAGGAGGGGAATGAAGAGAACAAAGTAACTGTACAAGAGGAATGAGAGAAAGGAAACACCTGGGTTGATAGGACTTGAATTACTTTCTTTCTAGTGCTCTCGTGTCCCCCTCCGCCAGCGGCTGACAGGCTCTAGACAGCATCAATCACTCCATCAGAACCAACTTTCAATTTCTTTCCAATATTGGTGTGCAAGAATAGACAGCGAGAGTGACAGAATACAAAGTAAGGCTACAAAGGAAATACAATAAATATTACGTATATATATATATATATATATAATTTTATATATATATATAATATATATATATATATATATAATATATAAAATATTATATATATATATATATATATATATATATATATATATGCAAAACAACCACTCTAAAAAAATAGAGAAATTCCAAGCGCTTTCGTGACTACTCACATTATCAAGGAACTATGAAAGAAAGCATCCAGAGGAAGCTATATAAGGGGTCTGGCCAACACCTCACAAATCGATCCCACAACGGTTAAACACCTGACGCGCGCCGACCCAACTGGACAGGTCCTTTGCACAACTCACCAACAAATATTCTACCCAAGAAAATTTAAAAATTATTATTTGTCCAGTGTATTATTAAATTCTTCCAAATTCTATTAATTACAAATGGATCTAATTTATAAAAACCAAAGGAAATATTCATATTATTGTAAAAAACTGCTTTTTTATGAAACAAGATTCAATTATATTCCTGTCGCCCTTTGGACTTGCTTGATATACTTTCTCAACTTTTTGAAAACAATTGGATGGTTAAAATCTCTTTCATGAATAAATAGAGCATTTGGAATCTTGTCCAGTTCTAATGCTATATTTATGTTGTTTTAATCTTAGTTCGAGATTTTTACCGTTTGACCGTAATAAACTTTATCGCAAATTTTACAAGGAATCTTATAGACACATCCATCAGCATTTTGGGGGGGGGGGGAATTCTTTATCAAAAGTTTTTTTACTGTATCAAGATTTTTGAATACAACTTTAATATTAAAAGTCTTAAGAAGAGAAGGCATATCAACCAAGTTTTCATGGTAAGGGAGAAACCAACTATTTTTAGTTGAATGAGGCAGGTTGTCCCTTTTTGGATTATAAAAAGTGTTTCTAGCAACTTTAAAAGATTTATCAATTACATTTCTTGGGTATATTAAATCATTACCTATTTCATAAGTTTTGGATATTTCCTCATCTATGAACTCAGGACTACAAATTCGTAAAGCTCTCAAAAACACTGATGAGAAAACAGACAGTTTGAGTCTATCTTGATGCGAGGAATAATAGTGGACATAGGAACAGTTATTTGTAGGTTTTCTGTAAATTTTAAATTTGAATTCATTATTACCTTAATAATTAAAACATCTAGAAAAGGCAATGAGTTATTTTCTTCAAATCAACAGTAAAGTTTAATAGAATGGGCTAAGTTATTTAATTTTCCAAGGAAATGGTGTATATCTACATTTTTGGGCATAAGACACAAAATATCATCAACATATCTGAACCATTTAGCTCTATTAGGGAGGATTGCGTTAAGCAACCTTGTTTCAAAAAAATCCATGTATAGGTTACTAAGAACAGGTGAAAGAGGATTTCCCATTGCCATACCAAACTTCTGAGTGTAAAACTTATCATTAAATGCAAATTTTGCATCAACAATGCAAAGTTTAATAAGTTTAATGATAGTAGGAACTGGCAATGGTAAATCATAGTTAACGAGTTCTTCAGATAAGAAACTTAATAGATCATCAACAGGAACTTTCGTAAACAAGGAAGTAACATCAAAACTAACCATGTTAAAATCATTTAAGTCAGTCAAGGAGCTTAATTTATCAACCAAGTCTATGTTGTTTTTAACATTAAAGTTAGAAATTTTGCCAACAATAGGGCTCAAAATATCAACAAGCCATTTGGATAATTTATATGAAACTGACCCTATGGAGCTAATAATTGGTCTGACTGGATTCCCTGGTTTGTGTGTTTTTATTAGTCCATACATGTAAGGTAAAGATGGATTAGTGGAAGTAAATTGTTTGACTAATTCATCTTTGCCTTTCAGTAGAAGTTTTATTGTTTTATTGAAATTGCTGTTAACGGTTTCTAGGGGATTTTTCCTAAGTTTAGAATAGGTTTCAGTATCATCTAAGAGATTATTCATTTTTTCTTGGTAATCATTTTCTTTCATAATTACTATTGCATTCATTTTGTCTGCTTTAATAAGGCGCAAATTTTTATTGTTATTGAGTGTATCATAAGACTTAAAGAATCTTTGAGGGCAATTGGGAATGTTTGGTTTTAACATAGAGCTGTATACCATTCCTTTACTAATATTAATTTCATCAGAGGATAAATCAGAAAATTTTTCAAAGTTACAAAAGGCTTTTGCAATTTTAACATTATTAAGTTTTTTTGAAGTTGCAAAACTTAGGCCAAAACCTAGAGCAGCAGTTGTATGTTTGTCTAAAATTTCATCTGATAAGTTAATTACAAAATTGTTATTAGCATGCTTTGTCCAATCACTATTTTCAATTAAAATGTCTAATTTTCTTTGTAGTTTGCTCTTGAGTTCATTACAAATTCTTGTGAGTTTATTATTTATAAGTAGTATCAAGCAAGTCCAAGGTCGACAGGAATATAATTGAATCTTGTTTCATAAAAAGCAGTTTTGACAATAATATGAATATTTCCTTTGGTTTATATAAATTAGATCCATTTATAATTAATAGAGTTTGGGAAGAATTTAATAATACACTGGACAAATAATAATTTTTAAATTTTCTTGGGTAGAATAGTTTGTTGGTGAGTTGTGCAAAGGACCTGTCCAGTTGGGTCGGCGCGCGTCAGGTGTTTAACCGTTGTGGGATCTGATAGTGAGGTGTTGGCCAGACCCCTTATATAGCTTCCTCTGGATGCTTTACTTTCATAGTTCCTTGATAATGTGAGTAGTCACGAAAGCGCTTGGAATTTCTCTATTCTTTCAGAGTGGTTGTTTTGCATATTCTGAAATCACCTGTTTACTTTGATCTTATCGCATTATTTATATATTTATATTATATATATATATATATTATAATATAATAATATATTATATATATATATATATATATATATTATATATATATATATATATATATATATATTATATATATATATATATATATTATATATCTGTGTGCTGTTACCTCCTCTAATTCTCTCTCTGTTCTTTATTGCTGTACATCTCTATAAGTCTGTCTGCCTCTTTCTTTCTTTCTGTCTGTCTGTCTGTCTGTCTGTCTGTCTGTCTGTCTTCTGTCTGTCTCTCTCTCTCTCTCTCTCTCTCTCTCTCTCTCTCTCTCTCTCTCTCTCTCTCTCTCTCTCTCTCTCTCTCTCTCTCTCTCTCTTTCTTTCTCTCTCTCTCTCTCTCTTGCTCTCGCTCTCTCTTACACACAAACATCCGAATGTACTTTCCCTGAGATATTTACATATCTCGTAGTATATACACTGAGAGATACACACCTCTCATTGTATGAACACTGCAAGATAAATGCACGTCAGGGATATTCATATTTCAGTATTTATACACTGTGAGAGACATATCCATATCTCAGTATATATATACTGGGACTCGCACACAAAGGTATATATGGCACCATATATACAAAGAGATATACATTTCAGTGTATATGCTTTCTTCTCTGTATATACCAAAGAAAACGGAGATCTCGATGGTTCAGCGAGGCACTGGTGCCAGTCTGTGCCACTACACCAGAACGAGTGGACGTGTCTCTAACCAGGTTTCTGGCCCTCACTCCTTCAAGACTCGGCACTCCCGGGTGTCTTTAAGACTCGGCACTCCCTGGGTGCCTTCAAGACTCGACACTCCCTGGGTGTCTATAAGACTCGGCACTCCCTGGGTGTCTCTAAGACTTGGCACTCCCTGGGTCTTACGTGAGAGGTAACTCAGTGGCACTCTAAGCTGTGGGAAAACTTTGCAGTGCATTATTTTGCCCACAGTGGGAGGTTTATTGACATGATAAAGTTCCCCTCGTGGGTAATAAACTTCCACCGTGAGTAATAAAGCCCACAGGAGACCGTAAAGCCTCACTGTGGGTAGTAAGGCCCAAAGAGCAGCGGGAACTCGTAAAATTCACTATTCACAGCTTAAAAATCTCTCTGAAGCATTGTTTATCCACGTATACTAATGTATATGAAGACTTACCACTGTATATAACAACTGGCAAGTGTACATGTTCCTTTCCTGACCAAAACACGAGAGCAAAACACCGGATCATCATCACTGACACAGATGTATATATCTTATTCAGGAACCTTCAGAGGAAACACCTCTCTCTCTCTCTCTCTCTCTTCTCTCTCTCTCTCTCTCTCTCTCTCTCTCTCTCCGCGTCAGGAAATCGAGAAATGCTGACGATCTTTGGGTACAAATCGTTCTACAAGATCACTGTTGATTTGTGTTAGTGGTATTGTGTGTGGAGTTATCACGTAAGTATCATGTTCTTGAGTTTCTTTAAGAAGGAGAAGAAGGCGTGGAGAGTGAGGTAGGTTGGTACCTTGATGATGGTGAAGGGCTGTTGATTCTTGAAACAGGATCCAGTTCTTTGGATCATGGTTCAAGGATCGAACCTTGTTGGTGTTCATTTCCAAGGCGCTGTATTGCCCTTACGGTCTTAACTCTTCCCAATAATAATGAAAATAATAATTATAAAATAATAACAGCAAGAATTAATAATAATAATAATAATAATAATAATAATAATAATAATAATAATAATAATAATAATAATAATAATAATAATAATAATAATAATATAATAATATAAAAATATAATAATAATAATAATAATAATAATAATAATAATAATAATAATAATAATAAAATAATAATAATAAACAAAATAATAATAATAATAATAATAATATAATAATAATAATAATAATAATTAATAAAATATAATAATTATAATAATAATAATAATAATAATTTTAACCTCATTATCAGAGGTAATTTTTGTAAACTAGTGTATTAGCTGTTGAGTCGTAGCTCCTGGTCCTAACTTTTTAAACTACATACGTCTGGCTTCCTCGTGTACCCTGTCGTACCTATTTTTAAAACTGCGTACCTCGCCTGATTGTACTACTGCCTCTCTTCGAATCGTGAACATAGGCTGAAAAAGTAGTTCCTGACATACCAATGACTCATTTTTGTTTTGGTCTTGCAGTTGTGTCCCATTGTTATTTCGTTGTGAAGTCTACTGAGGATCTTTTACGTCGTTATCGTGTCTCCTCTGGTCTTTGTATCCTGTACGGTTTCTAGGCTCCGTCGTGGATTGATAATGATCCAAAAGGAATCGAAATGATTGTGTGGATTAGTTGTGAATTGTTCCAGAATCGGACTTTTTAGTTGTGACTTGTTCCAGAATCGGACTTTGTGGATTAGTTATGAATTGTTCCAGAATCAGACTTTTTAGTTGTGACTTGTTCCAGAATCAGACTTTTTAGTTGTGACTTGTTCCAGAATCGGACTTTGTGGATTAGTTATGAATTGTTCCAGAATCAGACTTTTTAGTTGTGACTTGTTCCAGAATCGGACTTCTTAGTTGTGACTTGTTCCAGAGTCGGACTTTTTAGTTGTGACTTGTTCCAGAGTCGGACTTTTTAGTTGTGACTTGTTCCAGAATCGGACTTTGTGGATTAGTTATGAATTGTTCCAGAAACGGACTTCTTAGTTGTGACTTGTTCCAGAATCGGACTTTGTGGATTAGTTATGAATTGTTCCAGAAACGGACTTCTTAGTTGTGACTTGTTCCAGAATCGGACTTCTTAGTTATGAATTGTTCCAGAATCAGACTTTTTAGTTGTGACTTGTTCCAGAATCGGACTTCTTAGTTGTGACTTGTTCCAGAATCAGACTTTTTAGTTGTGGCTTGTTCCAGAATCGGACTTCTTAGTTGTGACTTGTTCCAGAATCGGACTTTGTGGATTAGTTATGAATTGTTCCAGAAACGGACTTCTTAGTTGTGACTTGTTCCAGAATCGTACTTCTTAGTTATGAATTGTTCCAGAATCGGACTTTTTAGTTGTGACTTGTTCCAGAATCGGACTTCTTAGTTGTGACTTGTTCCAGAATCGGACTTTTTAGTTGTGACTTGTTCCAGAATCGGACTTTTTAGTTGTGACTTGTTCCAGAATCGGACTTTTTAGTTGTGACTTGTTCCAGAATCGGACTTTTTAGTTGTGACTTGTTCCAGAATCGGACTTTTTAGTTGTGACTTGTTCCAGAATCGGACTTTTTAGTTGTGACTTGTTCCAGAATCGGACTTTGTGGATTAGTTATGAATTGTTCCAGCCAGGTATTATAACTTCTTATTTCCTGCATCCTCGTTTTTCCTCTACGTTGTTCTGGTATTATGGGAAGACAGTCGTTAGTGTTCATTTTGTTCCCTTTTTTTTGTCAGTTTAAAATTGTGACTTGTTCTCCCTAATGCTGAAGCTGCGTATTGATATGACAGGCCTGGAGGCGCATGACGCATGTATTAGCTCTGAATGCAAGTGCATGTGTTTGTGTGTGTTTTCATCTGTACGTGTGAGTGTGTGTGAGTCGAGATGCAGCTCCTGGGTTCCACGGTGAACACCCTGGGATTTGTCATGTTGACATCAGAATTCATGGAGTTTGAGCTCCCTTCCTCCAACACTCCCTTCCTCCAACACTCCCTCACTCCCTCCATCCGAGTGCACTCCACAGGCTCTATCACAGTGAAAATATACTGTTTAGATCATGCCAGCCTGCTAATCCTGTCTGAATACAAGGCTTGCTCTGTTTGTAGAGGATCCTGTCTCTCTGTGCGGAGTCTATCTGCAGGGGCCCGTCAGTTGTCTGTCAGTTGATCCTGCCTGTCAGCAGGAATATATTGGTTGGTGTTCCATCTCGCCTTTCTGATGAACGTGAATGGTACTTTTAGCAAGACAGGACGAATACCAAACTAACGTTTATTGTTTCTCCTCCTCCTCCTCCTCCTCCTACTACTACTACTACTACTACTACTACTACTACTACTGTTACTGTTACTACTGTTACTACTGTTACTACTGCTGTTACTACTACTGTTACTACTACTGTTACTACTACTACTGTTACTACTACTGTTACTACTACTACTGTTACTACTATTACTGTTACTGCTGCTACTGTTACTACTACTACTGTTACTACTACTACTGTTACTACTACTACTGTATACTACTACTATGTTACTGCTTGCTTACTGTTACTACTACTACTGTTACTACTACTACTGTTACTGCTGCTACTTTTACTACTACTATTGTTATACTACTACTAACTGGCTGCGTACTACTAATACTGTTACTCCACTAACTTACTAGTTACTACTACTAGCACTACTACACACAGTACTACTGCTGTTACTCTACTATACTACTCACTATGTCACTAACTACTACTGTTACTACACAACTACTGATTACTACTACTACTGCTGTCACTACTACTACTGTTACTACTACTACTGTTACTACTACTACTACTTTACTAACTACACTATGTTACTACTACTACTGTACACCACTACTGCACTACACTCACTACCACTGTACACCTACTGTCACTACTACTACTGTTACTACAAACACTACCACTACTACTTTACTGCAGCGCTACTACACACACTACGTCTGCTGCTGCCTTCTACAAATACTAATTACACCACCACCACAATCTCACCACCACAGCACCACTACAGCACCACCACAGCACCACCACAGCACCACCACAGCACCACCACAGCACCACCACAGCACTCACTACACCACCACCACAGCACCACCACAGCACCACCACAGCACCACCACAGCACCACCACAGCATCACTACACCACACAGCCACCAGCACCACCACAGCACCACCACAGCACCACCACAGCACCACCACAGCACCACTACAGCACCACTACCACCCGGAATCAAACCGTTGTGCGTCCTCAGTGAGCTTCATACCCACGTCTCTCACAATATACTAAGCTCCTCTCTCCGCTCC
The DNA here is from genome assembly GCF_026875155.1 of Cherax quadricarinatus. Lineage (NCBI taxonomy): Eukaryota > Metazoa > Arthropoda > Malacostraca > Decapoda > Parastacidae > Cherax > Cherax quadricarinatus. The sequence continues at coordinate 26,552,237 of NC_069458.1, read as the reverse complement.
ACTACCTCGTTCCACACATAAGATGGACACACCGAGATTAGCCCAAGTTGTGTGTGTGGGTGTGAAACGCAGTAAGATGAGCGAGATTAGGCGAGATTAGTGAGTTAGGAAAGGAAGCAAGACGGAGGATAAATATCCCTGGGAATGGGAAGAATTGAAGAAATGGAGCTCCTGTGGAAAGAGGCGTCTCGACGTTGAAGAATTTTTGGAGGGATTTTGACATTCTTGTTAATGGAGTGTACTTAGTTCGGTAGAAAAGTTCTTTGATATGTGTTAGATTGTGTTGGGCATCGATTATTTCTACAATTTCTAGATGCAGTAGTTGTAGTTGTTCAGGAAGGTGTACATAACTATCAGGAGTGTCTTGTTGTGGTCGGGTACATCAGCTAATTTGAAAAATAGTCATCACTCCAGCTCCCTTGTTGACTGACAACAAGATCCAGCTTCCTCAGTCATACCCAGATAACCAGAATAGTTTCAGTAATAGTAGTAAATGTTATAGTCACAATATTGGGAGACTTAGGTGGGTTTTTCCCAGTACTGGTCCCTGTATGCGTATGTGGATATTCTCTAGTGAATTATTTTGTTCACTTTCTTCTAAGTAGATTTTCAACTTACTTCATACAACACGCGTGAAATATGTCATTTTCTTTCTGCTGTGGCTGTGGAGGAACCTTTGTAAGATTGTTATGAGAATTATCAGTGTCATCATTGCTTGAAATATTTCTGTGTGTTTATTAAGGGAAAGACAATGGGGATTACCTGCATATAATGCTTAAGATAAGATAAGATAAGATTTCGTTCGGATTTTTAACCCCGGAGGGTTAGCCACCCAGGATAACCCAAGAAAGTCAGTGCGTCATCGAGGACTGTCTAACTTATTTCCATTGGGGTCCTTAATCTTGTGCCCCAGGATGCGACCCACACCAGTCGACTAACACCCAGGTACCTATTTGCTGCTAGGTGAACAGGACAACAGGTGTAAGGAAACGTGTCGAAATGTTTCCACCCGCCGGGAATCGAACCCGGGCCCTCCGTGTGTGAAGCGGGAGCTTTAGCCACCAGGCTTATGATATACAGCAAGTATAAGAACATAAGGAGGAACATTGCAGCAGGCCTGCTGGCCCATACTAGGCAGGTCCTTCACAGATCCATCCCACTAACAGAATATTTGCCCTCATAAGAACATAAGAAAAAAGGAATACTGCAACAGGCCTACTGGTCTATGCGAGGCGAACTGAGGGATGGGAAGTATATAGCAGGTATATAGCAAATATATAGCACGTATATATCAAATTATAACACACTTGCTATACAGCAAGTATGTTATAATTTGCGATCATCACTTCTCATTATCTCCTTTTTCCCCGCATCATACTTATACCGTGAGTTTAGTTCAGTCCCTATTTTAGGAATTAAAGTATTCTTGACTGGTGGTGAACAGGTGACATGCAGCCTTGATGACCCTCGTACTACAGATACCTCAAAATCCCATTAAGCAGCTAACCCTTTCCATTAATATTCTCTCCATTATTTGGGAAGGTAGAATCCGTTATTACTTCTGATGTCTTGGTCTCTGTGAGTGCCATGAGTTTTGGGTTATTCTTCTCTGTTAATTTGGACTCTAGCGTTCTTTGATTTCTGACCGATATCTGGATACAGTTCATGGTGCATTATGGTGTCGTAGGGAAGGCGGATGAGAAATTGAATGGGAGATGTGGAAAGATCGGAAATGAAGGATAGGAAGTGATGTAAAGGATAAGTGGGATGGATAATGTTAGTGTGTGGAAGAGGGAGAGAGGAATAGTAAGAGATTACAGGAAGATAGATAGGAAGTTGGATAAGAGATGATGGAAGAGAAATGAGTGGAGAGAGAGAGGAGAGAGAGAGAGAGAGAGAGAGAGAGAGAAAGAGAGGGAGAGACGTCTCCTCTCTTCATCTCTCAGTCTCGCTCGTCTCTGCGGTGCCCAAGAAAGACACACTGAGAAACACACACAAAAAAATAATTAATTCACTCACGTAACAAAAAAGATTTTTTACAAAAAATGGTGAATCTAGAATTTCTTTTAGGCTTTCATTATGATTTTTTTTACGGTTGATGAGCTTAATTGATTTCTTCCTTTAGTTCAATCATCCTGCTATTTCCTATCTCTCTCTTTCTCTCTCTCTCTCTTTTACACAGGGTTTTACAAGGTTATGTTAAGGGTTTCTAACTTTATTTACAAGCTAAGAGCTGTTTCCTACCTCAGCTCTCTCTCTCTCTCTCTCTCTCTCTCTCTCTCTCTCTCTCTCTCTCTCTCTCTCTCTCTCTCTCTCTCTCTCTCTCTCTCTCTCTCTCTCTCCCTTTCTCTCTCTGACTCACATTCACAAACTCATTAAACTGGGATCGCTGTGAGGGATGTCTTGTTTATGTATTGAGAAAAGAACTCATTTCCCCCAGACCAGAATCTGAATTTATTCACCGATAGGACAAAAACAGTTGAAACTCACTAAGACTGGACCCGGCACGAACATTTTATATTGTGTTAATGAGATAACGACCGATAACGACTACGAGATAACGACCGATAACGACTACGAGATAACGACCGATAACGACTACGAGATAACGACCGATAACGACTACGAGATAACGACCGATAACGACTACGAGATAACGACCGATAACGACTACGAGATAACGACCAGAAGATAGCTACGAGATAACGACCAGAAGATAGCTGCGAGATAACGACTCGGGAGATAACCACCTGGGAAGTTTGCCTTTGGTAGTTTTTACGGTGTTGTGATTGACGACCAGAAGTGTCCGGTAAGGATCTCGGGCTCCAAGTGACGTGGCGGGATCGTCAATGGGTTATATTTATGTTTGAGCACCAATTTAAGGGGATTATTGATGAGTGGTGGTTGGTTAAGGGGGAGGGGGAAAGTTGGAAGCCTGTCGACTACACGAAGGTCATTTAGGCTGCAAGTAACTTCGTCACCACCAGTCAAGAATGCCTTGATCGTAGCCTGTCAGTTTATAATTGTAGTAATAATACTTTTTATTTCTCGAGCCTTTTTTGGGCGGGGAAGGCGCCAGAGCTAGAGCTTGCTACCACCTGCAGCTCACAAGACTGCCATTCCCAGGAGCTCCCCTGGGGCGGGGAAGGTGCCAGACCAGAGGCCTAGCTTCTCCCTACGAGCCCCGTGAGGGCGGGGAATGAGGCTAGGCCTGGGGACAGATGGTTCCAGAAGATGAGGAGGTACTTGTACCTCCTCTCATGGCAGACATAGGTCTCCGACACTCCAAGACAGGGAGCCAAGGCCGGGTCATCATCTGGAAAAGACCTGTACCGGGAGAGTACCGGCGAATCAACAAGAAGAAGGAGAACTAAGGGAACTCTGGAACTGTGATGTATGGCATTGAAGAAAGTAACTCCACTCCCTCCATAAATCTTTTTACAAGTTTTTTTGCCTTAAGACGAGACTCGAGGACTACGAGGCAATACTTCTACTTGATATACGAGGCCAGGGACCGTACTCTCTTTCATGTCCCTACTGAGGACACACAAGTTCCCCTGCGGACAAAATTATTCGATGATAAAGGACAAGAAGACACTGTACCGTGACTGGAACGATACATTCATAACCCTCACACAAGAGAGAGAGAGAGAGAGAGAGAGAGAGAGAGAGAGAGAGAGAGAGAGAGAGAGAGAGAGAGAGAAAAGCTTAATAACGACGTTTCAGTCCGACTTGGACCATTCACAAATCACACTGGACCAGCAAATGGTTCAGGTCGGACCGAAACGTCGTCATGAGTGGGTTATTTGTGTACAGTTCGATCATACGTGAATTTCTGTGCTGGAGCAGGTTAAGATAAGATAAGATAAGATTTCGTTCGGATTTTTAACCCCGGAGGGTTAGCCACCCAGGATAACCCAAGAAAGTCAGTGCGTCATCGAGGACTGTCTAACTTATTTCCATTGGGGTCCTTAATCTTGTCCCCCAGGATGCGACCCACACCAGTCGACTAACACCCAGGTACCTATTTGCTGCTAGGTGAACAGGACAACAGGTGTAAGGAAACGTGTCGGAATGTTTCCACCCGCCGGGAATCGAACCCGGGCCCTCCGTGTGTGAAGCGGGAGCTTTAGCCACCAGGCCACCGGGCCAGAAAACAGTTCGTATTTCTCCCCTCAGTCGAAACTCCTAAATAGTCCAAAGAAATTCCTCAATATTTTCCAGACAAAACAACTCAGAGTTAAAAAAATTCGAGGGTTTCCCTGAGGGTATGTTAAATTTTTCTTAAGCTAATTGTATTTTGCACCAAAATTAACCATTGAAAATCTCATTCACTATTAAGATACAAAAGGAATATATAGACACCGTGTAACAAAAGTCTATCATGGAAAGAACGTCAAAATTTTCACATCACTTAACCTTGCTCACCTATCTATGCCCACAATTTTTTTTTTCACTGGTCTGTCCTATACCCAGTCCTTGCTGTCTCTATTTCCAGATACCCACAAAATTTCGGTTCATTCTGGTGCATCCACAAATCGAGACTTGATAATTATCCAGAAACGTGCTTCAATGATTCTTCTGGGTTTTAGTCATATGATGACCCACAGCTGGAGCTTTTGGTCATCTGACAGACGCCTTCATCTGGCTTACCTCTCCACCACTTTAAAACGTAGGGTTATAATTCTAACCAGTGTTAGATATTGACCTCTATATTCTATGACAATACCGTGGCGGGAAGAATTCACAACTAACCCACAATACCGTGGCTGGAACAATTCACAACCCACAATAACGTGGCAGGAACAATTCACAACCCACAATAACGTGGCAGGAACAATTCACAACTAACCCACAATACCGTGGTTGGAACAATTCACAACTAACCCACAATAACGTGGCAGGAACAATTCACAACCCACAATAACGTGGCAGGAACAATTCACAACTAACCCACAATATCGTGGCAGGAACAATTCACAACTAACCCACAATACCGTGGCTGGAACAATTCACAACAAACCCACAATACCGTGGCTGGAAAAATTCACAACTAACCCACAATAACGTGGCAGGAACAATTCACAACTAACCCACAATACCGTGGCAGGAACAATTCACAACTAACCCACAATACCGTGGCAGGAACAATTCACAACTAACCCACAATACCGTGGCTGGAACAATTCACAACTAACCCACAATACCGTGGCTGGAACAATTCACAACTAACCCACAATACCGTGGCAGGAACAATTCACAACTAACCCACAATACCGTGTCTGGAACAATTCACAACTAACCCACAATACCGTGGCAGGAACAATTCACAACTAACCCACAATACCGTGGCAGGAACAATTCACAACTAACCACAATACCGTGTCTGGAACAATTCACAAACTAACCCACAATACCGTGGCAGGAACAATTCACAACTAACCCACAATACCGTGGTAGGAACAATTCACAACTAACCCACAATACCGTGGCTGGAACAATTCACAACTAACCCACAATACCGTGGCTGGAACAATTCACAACTAACCCACATTACCGTGGCAGGAACAATTCACAACTAACCCACCATACCGTGGCTGGAACAATTCACAACTAACCCACAATACCGTGGCAGGAACAATTCACAACTAACCCACAATACCGTGGCAGGAACAATTCACAACTAACCCACAATACCGTGGCAGGAACAATTCACAACTAACCCACAATACCGTGGCAGGAACAATTCACAACCCACAATACCGTGGCTGGAACAATTCACAACTAACCCACAATACCGTGGCAGGAACAATTCACAACCCACAATACCGTGGCTGGAACAATTCACAACTAACCCACAATACCGTGGCAGGAACAATTCACAACCCACAATACCGTGGCAGGAACAATACACAACTAACCCACAATACCGTGGCAGGAACAATACACAACTAACCCACAATAACGTGGCTGGAACAATTCACAACTAACCCACAACACCGTGGCAGGAACAATTCACAACTAACCCACAATACCGTGGCAGGAACAATTCACAACCCACAATACCGTGTCTTCAACAATACACAGCTAATCCACAATACCGTGACTGCAATAAATTCAAATCATACATAGGCTATTATTTTTCCACGTACAATACCACGTTAACAAAATAACACAAAATTCATAAAAATTCTTAACGTTTGTATTATCAATTTTGATATTATTTCATAATATAATAAAATAATTTATATTATTTAATAAAATAAAATAAAAAAAAATAATTTTTATTCTCTCAAATAATATATTTTGGCAATATTAAAAATACGTTTTAAATAATCGGTGGATTAATTTTTGGTACACAGGCACGACGTCTCAAATAATTCCACTCAATTTATCGGTTATTGTTGGCGTCTCGTCTCGGTGGACGTCGTAAATAAGTGGAACATGGATGTAAGCGAAACAGGGAGAGAAAGAGAGGGAGAGGGGGAAAAAGGGAGAAGGGAGGACTTAAAAGAGAAGTGTTTTTTTTGTAGCCTGTGGGTAGAGTCTTCAGTATTCTTTGCAGTGAATAACTCGCAAAGGTTTAGCGATTTCTGTTTGGTCGCTTTTCCACGAGGGTCAAGTTGAGTTGGAGAAGTGACATTTATCATCGTTCAGTCAATTGCTGTCTTGTTGAAATGTTGCAGACATCACTGATGAATATCCCCAGCTATCCTTCAGAGTGCAGGTACTGTACTTGCCACCTCCAGAACTGTACATCCTCATCCATCCTTCAGAGTGCAGGTACTGTACTTGCCACCTCCAGAACTGTACATCCTCATCCATCCTTCAGAGTGTAGGTACTGTACTTGCCACCTCCAGAACTGTAAATCCTCATCCATCCTTCAGAGTGCAGGTACTGTACTTGCCACCTCCAGAACTGTACATCCTCATCCATCCTTCAGAGTGCAGGTACTGTACTTGCCACCTCCAGAATGTACATCCTCATCCATCCTTCAGAGTGCAGGTACTGTACTTGCCACCTCCAGAACTGTACATCCTCATCTATCCTTCAGAGTGCAGGTACTGTACTTGCCACCTCCAGAACTGTACATCCTCATCCATCCTTCAGAGTGCAGGTACTGTACTTGCCACCTCCAGAACTGTACATCCTCATCCATCCTTCAGAGTGCAGGTACTGTACTTGCCACCTCCAGAACTGTACATCCTCATCCATCCTTCAGAGTGCATGTACTGTACTTGCCACCTCCAGAACTGTACATCCTCATCCATCCTTCAGAGTGCAGGTTACTGTACTTGCCACCTCCAGAACTGTACATCTCATCCATCCTTCAGAGTGCAGGTACTGTACTTGCCACCTCCAGAAACTGTACATCCTCATCCATCCTTCAGAGTGCATGTACTGTACTTGCCACCTCCAGAACTGTACATCCTCATCCATCCTTCAGAGTGCAGGTACTGTACTTACCACCTCCAGAACTGTACATCCTCATCCATCCTTCAGAGTGCAGGTACTGTACTTACCACCTCCAAAACTGTACATCATCATCCATCCTTCAGAGTGCAGGTACTGTACTTGCCACCTCCAGAACTGTACATCCTCATCCATCCTTCAGAGTGCAGGTACTGTACTTGCCACCTCCAAAACTGTACATCATCATCCATCCTTCAGAGTGCAGGTACTGTACTTGCCACCTCCAGAACTGTACATCCTCATCCATCCTTCAGAGTGCAGGTACTGTACTTGCCACCTCCAGAACTGTACATCCTCATCCATCCTTCAGAGTGCAGGTACTGTACTTGCCACCTCCAGAAACTGTACATCTCATCCATCCTTCAGAGTGCAGGTACTGTACTTGCCACCTCCAGAAATGTACATCCTCATCCATCCTTCAGAGTGCAGGTATTGTACTTGCCACCTCCAGAAATGTACATCCTCATCCATCCTTCAGAGTGCAGGTATTGTACCTACCACCTTCAGAACTGTACATCCTCATCCATCCTTCAGAGTGCAGGTATTGTACCTGCCACCTCCAGAACTGTAACATCCTCATCCATCCTTCAGAGTGCAGGCACTGTACTTCCCACACTGTAACATCCTCATCCATCCTTCAGAGTGCAGGTACTGTACTTCCCACACTGTAACATCCTCATCCATCCTTCAGAGTGCAGGTACTGTACTTCCCACACTGTAACATCCTCAACCATCCTTCAGAGTGCAGGTACTGTACTTGTCACCTCCAGAACTGTACATCCTCATCCATCCTTCAGAGTGCAGGTACTGTACTTGCCACCTCCAGAACTGTACATCCTCATCCATCCTTCAGAGTACAGGTACTGTACTTGCCACCTCCAGAACTGTACATCCTCATCCATCCTTCAGAGTGCAGGTACTGTACTTGTCACACTGTAACATCCTCATCCATCCTTCAGAGTGCAGGTACTGTACTTGCCACACTGTAACATCCTCATCCATCCTTCAGAGTGCAGGTACTGTACTTTCCACACTGTAACATCCTCATCCATCCTTCAGAGTGCAGGTACTGTACTTGCCACACTGTAACATCCTCATCCATCCTTCAGAGTGCAGGTACTGTACTTGCCACACTGTAACATCCTCATCCATCCTTCAGAGTGCAGGTACTGTACTTCCCACCTTCAGTACTGTAACATCCTCACTCATCCTTCAGAGTGCAGGTACTGTACTTCCCACCTTCAGTACTGTAACATCCTCATCCATCCTTCAGAGTGCAGGTACTGTACTTCCCACCTTCAGTACTGTAACATCCTCATCCATCCTTCAGAGTGCAGGTACTGTACTTCCCACCTTCAGTACTGTAACATCCTCATCCATCCTTCAGAGTGCAGGTACTGTACTTCCCACCTTCAGTACTGTAACATCCTCATCCATCCTTCAGAGTGCAGGTACTGTACTTCCCACCTTCAGTACTGTAACATCCTCATCCATCCTTCAGAGTGCAGGTACTGTACTTCCCACCTTCAGTACTGTAACATCCTCATCCATCCTTCAGAGTACAAGCACGGCACTTCCCATCTCCAGAACTGAAATTCCAATAATCAGGCCCCATAAATATCTCTATAAATGTTACATTGCTCACACTCCAAGAGCTCGCCAAATCCCCTAAAAACACTTGCCTCCACTCACTCCAATCAAACATTTTCACATAGTAATAATAATAATAATAATAATAATAATAATAATAATAATAATAATAATAATATAATAATAATAATAATAATAATTAATAATAATAATAATAATATTTAGATGTTTTAAGTTTTTATATTTAATAAGCACACTTAAGCAGTCTGAATTTTAAATATGAGGAGTTGGGAAGGAGAGAGGAAGCGAGGATGGGAGAGAGAGAGAATGAGAGTCAGAGGGAGGGGATTATATGGAGTGTAAAAATCCTCCATTATCTTTCTTGCCTATGTACTAACATGTACTCTGTATTTTTCCTCTGCCTCTCTCCCTCTACATTTATCAGTCTTCCCCTCCATTTCTCCTACTCCATCTCACCCATTCCATCTATCTCCCTCCCCCTCCCTCATAATAATTTACCAGCTTCCGAACTCCACAACCCGAGATAAAATTCAATTCCAACTGAAGCATATTACATTTAATTTCCATTCTGTCTACAGAGACACACTCGGTACATTTATGTTCATGTATCCAATGAATACGTAAATTATGTTATGTGGACCACATGTGTCCCACAGTTCGTGAATCCGGATATCCCCGTGATGAACTGGCTTCAAAGTTTATTCAGACGCGGATTAACAGGTCTGCGCTTGACCAGAATGATACGTACACTACCACAGCAGCTGACAGTGTATGTCACTACCACAGCAGCTGACTGTGTATGTCACTACCACAGCAGCTGACAGTGTATGTCACTACCACAGCAGCTGACAGTGTATGTCACTACCACAGCAGCTGACAGTGTATATCACTACCACAGCAGCTGACAGTGTATGTCACTACCACAGCAACTGACTGTGTATGTCACTACCACAGCAGCTGACAGTGTATGTCACTACCACAGCAGCTGACTGTGTATGTCACTACCACAGCAGCTGACAGTGTATGTCACTACCACAGCAGCTGACTGTGTATGTCACTACCACAGCAACTGACAGTGTATATCACTACCACAGCAGCTGACTGTGTATGTCACTACCACAGCAGCTGACTGTGTATGTCACTACCACAGCAGCTGACAGTGTATATCACTACCACAGCAACTGACAGTGTATATCACTACCACAGCAGCTGACAGTGTATGTCACTACCACAGCAGCTGACTGTGTATGTCACTACCACAGCAGCTGACAGTGTATGTCACTACCACAGCAGCTGACAGTGTATATCACTACCACAGCAGCTGACAGTGTATATCACTACCACAGCAACTGACAGTGTATATCACTACCACAGCAGCTGACAGTGTATATCACTACCACAGCAGCTGACAGTGTATGTCACTACTACAGCAGCTGACTGTGTATGTCACTACCACAGCAGCTGACAGTGTATGTCACTGCCACAGCAGCTGACTGTGTATGTCACTACCACAGCAGCTGACTGTGTATGTCACTACCACAGCAGCTGACAGTGTATGTCACTACCACAGCAGCTGACTGTGTATGTCACCACCACAGCAGCTGACTGTGTATGTCACTACCACAGCAGCTGACAGTGTATGTCACTACCACAGCAGCTGACAGTGTATGTCACTACCACAGCAGCTGACAGTGTATGTCACTACCACAGCAGCTGACAGTGTATGTCACTACCACAGCAGCTGACAGTGTATGTCACTACCACTGTTGATGCTGCTAATTACTGATGAATTATTAATAGCCTGTCAAATTTATTATCAAGTTTGGAATATATATATATATATATATATATATATATATTATATATATATTATATATATATATATATATATATATTATATATATATATATATATTATATATATATATATATGCACATACACAGCGGTACCTCGGGTTACGAACAGTTTTTCCTGACGCGGGTCTTAGTCATGTGATGACCAGCAACTAGAGGTTTTGGTCATCTGACCGAAGACTTCCCCTGGCTTACACCTATATTGACTATATTTTTTTTTTACTATTATTATTATTAAAGATTAGCCGGTATTCTCCCGGCCCGGGCCTTTGCCAAGTGGTGGCCCGGCCTTGGCTCCCTCTTTAGGGAGTGTCTGAGACCTAAGTCTCCCATGGGAGGAGGCACAAGTACCTCCTCATCTTTGGGACCAACTGTCCCCAGGCCTAGCCACAAGCTAGGCCTCTCTGGTCTGCCATCCCCGCCCCAAGGGGGCAAATGGGAATGACAGTCTTATGAGCTAAAGGATCGGGCTCAGGCACCTACCCTACCCTAGAAGGGCTGGGCATGGTGTCGATGTTTTTTTTTTTTTTTTTTTTTTTTTTTCGGATCGCGTGCCTCAACCAATAGATCACATTCTTTTTTCACCAGAATTAGACACTGTATGCTAGTTTAGCATCAAATTTAAAACAATGGCCCAATTTATTTAAAAAATTACTTACACTTTAAAAGTTTTAATTTATGGTATAGAGGAATATTTTTCAAATTAATAGTTATCGTATATAATAATTCCACTTTCAATTTATGCTAGTTATTAAACGTAAACTTTTTTATTTTTGACCTCAGCTGCTCTGGCCAGCAAACATTTGTATCATTTTCTCCTAGTAATTTGCTGAGGATTGAACCCGTCTTTGGTCCCCTTGATTGCGGTCGTGGCAGCAATAAAGGGAAAGTAATAATATTTCCTGACGTACAAAACACGCTCGGTTTCAGGAAGAAGTGATTCTTAAATCACAATTATCAAATATTATTTATAAGAACCTTTTATTTAGTAGTAAACTGTTCAGTAATGTTATATATTTAAATCATCGACATCATGCCTAACCCTTCTAGGGTAGGGTAGGTGCCTGAGCCCGAGCCTTTAGCTCACAAGACTGTCATTCCCATTAGTCCCCTTGTGGCGGGGATGGCAGACCAGAGAGGCCTAGCTTGTGGCTAGGACTGGGGACAGTTGGTCCTGAGGCCTAGTTTGTGGCTAGGCCTGGGGACAGTTGATCCTGAGGCCTAGCTTGTGGCTAGGCCTGGGGACAGTTGGTCCTGAGGCCTAGCTTGTGGCTAGGCCTGGGGACAGTTGGTCCTGAGGCCTAGCTTGTGGCTAGGCCTGGGGACAGTTGGTCCCAAAGATGAGGGGGTACTTGTGCCTCCTCCCATGGGAGACTTAGGTCTCAGACACTCCCTAAAGAGGGAGCCAAGGCCGGGCCACCACTTGGAAAAGGCCCGGGCCGGGAGAATACCGGCGAATCTTTAATAATAATAATAATAATAATAATAATAATAATAATAATAATAAATATTTATAAATATTAACTATATAAGGAACTGGTGTTGTGTCTTTTTCTATAGGAATATTCGTATGAATATCTGGTACTTCGTGTTTCAAGACTATAGACTAGCCAAGGTCATTAAGTATATATGTCACTTATTCGACACCAGTCAAGAATACTTTAATATTTATAATAGTGATTAATGCAAATTTTCGGTGTATATACACTGAGAGACATACGTAGGTATATATTCGCCAGGACAGTGTCCTGGGACAGGTCTTTGTCTTTCTATGATTAAAAACACAAATCTTACGAGGTACACATCGACGTACACACTAGCTAAACCGAGAGTGGATAAACCATACCAGGGGAGGGTTAGAACTCGCGATCAGAGAGTCTCAAAACTCCAGACCGTCGTGTTAGCCACTGATCGTGGGTTCTAAACCCCTCCTGTGATATGGTTTGTTTGCAATCACGTCATTACGATTTTGTGAGTCGAGAGTAGATACCCAACTAACATGATGACAACTACCAACAACCCGGTTGCTTAAGGTTACGACCGCCTGCACATGCACATGCATGTCCTTGCAATATTACATTCGTTTAGCCGAAATACATAGCTGTAAGTATTAATGAAGTGGGAGCTGAGGTAGCATATTCTCAGTGTGTGTGTGTGAAAATCAGTCGCAATAACGTGGCCAAGTAGCTGAGGTTAGCTTTCCTACTGCTCTCTTTGCTGAATAATAAAACATATATTAGGTGTTTCGGCTGCACCTCTGTCAGCTAGACTCCTGCACGTTATAAGACGTAAGTTAAGCCCGTTTTTCATTGGGATTCTTGAACATGGCAAAGGTGTTACAGACTTTTGTAGGTCTGACTAGATAACTAAACAGAGAGGGACGTAGAGTGCAGCTAGGTGACTGATGCAGGCTCATATGTATATATATATATATATATATATATATATATATATATATATATATATTATATATATATATAAAATATATATATATATATATATATATATATATATATATATATATATATATATATATATATATATATATGCAATAAGATCACAGTAAACAGGTGATTTCAGAATATGCAAAACAACCACTCTGAAAGAATAGAGAAGTTCCAAGCGCTTTCGTGACTACTCACGAAAGCGCTTGGAACTTCTCTATTCTTTCAGAATAACACTAAGGCGAATATAATTCAGTAGTCAGCAGACTTTACCACGGGTGGGGCTTGAACCCGCGGTCAGAGAGCCCCACCCGTAATATGGTTTGTTTGTAATCGTGTCACTACGATTTAGTGAGTCAGGAGCATTGTAAAGTAACTATCACCTTGCTGGTTATGTACAGTTAGGTTACAGAAAGTCCTGGGGCCTGACAGCGGTGTTGAACCTTGGGAATTACGCATTAATCACTGTATCTCGTAACTATGTAACTGGAGGATAAGCCTATGTATAGTTTAGTATATGTATCAATGTGGTAAGAAAGCAAGAAAACTTCCAGCTAGATCTGTGAATCTGGAGCGAAATTTAGCATATAAGATAATACTCGGTAATCATTTAATACCGTGGTTATTGATCAATACGTAATGTATGCATGTATATATGTGTGTGTGTGTGTGATGTATTATTTGTACTCAAGTATTTGTGGTTGTAGTGATCTTAGCCTATAAATGAGCTAAGTCAGATAACAGCTCCTACCCAAGTGTCAGCATTCATAACACAATATCCGTTCGATAAAGTCAGTCTGGGGACGTATTGGCCACGCTCGACTGCGCCTTTACTGCCACCCACCGGAAACACATAAGCGACTGTCCTTTGAGGAGCTGAGTTACGACTCTCGGCATCTGTCACTTTCTTAAATTAACATATCGCAATTCTAGCACAATATATTCACCTTGATATATTGTGCTAGAATTGAGAGTTCCTTGATAATGTGAAAAGTCACGAAAGCGCTTGGAATTTCACTACTTTTTACAGTGTTTCTCCTGCATATTGTGATATTACCTGTTTGCTGTTATCTTATTGCATATATATTATATATATATATATTATATATATATATATATATATATATATATATATATATATATATTATATATATAAGATTAAAATAATAAAACGCTTTTAAAGCTCACTTTAATTCCTCACAGTGTCTGATGTAATGGAAAAAATGCTAATGCATTAAGAAAATTAATCACTGTTAAGTGACTTTCTATGTACGCGAGTGTGTGTGTGTGTGTGTGTGTGTGTGTGTGTGTGTGTGTGTGTGTATGTGTGTGTGTGTGTGTGTGTGTGTGTGTGTGTGTATGTGTGTGTGTGTGTGTGTGTGTATGTGTGTGTGTGTGTGTCTGCCTTAATCCTCTCTCTACCTAAAGCGATCATTTATTCATATCTTCAGTGCTCTGATAAACTCCTCTCACTAATTCCCTCACCCCGGATTATTCGTGTATTGTTCCAGTCACGGTATTGTACCTTTTCGTTCTTCTTTGTAGTAATAATCATTGTTCACTAGTAGGAAAAGTCTTGAATGCTTCTCTGTTGTGGTCTTCACATACCTCCCATTGTCCAATTCTCCGGCAAGGTGTAATTTGATTATTGGATCCCTGACTGATATTCCTGTTTCGTTTACGGCAGCAGAAGAGCTGGATCTGGCCCTTCACTCTGCTAGCCTGGCCTCTTTACCCTCCACTCCGCTGGCTAAATTTTCATATTA
Organism: Cherax quadricarinatus; assembly: GCF_026875155.1. Classification (NCBI taxonomy): domain Eukaryota; kingdom Metazoa; phylum Arthropoda; class Malacostraca; order Decapoda; family Parastacidae; genus Cherax; species Cherax quadricarinatus. The sequence goes on along the minus strand of NC_069458.1, from coordinate 26,537,089 downwards.
CCTTTCCACGTCTCTCCTAATTCTAATATATTGTTTCCTGGCGTCCTGCTCGGGTCTTGGTCCTGAGTTGTCTTGCCAGAAGATTGTCTCCCCTACCCCTACTCTCCCAGTGACGTAGAAAAGAGTAATAATATTAATCTTTATTTCTACAAGTATTTTTACGAGGTATAAAGACCATAGTTGAGATCACTGACATATTATATAAAAAGCCCCTGATTATGCAGAGTATTTCAGGCAAATTAGGTCACTTTTGTCCCCAGGATGTGACCCACACAAGTCCACTAACACCCAGGTACCTATTTTCCTGCTAGGTGAACAGGGACATCGACACCATGCCTAACTCTTCTAGGGTAGGGTAGGTGCCTGAGACCGAGCTTACAGCTCACAAGACTGTCATTCCCATTAGCCCCCTTGGGGCGGGGATGGCAGACCAGAGAGGCCTAGCTTGTGGCTAGGCATGGGGACAGTTGGTCCCAAAGATGAGGAGGTACTTGTGCTTCCTCCCATGGGAGACTTAGGTCTCAGACACTCCCTAAAGAGGGAGCCAAGGCCGGGCCACCACTTGGAAAAGGCCCGGGCCGGGAGAATACCGGCTAATCTTTAACTAACTAACTAACTAACTAATGAACAGGGACAGCAGGTGTCTTAAGGAAACACTTCCTGATGTTCCCATCCGTATCTGAGATGGAACCACAGATCTCAGTGTGTGAGCTGAGTGCGCTACCAATCGATTTCCGCTGTCGAGATGATAAATACACCTTCTCCTGCATTTATTTCGTATATTTCTGTATTTTCTGTACGCTGAGATACATAAATTATTTGTCGAATCATTGACTATCAAAATTAATTTTTTCCCCACTCTTTGAGTTACGATGAATCTTTTGGTGGCATCTTCAAACTGTTACGTTATATATTAAGATGCTTTATAATGAGGATTCAAAGCTTTCTCTCACCTCTAACTATCCTGTCTCTCAGTGTCACTCATCAGCCATTAGAAAATATTCTTTGCATTGATATTTTAGTTTCTGTGATCTCTGTTGTATCTGGGTTGTTCAATCTTATCCTCTCCTTTAGTATGGGTGTTTCTGATACCATTCAAATTCGTTTATATTAAGGTGTTGGGAGTTTAAGGAGGGGGCCCGGCAACTGGTGGTGAGTACGGGGTAAGGTATAAGGTATAAGGTATAAGGTATAAGGTTGGGAGTGGGTGGTGGACTTTCTTGAAGGATGGGGGAAGGTTTGAGTGGGTGGGAGATGAGAGGGAGATGAGGAAAAATAACTTTGGGGTCTACTACAGAAAGGTGGTTCAGATTCAGAACCCTGGACTTTTCTCGCCTGTCTTCCTTACTCTCTCTCTCCCTCCGCTCATTCTCCTTCCTCTCCTTCTGTTCCTTACTGCACCTTTCTCACATCATTAAAACCAACCTCGTAAGAATCCCGGCAAGGGAAGAATTTTCTCTGTTAAACGAGCTTCTGTTGGACCTGCTCTGTTTTACCCCGTTTTTTACCTGTTTGCTTTGGAGAGAAGAGGAAGAGGAGAAAGCGAGTGGTAGCCTGGAAAATGCTGGAATTCCAGGAGTATTTTTGGGGAGTGAGAGAGGTGATTTTCGCCCTCGAAAATGCTGAGAATTTCCTGAACATTTTTAGGTGTTGCTGTGAACTGGTGAATGTTGTCGATGGTATTTTTAAAGTTATTATTTTTTTATATATATTTTATTTATATATAATTATATATATTTATTATATTATAAATAAAATTTTATATTTTATTATATATATATATATATATAAGAGAGAGGAGAGAGGGGAGGGGGGGAAGGGAGAGAGAGAGGGGGAGTTTTTTTCTTTTTCTTTTTTTTTCTTTCTCTCGTCTTTTCTTACCGTTATTCCCGGAATCTCTATGGGTATGTTGCTGATTTATTTACCGATGACAAAAGACGGGCTGTATGACTGATGTTTTCCCTGTATGCAAAAATGCGGGCTGTTGACTGTTGTATTCCCTGTAGAAATAATTGACGGGTGTATGATGAGTATTTCATGTATGACACAAAATGACGGGCTTTGATGAGTTTCCCCTGTATGACACAAAATTAGGGGCTGTATGACTGTTGTTTTCAAATGTATAAAACAAAAGGCGAGAAAAAAAAAACTTTAACCCGGAAACGAATTGGGGAAAAGAGGACAAGGTGCAAGACGAGGTCAGGAAACAGGTCCCACTAACATTTGCAAAAAAAGCCTGCTTTTAAAGTTTCGATCTCGTAACCCTACAGAGGGCAAAAGGTTTGTTTAAAAGGGAAAAAAAAATAACTTGGTTTGTAACCTGTGTATTTAATGTTATTAAGGAGTTGGGTTATCAGATTGAAAATGATCAAAATGGTTGATTTCTGGTATAGAAATTGACAGTTTGATTGCTCGGGAATGCAACGAGTTAAAAGAAGAGTTGCGAGGAGTTGCCAGGAAAATCCTCTGCGCAGGAAAATTTTAGGTAGTTTAGACATGGTTTGAAAAAATTTGGCTTTGGGATGATCTGTAAAGCATTGCTGTTTTGTTGTTTGTGGTTTTTGTAGTGTTGGTTGTGTGTGTGTTGTGTGTGTTGTGTGTGGGGTGTGTGTGTGTGAAAAGTGTGTTTTTTTGTGTATAGGGTGGCTGATTACACTTCTTTAAATTTTTCATTTTGAAAAAAGCCTCTTACTCCTTTCCCCTAATTTCCTTTCTCCCCCCCCTACAACATTTTTTCCCTCCCCATACAAAACTTTCTCCCCCCTTTAAAAACTTTTCCCCCCATACAACATTTTTCTCCCCATACAACCTTTCTCCCCCCCATACAAAAACCTTTCTCCCCCCCATACAACACTTTTCCCCCCCATGCCATTTTCTCCCTACAAACACTTTCTCGTTTTCGTTAAAAATTTTTTTTTCTTTTTCCCTTTCCCAAATCTTTCCATCCTTTGTTTACCATCTCCCTCGTTTTTTAATCATTAGTTATCCCCCTCTTCTTTTCTTATCTCTCTACTCCCCCCTACCTTTTCTCTTTTCCCTTCTTCTACCCCTTTAGCGCCCCTCTCAGTTTATCTTTCGTCTTTTTGAGTCGTGTTTGTAGAGTGGGGGGGAAAGAGGGAGGTGGGGGGGATCAAAGAATGAGAAAAAAGAGGAGGGGAATAGGGAGGTGAGAGGTAAAAGGGGTCCGATTTAGTGGGTTTTGAAATTTCCCCAAATTTATTTTAGTTCTGTTTATTTTTGTTCCTTCTCTTGAGTGGCTGTCTCCCCCCTTTTTTTCTCTCTCGCACACACATACACACACACACACAACCCCATACACCACACCGTAGTGGAGGAGGGAAAACATAGTTTTAAGGGGAGGGGATGATAGAGTCAGGGGGGGAAGGGGGAGGCCCGTAGCAATCAGCGAAGAGGGGGGCCCGGAGTGGACTCGACCCCCCGAACCACAATAGGTGAGTACACCCACAACCCCAAAACACACACCCCCACACACAGACAAAACATACCCCGTATATGAAGAAAAATATATTTATATATATTATATATATATTATATTATATATATATATATTTATATATTTTTAAAATATATATATATATTTTTAATATTTATATATATTTCCCTTTAAATTTTTCCCTTGTACCGGGGTGTATTCAGGGCTCAGAATGAAAGGTTAAAGGGCCATACACAAATCATACTACTAAAAAGGTGCTCCACATCTCACATCCACAACAAAGGTGCCCCCAGCCCCCCAGCTACAAATCCTGTGTCTTCCCGGCCCCTTTGATGTTCACCCTTAAGAGGCCAATGTGGGAAAAATCACCACGTAAAAAACAGGATTCTTTGTTTTTTTTGCCCCTGACTGGTAATTTTTAAAGAGTGGGCAATTTTGACGCCCGTTCCTCATTTTTAAAAAATTTCAGTAATTTTTTAAAAAGAGTGGTAGACGTGAAATTAAATCAAAGATGGGGGATGGAATTTCAGCTAAGTCTTTCACACTTTTTTGCGTATCAGGAGCATGCAATGTTTTCAAGGTAGCAAAATAGTGGAATGGAGGAAGTGTTCTCAAATAAGGTGCGATTCCTTCAGAATTTACCCGGGGTTTGACTTCAACTCGTGATACACGGGGGCTGGAGACACATAATATATATATGTGTGTGTTGTGTGTGTGTGTGTGTGTGTGTTGTGTGTGTGTGTGTGTTGGTGTGTGTGTGTGTTGTGTAATACAGATAAGTACAGTAATTTATTCTGTATACAAACTCATGAAGAGTTGTATCTGCTATGTATCATGAAAACGTAGGTATGTATATGTGTCTCCAGCCGACGTGTATCCACGAATTAACGTAACAACCTACAGTAAATTTTGTAAGGAAAAAAATCTGGAATGTGAGGTTTAGAGCCGAAATTTTGAGGTCAGTGACGCAGAAGAGAATTTCTGAAATAAGAATTGTACAATCTATATTCTGAAGCAAATATATGAGAACGGAAATAAATAAATCTTCAACTGATGAACTGGAAAAAGTCGAGAAAGCAGGATAATACATTAAAGTGAACATAGAGGGAGTATAGAGAGAGGAGGAGAAGAAGAGGAGAAAAAAGGAAGAGGAGGAGAAGAGGAAAGTAGAGGAGCAGGAGTGACGAGAGATACTCGATAAGCAGTCACACAGCAGCTGAGATGAGTCTGAGCCAAATAACCCAATTAAAAACAATAGGGTACCATGAGTTATGTGGATACCTCAGCGACCATAGGCCTGGTGGTGGGGTGTCGCGGCTCTCGCTACTCCTCTGAGGGATCGAGGATTAGTGCCAAGTTGGTAAGTGACTGCTCAGTGTGTGCAGCTAGAGTAGGCACTGCATATCGCTACTAGAAAAGACAGTGCCCGATTTAATAAGAGATCTCAGAGGGCATTAGAAAAAATTCTCTTTGAAGGGTCTTAATGCATAGTGAGAAAACGGGGTCCCATGACATCATTGGGAACATTGGGGTCATAAGAATAATATCAATGAGAAGAGAGAGAGTTGAGAGAGAAGTAAGAGAAGAGAGGGAGTGATAGGAGAAAGAGAGAGAGAGAGCCGGAGAGAGATAGGAGAGAGAGAGTGAGAGGAGGCGAGCTGCATCTCTGCTCTCCTGATATTCGAGACGGAGAGCGAGAGTTTACGCTTTTAAGAAGGATAACGTAGATAACTAAGACACAAACGCAAAACCCAACACCTAAACAACGACAACACCACAACCCAAAAAAAAACAAAAGAATACATACCCCTATACTAGTAATTATTGCCCCAACCGCACCAAACCCCACGCTCCCCCCCCGACATCGACCCGCAAAACCCCCCCGGCCCCCCCCTACCCGCGCGCTCGCCACGAGCACCCGCACCAATGACCCAGGAGCGTACCGATGCTCGAGACACAAGTGAGGCCACATCGCATCTCTTGACTAACCTTCTGGATATGTACGTTCACTTCAGGTACGTCTCACCTTTGGGCTCAACACTTCCGAATCAATGCGGGTTTTTCTGCAGTGCTGTCTGCATCGAGACGTAGCATATCTAGGGCATCTCTCGTCTTGCTGCTACTCGCCCCCGTGCCCTACCTTCCTCCCTTCCTGAATTAGCCTGCTCCATTCCTACTCGACCGACCATTGCCAGCCAGCGCGGTAGCTCTCTGCATGTATCTGTCTCTCTGTGATCTCCTCTCTGAACATATGCGTATCTTCTGTCGACGTAGACTCGCTCATCGCTCTGCCTCTCAGCCTACTCGGTTGTCTCTACTCTGAGCTACTGTAATAGCTGACTCTCTTACTCTCTCTTCTCACGTGCTCTCGTCTCTCACTAACAAGCTATCACACATACAGCTACTGCCTATAATCGACAAAAACAACGACACAACACAAAAAAACCAAGAACCCCACCGCAAACGAGTCCCCCCCCCGACCCCCCCCGCACCCCCAGCCCCGTCCCGGCCTGCTCCCCTCCGCAGGTAGGGAGGGCGGACGAGGACGAGAGGAGGAGGAGAGAGAGTTTGAAGGATATGAGAAATTGTGACGAGAAGGGAGAGAAGACGAGAGAGACCGAGAGTGTAGAGAGAGGAGGAGAGATGAAGAAGGAGTGCCGGAAGAGAAGTCGACCAGAGATGAGAGAGAGAGAGAGAGAGAGAGAGGAGAGAGAGATGAGAGTAGAGGAGGCGAGAGGAGAGAATGAGAGAGAGAAAAGATATTTGAGAGAGAGAGAGAGGAGACGAGAGGGAGTGGAGAGAGGAGAGAGAGAGTGGAGAGAGAGAGAGAACGCAAGAGATGTGAGTATAATGGACACTTGTAATAATTAATTAATAAAACTGTGGAAATAAAGAAGATATAGAGTAAGAAAATGACAAAAATGAGATAAATTATACAGAAGAAAGAAGGAAGATAATAGAGTATTGTGGTGGTATATTCAGCAACAGACACGGATTAAAAGGCAGACAGAAAAAGGAGTGAGGACAAGAGAATGGGAAGAGGAGGAGAGAGGATTCGTGGAATGGAAAGATGAGAGATTTAAAACGATGATGAAATAGATTGGATAGAGAAAAAGTAAATCTCTCCTCTCTCTCTCCTACTCTCTCTCTCTCTCTCTCTCTCTCTTCTCTATTTTTTTTTATATTGCAAGCTATTTACAGGATTAGGATTCCTAACTTCTTTATTGACAGCTAAGAGCTGTTACTACATCAGCTCATTTGAAAGCATTTTTATTGTTATGAGAAAATACAAGTACAGAAAAGGATGCGGATGAAGATTGGAGCCATCTGTGGGCCAGATTTTCATTGATCAACTGAAGTTTCTCGTTGTCAGCATTATTATGCTGTACGAATGGTGTTCCATATCGAGTCATCTGGGTCTATATGATCTCAGATGGATGATGGTTCTGGAGAAAGGGTAAGCCAGAGTGATGTTGCTGCTTTCTGCCGTCTTGTGGCATAAAGCTTTTTTCACGGCTGTTCCACTCGAAGTGGATCCAAGTGTGGTATTTTGGACAATTTGGCCTTGTACATAACGTAAGGCACCCACACCCTCTATGTTGAATGCTCTAACTGAAATGACAGATCTATCCAGGAAGGGTCCAGGCGAGAGGTGAGAGTTTGCTCTGTTCTATACTCTGTCAAGCAGTCGCAGATGAGAGGGGGGGGCAGGCAAAACAAGATGTGGAGCATACTCAAGGGTGTGAGCGTACTATGTGAATCGTACAGGATCTTGAAACCTACTGTCCAAGCAGATGCGGAGATACGGCGAAGTGCTGTAAACTTCCTTTTGTAAGAGGCCCGGTGCCACCCCCGGGCCCGAAAGCGCCAGCAAATGTCCGTGTACCACACAGCTGATTTTGGGATTCATCATGACTGGTGCCATTTAGTGGAGGGGTTTAAAAAACAGATCAGCAGCGGGAGTAACCTTTCCTGAAGCCTATGCGATCCAAAGTATGAGTGGTATCAAAAAACGTCATTTGTTTTGAGATTATTGTCTCAAGGATCTTACCAGGCTGACGGGGTGACCCGCCCTAGTTGCTGATTTTGCTCTGCCTTCTTTTGTGAACAGGTACATTTCCTCTTTCCATAGAGAGGGCCATTTCCACACGGCAGGCTGAAAGATGCGAGTTAGGGGTCGCTAGCTGGCTGCAAATTTTCAACAAACTTGGGCTAATTGCGGGCCCCCACACCCTTTTTTTGGTCAAGTGTTTTTAAAAAGGAAATGCACCCCCCCTCCCTTTATTGTCCCACTGCAGTTTTGACACAGTTCTTGCAGCACCCAAGGGGGCCCTTGCTGGTCAGGAAATTGCATTTTGGTGCAAAGTGTTCAGCAAAGGGGTTCCGCCTTCTTTGACTATATGAGGTGGTCCCCCCGTCGTTTAGGGTGGAAAAAGTTTCTCGGGCAGATAACCTTGTCTTCCTTGACCGGGGCCCCACCAGGTTTTGGAGCCTACCCCACTGAGCTGCTTTTTTTTAGTATCCACCCCCCCCTTTGAATGGCCCACTTTTTAAACATCCCATATGCCCCACGGGTTGCCCGTGCAGGTTCCCGTTATAGATGGTGGGCTCTTATACCTTTGCCTGTTTTTCTTACAGTAGAGCCACTCTACAAAAGAAAGCCAAACAAGGCTGATTGTAGGCCCTTTACATATTGCCGGGGTAGGAATGTGTTCTTGTTGTAATTAAGGATGGTCCATGAAGGCTTTCACTTGGTGTCACATCCCCCTGGTTAAGAGCATTAATCGGGGGTGGGGAGCTCAGA
>NC_069458.1:26501331-26526331 GCF_026875155.1 Cherax quadricarinatus | reverse complement strand
ACTTTTGTAGCCACGATATTGTGGGTTAGTTGTGTAATGTTCCAGCCAAGATATTGTGGGTTAGTTGTGTAATGTTCCAGCCACGATATTGTGGGTTAGTTGTGTAATGTTCCAGCCACGATAATGTGGGTTAGTTGTGTAATGTTCCAGCACGATATTGTGGGTTAGTTGTGTAATGTTCCAGCCACGATATTGTGGGTTAGTTGTGTAATGTTCAAGCCACGATATTGTGGGTTAGTTGTGTAATGTTACAGCCACGATATTGTGGGTTAGTCGTGTAATGTTCCACCCACGATTTGTGGGTTTTGTGTAATGTTAAAGCCACGATATTGTGTGGGTTAGTTGTGTAATGTTCCAGAAACGATATTGAGGTTAGTTGTGTAATGTTCCAGCCACGAATTGTGGGTTAGTTGTGTAATGTTCCAGCCACGATATGTGGGTTTTTGTGTAATTGTTCCACCCACGAATTGTGGTATTTGTGTAATTGTTCAGCCACGATATGTGGGGTTAGTTGTGTAATGTTCCAGCCACGATATTGTGGGTTAGTTGTGTAATGTTCCAGCCACGATATTGTGGGTTAGTTGTGTAATGTTCCAGCCACGATATTGTGGGTTAGTTGTGTAATTTTCCCAGCCACGATATTGGGGGTTTTTTGTGTAATTTTCCCCAGCCACGATATTGTGGGTTAGTTGTGTAATTTTCCCAGCCACGAAAATTGTGGGTTAGTTGTGTATTGTTACAGCCACGATATTGTGGGTTAGTTGTGTATTGTTACAGCCACAATATTGTGGGTTAGTTGTGTATTGTTACAGCCACGATATTGTGGGTTAGTTGTGTAATGTTCCAGCCACGATATTGTGGGTTATTTGTGTAATGTTCCAGCCACGATATTGTGGGTTAGTTGTGTAATATTCCAGCCACGATATTGTGGGTTAGTTGTGTATTGTTACAGCCACGATATTGTGGGTTAGTTGTGTATTGTTACAGCCACGATATTGTGGGTTAGTTGTGTATTGTTACAGCCACGATATTGTGGGTTAGTTGTGTATTGTTACAGCCACGATATTGTGGGTTAGTTGGGGTAATGTTCCAGCCACGATATTGTGGGTTAGTTAATGTAATGTTCCAGCCACGATATTGGGGGTTTAGTTGTGTAATGTTCCAGCCACTATATTGTGGGTTAGTTGTGTAATGTTCCAGCAACGATATTGTGGGTTAGTTGTGTAATGTTCCAGCCACGATATTGTGGGTCAGTTGTGTAATGTTCCAGCCACGATATTGTGGGTTAGTTGTGTAATGTTACAGCCACAATATTGTGGGTTAGTTGTGTATTGTTACAGCCACGATATTGTGGGTTAGTTGTGTATTGTTCCAGCCACGATATTGTGGGTTAGTTGTGTAATGTTCCTGCCACGATATTGTGGGTTAGTTGTGTAATGTTCCAGCCACGACATTGTGGGTTAGTTGTGTAATGTTCCAGCCACGATATTGGAGGTTAGTTGTGTAATGTTCCAGCCACGATATTGTGGGTTAGTTGTGTAATGTTCCAGCCACGATATTGTGGGTTAGTTGTGTAATGTTCCAGCCACGATATTGTGGGTTAGTTGTGTAATGTTCCAGCCACGGTATTGTGGGTTAGTTGTGTAATGTTCCAGCCACGATATTATTGGTTAGTTGTGTAATGTTCCAGCCAACAAATATTGTGGGTAGTTTGTGTAAGTTCCAGCCACGTTTATTGTAGGTTAGTTGTGTAATGTTCCAGCCACGATATTGTGAGTTAGTTGTGTAATGTTCCAGCCACAATATTTTGGTTTAGTTGTGTAATGTTCCAGCCACGATATTGTGGGTTAGTTGTGTAATGTTCCAGCCACGATATTGTGGGTTAGTTGTGTAATGTTCCAGCCACTGTATTCTGGGTTATTTGTGTAATGTTCCAGCCACGATATTGTGGGTTAGTTGTGTAATGTTCCAGCCAGGATATTGTGGGTTAGTTGTGTAATGTTCCAGCCACGATATTGTGGGTTAGTTGTGTAACGTTCCAGCCACGATATTGTGGGTTAGTTGTGTAATGTTCCAGCCTCGATATTGTGGGTTAGTTGTGTAATGTTCCAGCCACGATATTGTGGGTTAGTTGTGTAATGTTCCAGCCACGATATTGTGGGTTAGTTGTAAAATTTGTTCCAGCCACGAATTTGTGGGTTAGTTGTGTAATGTTTCCAGCCACGATATTGTGGGTTGTTGTGTAATGTTCCCAGCCACGATATTGTGGGTTAATTGTGTAATGTTCCAGCCACGATATTGTGGGTTGGGTTTGAAATTTGTTCCAGCCACGATATTGTGGGTTAGTTGTGTAATGTCCCAGCCACGATATTGTGGGTCAGTTGTGTAATTTTTCCAGCCACGAAAATTGTTGGTTAGTTGTGTAATGTTCCAGCCCGATATTGGGGGTTAGTTGTGTAATGTTCCAGCCACGATATTGTGGTTAGTTTGTAATGTTCCAGCCACGATATTGTGGTTAGTTGTGTAATGCTCCAGCCACCGATATTGTGGTTAGTTGTGTAATGTTCCAGCCACGATAATGTGGGTTAGTTTGTGTAATGTTCCAGCCACGATATTTGGGGGTTTTATTTGTGTAATGTTCCAGCCACGATATTGTGGGTTAGTTGTGTAATGTTCCAGCCACGATATTGTGGGTTAGTTGTGTAATGTTCCAGCCACGATATTGTGGGTTAGTTTGTAAGGGTACCAGCCACGATATTGTGGGTTAGTTGTGTAATGTTCCAGCCACGATATTGTGGGTTAGTTGTGTAATGTTCCAGCCACGATATTGTGGGTTAGTTGTGTAATGTTCCAGCCACGATATTGTGGTTAATTGTGTAATGTTCCAGCCCGATTTTGTGGGTTAGTTGTGTAATGTCCGCCACGAAAATGTGGGTAGTTGTGTAATGTTCCAGCCACGGTATTGTGGGTTAGTTGGGGAATGTTCCAGCCACGATATTGTGGGTTAGTTGTGAAATGTTCCAGCCACGATATTGTGGGTTATTTGTGTAATGTTCCAGCCACGATATTGTGGGTTAGTTGTGTAATGTTCCAGCCACGATATTGTGGGTTAGTTGTGTAATGTTCCAGCCACGATATTGTGGGTTAGTTGTGTAATGTTCCAACCACGATATTGTGGGTTAGTTGTGTAATGTTCCAGCCACGATATTGTGGGTTAGTTGTGTAATGTTCCAGCCACGGTATTGTGGGTTAGTTGTGTAATGTTCCAGCCACGATATTGTGGGTTAGTTGTGTAATGTTCCAGCCACGATAATGTGGGTTAGTTGTGTAATGTTCCAGCCACGATATTGTGGGTTAGTTGTGTAATGTTCCAGCCACGATATTGTGGGTTAGTTGTGTAATGTTCCAGCCACGATATTGTGGGTTGTTGTGTAATGTTCCAACCACGGATATTGGGGGTTATTTTGTGTAATGTTCCACCCACGATATTGTGGGTTAGTTGTGTAATTTTCCCAAACCACGATATTGTGGGTTAGTTGTGTAATGTTCCGGGCCACATATTGTGGGTTAGTTGTGTAATGTTCCAGCCACGATATGTGGGTTAGTTGTGTAATGTTCCAGCCACGATATTGTGGGTTAGTTGTGTAATGTTCCAGCCACGATATTGTGGGTTAGTTGTGTAATGTTCCAGCCACGTATTTTTGGGTTAGTTGTGTAATGTTCCGCCTCGATATTGTGGGTTAGTTGTGTAATGTTCCAGCCACGATATTGTGGGTTAGTTGGTAATGTTCCAGCCTCGATATTGGGGGGTTAGTTGTGTAATGTTCCAGCCCCGATATTGGGGGTTAGTTGTGTAATGTTCCAGCCACGATATTGTGGTTATTTTGTGTAATGTTCCAGCCACGATATTGGGGGTAGTTTGTTTGTGTAATGTTCCAACCACGATATTGTGGGTTAGTTGTGTAATTTTCCCAGCCACGGTATTGTGGGTTAGTTGTGTAATGTTCCAGCCACGATATTGTGGGTTAGTTGTGTAATGTTCCAGCCACGATATTGTTGGTTAATTGTGTAATGTTCCAGCCACGATATTGTGGGTTAGTTGTGTAATGTTCCAGCCACGATAATGTGGGTTAGTTGTGTAATGTTCCAGCCACGGTATTGTGGGTTAGTTGTGTAATGTTCCAGCCACGATATTGTGGGTTAGTTGTGTAATGTTCCAGCCACGATAATGTGGGCTAGTTGTGTAATGTTCCACCCACGATATTGTGGGTTAGTTGTGTAATGTTCCAGCCACGATATTGTGGGTTAGTTGTGTAATGTTCCAACCACGATATTGTGGGTTAGTTGTGTAATGTTCCAGCCACGATATTGTGGGTTAGTTGTGTAATGTTCCAGCCACGATATTGTGGGTTAGTTGTGTAATTTTTCCACCCACGATATTGTGGGTTAGTTGTGTAATGTTCCAGCCCGATTTGTGGGTTAGTTGTGTAATGTTCCAACCACGATATTGTGGGTTAGTTGTGTAATGTTCCAGCCTCGATATTGTGGGTTAGTTGTGTAATGTTCCAGCCACGATATTGTGGGTTAGTTGTGTAATGTTCCAGCCACGATATTGTGGGTTAGTTGTGTAATGTTCCAGCCACGATATTGTGGGTTAGTTGTGTAATGTTCCACCACGATTTTGGGTGGGTTAGTTGTGAAAATGTTCCCACCCAAACGATATTGTGGGTTAGTTGTGTAATGTTCCAGCCACGATATTGTGGGTTAGTTGTGTTATGTTCCAGCCACGATATTGTAGGTTAGTTGTGTAATGTTCCAGCCACGATAATGTGGGTTAGTTGTGTAATGTTTCCCAGCCACGATATTGGGGTTAGTTGTGTAATGTTCCAGCCTCGATATTGTGGGTTATTGTGTAAATGTTCCAGCCACGATATTGTGGGTCAGTTGTGTAATGTTCCAACCACGATATTGTGGGTTAGTTGTGTAATGTTCCAGCCACGATATTGTGGGTTAGTTGGTAATGTTCCAGCCACGATATTTTTGGGTTGTTGTGTAATGTTCCAACCACGATATTGTGGGTTAGTTGTGTAATGTTAAGCCTCGATATTGTGGGTTAGTTGTGTAATGTTCCAGCCCCCGATATTGTGGGTTAGTTGTGAAATTTGTTCCAGCCACGTATTGTGGGTTAGTTGTGTAATGTTCCAGCCACGATATTGTGGGTTAGTTGTGTAATGTTCCAGCCACGATATTGGGGGTTAGTTGTTAATGTTCCAGCCACGATATTGTGGGTTAGTTGTGAAATGTTCCAGCCACGATATTGTGGGTTAGTTGTTTTAATTTTCCCAAAGCCACGATATTGTGGGTTAGTTGTGTAATGTTCCAGCCCGATATTGTGGGTTAGTTGTGTAATGTTCCAGCCACGATATTGTAGGGTTAGTTGTGTAATTTTCCCAGCCTCGATATTGTGGTTAGTTGTGTAATGTTCCAGCCACGATATTGTGGGTTAGTTGTGTAATGTTCCAGCCGATATTGTGGGTTAGGTTGTGTAATGTTCCAGCCACGATATTTGGGTTAGTTGTGTAATGTTCCAGCCACAAATTATTGGGGTTAGTTGTGTAATGTTCCAGCCACGATATTGTGGGTTAGTTGTGTAATGTTCCAGCCACGATATTGTGGGTTAGTTGTGTAATGTTCCAGCCACGATATTGTGGGTTAGTTTTTGTAATGTTCCGCCACGATATTGTGGGTTAGTTGTGTAATGTTCCAGCCACGATATTGTGGGTTAGTTGTGTAATGTTCCAGCCACGGTATTATCTTTATCACGATATTATCTTTATCACGGTATTATCTTTATCACGTTTTAAATCTTTACAGGGTATTATCTTTTATCACGGTATTATCTTTATCACGGTATTATCTTTATCACGATATTATCTTTATCACGGTATTATCTTTATCACGGTATTATCTTTATCACGGTATTATCTTTATCACGGTATTATCTTTTCACGGTATTATTTATCACGATATTATTCTTTATCACAGTATATTTTCAGGGTTTATTATCTTTATCACGGTATTATTTTATCAGGGTTTTATTTTACACGGTATTATCTTTATAACGGTAAATCTTTACACAGTATTATCTTATCACGGTATTATCACCCACGATTATCTTTTATTCACGGTATTATCTTATCACGATATTATCTTTATCCAGTTTATTTTATCAACCGGTTTTATCTTTATCACGGTATTAATCTTTATCACGGATTATTTTATCACGGTTTATCTTTATCAGGGAAATTATCTTTACCCGGGTTTATCTTAATCAGGGTATTTTATTATTACACGGTATTTCTTTATCCGGTATTATCTTATCCACGGTATTATCTTTATTCACGGTATATCTTTATCACGGTATTTTTTATCCGGTAATTTACTTATCAGGGTATTATCTTTATCACGGTATTATCTTTATCACGGTATTACTTTATCAGGTATTAAATCTTACACGGTATTATCTTATCACGGTATTATTTTTATCACGGTATTATCTTTATCACGTATTATCTTTATCACGGTATTATCTTTATCAGGGTATTTATTTTTATCACGGTATTATCTCTATCACGGAAATTATCTTTATCACGGTTTTTATCTTTAATCACGGTATTATCTTTATCACGGTATTATCTTTATACAGTATTATCCTTTATCACGGTATTATCTTTATCACGGTATTATCTTTATCACGGTATTTTTTCTTTATCACGGTATTATCTTTATCACGGTATTATCTTTATCACGGTATTATCTTTATCACAGTATTATCTTTATCACGGTTTTAAATCTTTATCACGGTTTATCTTTATCACGGTATTATCTTTATCACGGTATTATCTTTATCACGGTATTATCTTTATCACAGTATTATCTTTATCACGGTATTATCTTTATCACGGTATTATCTTTATCACGGTATTATCTTTATCACGGTATTATCTTTATCACGGTATTATCTTTATCACAGTATTATCTTTATCACGGAAATTATCTTTATCACGGTATTATCTTTATCACGGTATTATCTTTATCACGGTATTATCTTTATCACGGTATTATCTTTATCACGGTATTATCTTTATCACGGTATTATCTTTATCACGGTATTATCTTTATCACGGTATTATCTTTATCACGGTATTATCTTTATCACGGTATTATCTTATCACGGTATTATCTTTATCACGTATTATCTTTATCACGGTATTATCTTTTCAGGGTTTATTATCTTTATCAGGGTATTATTTTTATCACGGTATTATCTTTATCACGTATTATCTTTATCACGGTATTATCTTTATCACGGTATTATCTTTATCACGGTATTATCTTTATCACGGTATTATCTTTATCACAGTATTATCTTTATCACGGTATTATCTTTACTTTGAAAAAATATTAAGTCTAGCATCATTAAAAAAAATGTATAACGAGACTTAATTTGAAGTGAAAAAAAAAAATCTGTAGATGGACGGAGGAACGAGCCTTCACTTTTCCTTGCTGTTCCACACTACGTCGGCTACCTACATGGAATACAATAGTTATTCTGAGGTTTGCATTAAATTTTATTAGTTATCCATAAGCATGTCGTAAATTATAATAGTTATTCATGAGTTTGAAATAAAATATGTGTCTATGAGTTTGCAATAAATTATAATAGTTATCTATGGTTTGCTTTAAATTATAGTTATCCGCAACTTTACAATAAATTATAATAGTTATCCATGGTTTGCTTTAAATTATAGTTATCCGCAACTTTACAATAAATTATAATAGTTATCCATGGGTTTGAAATAAATTTTAAGTTATCCATAAATTTACAATAAATTTTAATAGTTATCCATGGGTTTGCAATAAATTTTAAGTTATCCATAAATTTACAATAAATTATAATAGTTATCCATGGGTTTGCAATAAATTTTAAGTTATCCATAAATTTACAATAAATTTTAATAGTTATCCATGGGTTTGAAATAAATTTTAAGTTATCCATAACTTTACAATAAATTATAATAGTTATCCATGGGTTTTTCAAATAAATTTTTAAATTATCCCTAAATTTACAATAAATTATAATAGTTATCCATGGGTTTGCAATAAATTTTAAGTTATCCATAAATTTACAATAAATTATAATAGTTATCCATCTTGCAATAAAATAATTATTTTTTTTTTCAGGTTCAGCGACAGAGAAAAATTGAAAATCTCGAGATAGAAACAAAAGATAAAATAGTGGAAGGAGAGAGAGATAGATAAACAAGAATTAAATTTAGAGATTTAAGGCAATAATGCATATAAAAAAAATTGAAAAACAGATTTAAACATTAAAAATATATTTAAAAATAATATTAATAACAGTAAGAATATTTTATGTAAATATTTTTTAAGAACTACTAATATTTTAATAAGTATTTTAAAAATAATTAAGTAATTTACATTTACTATTAAATTTTAAATGATAAATATTAAATAGTTTATGTTAAATGTCCGAAATAAAACATTTAAGACAGAGAAATGGCTAATATGTTTTTAAAAATAGACAGACACTAAAAATTTTTAAATAGCAGTAAACAGATTTTTTAAATTCTACCTAAAGTGCCAAAGAAAATTAACTATTTATATTATGGTGACCTGGGACTTATTAGGTCATTGTGTGAGGGTAATAATGGTGACTATTTCACCAAAGGTGAATTATGAAACTCTGTTATTCATATTTCATTACTAAGTGAGGAATAGTGAGTTCTTCACGTGAGTTCTTCGTGAAGTCCTTCAAGGGGTTCTTCAGGTACCTGTGAAGTTCTATGGCCAGTTCTACAAGACGTTCTTCGTGAAGTTCTATGGCCAGTTCTACAAGACGTTCTTCGTGAAGTTCTATGGCCAGTTCTACAAGACGTTCTTCGTGAAGTTCTATGGCCATTTACAAACGTCTCGTGAAGTTCATGGCCAGTTTACAAGAGTTCTTCGTTAAGTTTATGGCCAGTTCTACAAGAAAGTTCTTCGGAAGTTCTATTGCCAGTTATACAAACGTCTCGTGAAGTTCTATGGGCCCGTTCTACAAGGACGTTTTCGTGAAGTTCTATGGCCAGTTCTACAAGACGTTCTTCGTGAAGTTCTATGGCCAGTTCTACAAGACGTTCTTCGTGAAGTTCTATGGCCAGTTCTTGAAGACCTCTTCAATGGCCATCACTAACACCCCTGTGGCTACTACCCCTGGCCGGCTGCTATGTTAAGGGCTGCTTTTCCTCTGTCTGGGTAAGTACCTGTGTGTGTGTGTGTGTGTGCTGGGGGTTTTTCCATCTTCCCCAGGACGGAGGCTCGAGCCTCCAGCGAATAGTCTTCAAATTGGACCTGAGTCCTTTGGGGTTTTATTGTCAGGAACTCGACAGGCGGGTTTTTGACCGTATGTAATGGAGAGTTAATTTGAATGAGTCGTGGTTTTGGAGGAGGTTCGAGCTTTGACTGGTTCTTGCAGTGAATGAGTCATACGCGTTTATCGCTTCATGGAATGCAATTTACGTTAGATTAATTGCTGGTACGTTTCCAGGCTTTCTCTCACAGTTTCAAGAATAAGCACGACATAACTCTCTAAAACTCTGAAAAATGTAATAGCCACCGGTGGAGCATAGCCCCATCCATGACCCACATTTTGAACCCCCCCCCTTCCCTCTCAGGGCACAAACAAGCCAACACAACGTTACCAAAGGTACACAACACTCGACCTGTGTTACAGGGGTTACACTGGGAGGTTTAATTAGGGCACGTGAAGCAACCACACTGTATTATCCAGTCTGGTGTGTAATGACATTCCACGACCCGCTTAACGATGGTATTAAGCCACTTGTGCGGGGTTAATGTGGGTAGTTTGTCTAGGGCGACCAATATTAAGTCGTACTGGGTCGTCTGCCGTCGGAGGTGATTTATGGTAAAGGTAGGGAAAGGAGGTAATACTTTGGAGTGATTACTGAGATTTGACGGAGGTTTCCGGGTGGTGATAGTGGTTGTGGTGGTGGTGATGATGATGGTGGTGGTGGTGGTGATGATGGTGATGATGGTGAAGATGGTGGTGGTTGTGGTAGTGGTGATGATGGTGGTGGTTGTGGTAGTGGTGGTGGTGGTGATGTGGTAGTGGTGGTGGTGGTAATGGTGGTGGTAGTGGTGGTGGTAGTGGTGGTAGTGGTGTTAGTGGTGATGATGATGGTGGTGGTGGGGAAAAGTTCTTGGGATTCGAAGAATTTGTAGCTCTTCTACCCTGGGTCAAACCTGGTTAATTTCCATTGGTAATCCCCTTTATGTATGCTAGGATGCAGTTGAACAGTCTTGGGCCCCTGTCACTTATTGTGCTGTCTCTTAGTGTACTCTTGGCGCCCCTGCTTTTCACTGGGGAAATGCTGCATCTCCTGCAGAGTTTTCTGCTTTCATAGGGGTGATTTTCGTCTGCAAGTTTGGTACTAATCCCTCTAGGATTTTCCAAGGTATATTATCATGTACCTTTCTCGCCTGCATTCCAGGGAATACAAATCAATGGACTCGACTATGACACGACCATTGCAACCATAATTAGGTGAGTACATACACACACACACACACACACACACACACACACACACACACACACACACACACACACACACACACATACACACACACAAAACACTTTCTTATGCTTGTTTTAACACGAAATAAATTGCAGCCACACTAAAAACTTACTGAACCGATATTTCAACATTTTCTGAGATGCAGCTCAAAGTTTAACGAAGACCCAAGAGAGTTTTATCATGGAGAACAGGGTGGGAAGGTGGAGAACAGGGTGGGGAGGAGGGAACAGGGTGGGGAGGTGGAGAACAGGGTGGGGAGGTGGAGAACAGGGTGGGGAGGTGGAGAACAGGGTGGGGAGGTGGAGAACAGGGTGGGAAGGTGGAGAACAGGGTGGGAAGGTGGAAACAGGGTGGGAAGGTGGAGAACAGGGTGGGAAGGTGGAGAACAGGGTGGGAAGGTGGAGAACAGAGTGGGGAGGTGGAGAACAGGGTGGGAAGGTGGAGAACAGAGTGGGGAGGTGGAGAACAGGGTGCGAAGGTGGAGAACAGGGTGGGGAGGTGGAGAACAGGGTGGGGAGGTGGAGAACAGGGTGGGAAGGTGGAGAACAGGGTGAATATGAAGGAACAGGGTGAAGAACGACACAGAACAGGATGATGGGCGACAGATCAGGGTGAAAGAATCCTAAACAACGTTTCGGTCCACCTTGATAAAGGTCCAGGACCGACCGAAATGTCTTCTTGTTTTCCTTCTGTTTCGTCTCCTTCTCGTTACTCTTCTTATTCCTCTCTTTCTTTTTCATTTCTTTGTGTTTCATCGTTTATATCTTATTCTTCTTCTCACTTACTATTTAACTACACAATTACCTGGCTTTCTTGGATTATTCCTTTTTCTTATTCCTTCTGTGTTTATAATCCACAGAATGTACGTATTGTTTTCGCAGTCGGAGATTAAGAGGGATTTAAATCCTATCGTCTTAACTAGCGATTAAAGTAAATTCTCAGGAGTGTATATACTTAGAGATATGTATATACACATCTGGGTGTGTATGACGGGGGACAGAGCCTGGCAAGAAAGCAAGTGGACTGAAGGGCCAGAAGATTTTCCGAGATTTACCACCGGTCTGGTGGTATAGCTCAGACCCCCATCTAGAGGCTCTTCTTGTCTGTGGAAGGACTCTTGCGACTCCTTCAAGGGATCACTTGAAGATTCCTTCCCCTTTTCTCCTTAGCCTTCTTCATCCCTCTCCTCCTCCTCCTCCTTCCCTTTGCAACTGGAAAAACAGTGCGACATAAATTTGCAATTTCTATTATTTGCTTCTGCTAAAGAATTTTCTCCGTTGTGCATTCTCCCCAGTTCCCTTCACAACCTTCCTAGTTCCTCGTCTTCTCTATGAGCGGCACCTCCTTCCTTACACAGACATTCCCCCCCTTTCTCTTCCCCCTAAGAACGTCAGTTCTTCGATTCACTTTCCCAAAGCAACAAACTTTAACGGATAATTTTGTTAATAAACCATTTTGGCTAATTTTGATGAATGCAGGAAAGGGTTTTTTTCCCCCGTGCTGGTCGCGTGTTTGCTTCCTTCCGCTAGAAACCCCACAACATGTTGATTGTCCTTCCTCCTCTCCCACCGGACCCCCTCCCTTATTTTGTTTATGGCTTTCGTTGTTTTTTGAAACCCAGGAGCCTTGTTTTCTAGCCAGGAAAGCCTGACGGGTTTTGGCTCTTGGGGAGTATTTAGCCTTCGTTTAGCAATGTATTTCCTTACACCATACACCCTTTACACCCTAACCCTTTCACCATAACCTTCCCTCACCTTCACCCCTCCCCTTACCCTACCCCTTACACATACCCCTTTTCCCCTCACCCTTACCAAAAAACCCCTTTCCAATAACCCCTTACACCATACACCCCTTACACCCTACACCCCTTTCACCATACACCCTTAACCTACACCCCTTTCACCATCACCCCTTTCACCAACCCCTTACACAATACACCCCTTTCAAAACCCCCTTAAAAACCCTTACAAAATACACCCTTTTTACCATACACCCACACCATACACCCCTTTCACCCTCACCCCTTTCGCCCTAACCCTTTTCGCCATACACCCTTTTCCCCCTACACCTTTACACCATATACCCTTACACCATACCCTTTACCCCTACACCTTTACACCTACACCCCTTACACCATCACCCCTTTCCCATTCACCCTTAATCTACACCCTTACGCCATACACCTTTTCACCCTCACCCTTTTCCCATACACCTTTTCACCATTACCCTTACACCATACACCTTTACACCATACACCCTTACCCATAAACCCCTTTCACCCTACCCTTTACACCCTACACCTTTACCCATACACCCTTCACCATACACCCTTTTCACCATAATCCTTACACCTACACCCCTTCCCTACATCCTTACACATACACCCTTACACCAAACCCACACCATACACCTTTACACCTACACCTTACCCATGCACAATCACCATACCCCTTGCACCCTACACCCTTAACCTACCCTTACCCATACACCCTTACACCAAAACCCTTACACCATACACCTTTACACCCCTCCCCTTACACCCAACACCTTTACACCCTCACCCTTACACCCATACATCCTTACACCCTACACCCCTTCACATACACCTTACACCAACACCTTTACACCCCTACACCCTTTCACCCTGCCATACACCATACACCCCTTCACCATACACCCTTACACCAACACCCTTAACCTACACCTTTACACCTACACCCTTAAACCCCTAACCTTTACACCATACACCCTTACACCATACACCCTTTACACCATACACCTTTGCACCATACACCCTTACACCATACACCCTTACACCATACACCTTTACACCATACACCCTTACACCATACACCTTACACCATACACCTTTACACCATACACCCTTACACCATACACCCTTACACCATACACCTTTACACCATACACTCTGACAATTCGCATTTCATTTACGTTACTTAGGAGACAATTAAACATGACTTAATTCTATGAGTTTGCTTCTCTCTCTCTCTCTCTCTCTCTCTCTCTCTCTCTCTCTCTCTCTCTCTCTCTCTCTCTCTCTCTCTCTCTCTCTCTCTCTCTCTCTCTCTCTCTCTCTCTCTCTCTCTTTTACACAGGGTTTGACAAGGTTAAGGATCCCTAGCTTTATTGACAGCTATTTACAGGTTAAGGATTCCTAACTTTATTGGCAAGCTAAGAGCTGTTACCTACATCAGCTCATTTGAAAGCATTTTTATTGTTATGAGACATACAAGTAGGAAACAGGATGAAGTTGGAGCCATCTGTGGGCCAGCATTTTCATTTGATCAACTGACTTTATCTCGTTGACATCATTATGCTGTACGAATGTGTTCCATACTCGAGTCATCCTGGGTATATATGATCTCAGATGGAGTGATGTTCTGGAGAAGGGTGCAGCCAGAGTGAAGTTGCTGCTCTCTCTTTTTTTTTTTATTCGCCGGTATTCTCCTGGATAAGTGAATGTCAGTGTACAGTCGTCTGCATATGCATGTGATTCTGGGATGAGATGAAGAAGGTCGTTGAAGTAGACATTCCATAACAATGGTCCCAGCACGCTTCCTTGTGGAACACTTGCCCGAATAGGATGTCTTGCTGATTCCGTTCCATTGAGAGTTTGCTTCTCTCTCTCTCTCTCTCTCTCTCTCTCTCTCTCTCTCTCTCTCTCTCTCTCTCTCTCTCTCTCTCTCTCTCTCTCTCTCTCTCTCTCTCTCTCTCTCTCTCTCTCTCTCACACACATCTACAAGACAGGGGTGGGTGTGCCTAACAGTACAGAATCTCTGGAATCGATTAATTGAAATGAGAACTGTTAGTGTCTTACAAGTGTCTTCCTGCAGGGAGGGAGAGAGAGAAGGATGGAAGGAGGGAGAGAAGGGTATACGGAGGAAGAGAAGGATGTAAGGAGGGAGAGGAAAAAAAAAGCATTAGTGGTAAAGATAATCAACTCAATTTCCTGTAAATCAAGTGAAACAGGATCGAACTCCCTTAGAGAAGCGACTGTTGTGTGGGACTGTCTCTGTTGTCAACCCTGAATTTCTCTCTCTCTCTCTCTCTCTCTCTCTCTCTCTCTCTCTCTCTCCTCTCTCTCTCTCTCTCTCTCTCTCTCTCTCTAGAGAAACTCGTGGACTGCCTATGTTCTTTAATAATAATAATAATAATAATAATAATAATAATAATAATATAATAATAATAATAATAATGTAAAAAATATTAATAATAACCGAGCAGTAAAGCAAATAAATAAAGACATAAACAAAGCAAAAATATAAAAAAAATTAATATAAAATCTTCACTCGGTTCCTGGAGTAAAATTTCTCAATTACAAATAAAGTAATTATTAGTAATTAAAAATAATTAAAAAGTCTGGTCATTAGCGGCCTCGGTCATTAGCCAAGGAATTTTCCAATTACCTTACGCTGTTATTTTGGACAGTTTATTCCCATTTGCTTCCTCTCTCTATCTCTTTTTCCCCCCATGTGTGATTTCTTCCCATTTTCGTTGCCATGGGGATGGGAAAACGGGGCGAGGATGTCTAGGTCCCTGGATTTATTTCTAGTTCGTGAAGTGACATTCGAATCGACCCCCTGTAAGTACATTTGGTACGTACATGCACTATCTGTTTCTCTATCTCTCTCTCTTTCTCTATCTCTCTCTATCTCTCACACATACACAGGTATGATAAAGCTTATGGTGCAGGGAGAGAGTGGACCTAGTAGCGACCAGTGAAGTGGCTGGGCCAGGAGCTGTGACTAGATCCCTGCAACCACAAATAGGTGAGTACACACACGCACACAAGCAGGGCACACAGGCTAATTTCAGAGGCGGGAAACAGGTACTTGGGGGTTACAGTTGGGAGTTAAAGTCACGGGTGGGCTACAGGGATGTTAGGAAGTATTTCTTCAGCCTCTGAGTGGTTGGGAATGATCCCGGCGGAAAGGTGGTGGAGTCAGACTACATACATAGCTTTAAGGGCAGGTACGATAAGTACCACGAGGCTAAGGAGGTAATGTATTTGGCAAGTTAAGAAGAGGAGTGAGGAACCGTGACTCGACCCCTTGCAACCTTAAATAGGTGAGCACAAATAAGTGAGGTGAGTGTACACACTCATCTCTATGTACACCCACAACACCTGTGTGCACACAACACCTGTTTGTGTACATTCACAATACCTGTGAATATACCTACAAACGTGTGCACACCTAACACCTCTGAGTATAATTACAACACCTCTGAGTGTGTGTGAATGTGTGTGTGTGTGTGTGTGTGTGTGTGTGTGTGTGTGTGTGTGTGTGTGTGTGTGTGTGTGTGTGTGTGTGTGTGTGTGTGTGTGTGTCTTAAGGAAGCACATTTGTTTATTATTTTTCAGTTGTTTTCGTGTTGTTGCAACATTTAACTGGTACAGACTCGATCCTCCGACTGGCAATCGCGAGTCCATTGGCTATTCTCACCACCAAACAACGCAATGAAAGGTCTGTGGTCCATCCAGGGGGTTCGTGCCCCATTCAAGAGTACGTTGCCCCATTCAGGGAGTCCGTGCCCCATTCAGGGGGTCCGTAGCCCCATTCGGGGGGGGGCTCCGTGTCCCAGTCAGGGGGTCGCAGCCCCCAACTGAGAATCAAAGATCTAAATTCCAAACGAAATGGGAATCCTTTGGATATGGGATTTGAAAATTATTTGAGCCCAGAGAAGAGAAGGATGGAGGTAGATCCTTGGATAGTTGATGAGAAATTAAAAAAGAAAGGAGAGTTGAAGGAGTGGAAGGAACTAAAAATCATTAAAAGGTTGAGACTCTTAAAAAATAAACTATTTTATGAAAATAGAAAGGCGTATTTTGTTTTGTGAGTTGGCCATTGATGTTGGCTTTCTAACAGCCGTGGCCGGCGCCAGACTGTCTGACAGACTGCTGCAAACACTCCAGCACCACACACTCACTCCCACACACACACAAACACACATATATACATACACACACACCTTCATGGATCAACACTGCCCCCATGAATGTAATTATTACGTTATATTGTGAAGGGAGGTTGAGTCGACCTGTGGGGGAATTACATAGTCTGAGGGAAAAGGTCGATCAGATGTGACCAGTGTTTGTAAATATTGTAATCAAGGGAATGTTCACGACAAATTCCAGAATTGTATTTTGGAAGGAATTGTGTGTTTGTACTCACCTAGTTGTAGTTGCAGGGGTCGATTCATAACTCCTGGCCCCGCCTCTTCCCTGGTCGTTACTAGATCCTCTCTCTCTCCCTTCTCCATGAGCTTTATCGAACCTCTTCTTAAAGCTATGTATGGATCCTGCTTCCACTACATCACTCTCCAGATTATTCCACTTCTTGACAACTCTGTGACTAAAGAAATACTTCCTAACATCCCTATGACTCATCTCAGTTTTCAACTTCCAGTTGTGGCCCCTTGTTGCAGTGTCCCATCTCTGAGACACTCTGTCCCCAAGCCACCTTGTCAATTCCTCTCAGTACAGTGGACCCCCGGTTAACGATATTTTTTAATTCCAGAAGTATGTTCAGGTGCCAGTACTGACCGAATTTGTTCCCATAAGGAATATTGTGAAGTAGATTAGTCCATTTCAGACCCCCAAACATACACGTACAAACGCACTTACATAAATACACTTACATAATTGGTCGCATTTGGAGGTGATCGTTATGCGGGGGTCCACTGTATTTTATATGTCATTATCGTGTCCCCCCTGTCCTCCAGTGTTGTCAAGTTGATTTATTTTAACCTCTCCTGTGTGTGTGTGTGTGTGTGTGTGTGTGTGTGTGTGTGTGTGTGTGTGTGTGTGTGTGTGTGTGTGTGTGTGTGTGTGTGTGTGTGTGTTTAACCACGGTTAATCTCTACACATATACCAACTTAAAAGTTCTCCAATCATTTAAGAATTAATAATGACTTTACTGTCCTCCAAGGAAAATAATATTTACCGTAGTTACCCAAGGAAACGTTTATTTTTTTCTCAGTTATACCCTCACCCTTAAAAAAAAAATAAAAAAAATATTTGAGTTACCCAAAGAAAGTTGAAATTCTGGAGCAATTCAGAGAAAAAAAAATAGATTTTTTTCAAATTAACAATTTTATCCTCTTTATTTACCTCGTTTTTTGCGAATCTTTCAGAATTTAGATTTTTATATCAGGACAACCTTCACGGAAGAAATTGCAAATTGATATTTTGTGTTTTTTTGCGTAAGTTTATTCTCTCTTGTAGCAGCAGATGTTGTAGTATTTTAGATGTAGTTTTAGTCGTAATAGTTGTAGATGTTGTTTTAGTCGTAATAGTTGTAGATGTAGTTGTTTTAGTCGTAATAGTTGTAGATGTAGTTGTTTTAGTCGTAATAGTTGTAGATGTAGTTGTTTTAGTCGTAATAGTTGTAGATGTAGTTGTTTTAGTCGTAATAGTTGTAGATGTAGTTGTTTTAGTAGTAATAGTTGTAGATGTAATAATTGTTGTAGATGCAGTAGAATTGTTGTATTAGTAGTTGCTGAGGTTTTGCTTGTATGTGGTAATAGTAGTGACTGTGATGGTAGTAGTAGTTGGTGCTGTAGTTTTAGTTGTAAATGTAGTAGTAGTAGGTGACCTTTAACATGCATTTGTATTAGTAGTTATTGTGGTGGTAATAGTAATAGGACTAGTCATAGTAGTTATTGTCATAATAGTAGTAGTAATCGTAGTAGTAATCGTAGTAGCAGTCGTAGCAGTTACCGTAGGAGTAGCCGTAGTACTTATCGTTGTAGTAGTGTTAGTAGTAGTAGTAGTCGCAGTAGTTATCGTAGCAGTAGTCGCAGTAGTTATCGTAGCAGTAGTCGCAGTAGTTTTTCGTAGCAGTAGTCGCAAGTAGTTATCGTAGCAGTAGTCGCAGTAGTTATCGTAGCAGTAGTCGCAGTAGTTATCGTAGCAGTAGTCGCAGTAGTTATCGTAGCAGTAGTCGCAGTAGTTATCGTAGCAGTAGTCGCAGTAGTTATCGTAGCAGTAGTCGCAGTAGTTATCGTAGCAGTAGTCGCAGTTTGTTATCGTAGCAGTAGTCGCAGTAGTTATCGTAGCAGTAGTCGCAGTAGTTATCGTAGCAGTAGTCGCAGTAGTTACCGTAGCAGTAGTCGCAGTAGTTATCGTAGCAGTAGTCGCAGTAGTTATCGTAGCAGTAGTCGCAGTAGTTACCGTAGCAGTAGTCGCAGTAGTTATCGTAGCAACAGTCGCAGTAGTTATCGTAGCAGCAGTCGCAGTAGTTATCGTAGCTGCCGTCATCATCACAACTACAAACACAACATAAGATATAACATTTAATAAACTCAACATACACATTTCTCGTGACCAAACAAATATATTACCGAAAAAAAACGTACAAAGAGCTCTTAAAATATTAAAAGGCTTCATAACATGCAAAGGCAACATTCAACTAATATTTACCTAACTAAATTCTCAAGATTTTTTTAACATTTACTTCGAAAGATAAATGTTTATATAAAAAAGCTAGACTGTGTTTACACTTGTAAATGTAAATGTGACTGACGTTACTAAGATATATATATATATATAGTGGTACCTCGGGTTACGAACAGCTCAAAATTCGAACAATTATGTAAATGTATTTATGTAAGTGCTTCTGTAAGTGTATTTTTGGGGGTCTGTAATGGATTAATCTAATTTACATTATTCCTTATGGGAACAAATTCGTTCGGTATCGCCACTCGTACAGCTTTCTGGAACTAATTAAGTTCGTGTCCCGAGGTACCACTTTATATATATATATATACACTGAGAGATATTCAACTCTCTGAATATTAAAGAATGGATTTATTACACCAACAAATCTACTGAGAAAGATTCGGGAAATATAGTGAATGTAAGTTGCAGTTCGTAAGATTAAACAGAGAATCTTACGTGTTCGTGATACAGGAGTGAATATAATTCCAGTGGTCATTATGATCGTTATGTGAAGTTCATTATCATTATCTTGCTAGATTTAATATATTATCTTGCGTATTGTTGATGCAGAGAGAACGATTATCACTTCATTATAAATGTCACTATTATTATGTCAGCATTTTCATATCATCTGTTATCCCTCTTATTTCTACCTCTCCACTAAACCTTATTTATTACTTCCTGCACCTTCTCCTCAATCTTCATTTTCACCCCCACGCGAAAATCTCGCTGGCCCAGGCTGCCTGCAATTGTTTACGAGAGAACCATTCCCGTGGCCACCGATGGCTTAGCAGCGATTGGGAATGAAAGAAAGAGTGGGAATGAGAGGGAAATAAGGAGTGCAAATCATCACTTAAATATATCTGGAACCGTGTTGGGTATCAGAATCTTTTTCATTGAAGGTCCGTGAACCTAATTACTACAGTGGCAAAGAGGGTTGAATTAAGGCGTCTGGAGAAATTTTCACCTCTGGATTGCGTTAGAATTTTTGCCACTGGCTGCTTAAGCTCTGGAAACATGCCTGTGTGAAGCCGAATTTGAGCAATAGCCCAAAGCTAAGCAAGCGGGGGTCTTCCCTGCCGTAGGTGTGTCGGAAGAGCTGTGGAATGACGCAGGAGAGACACCAAGTGCAAAACGAGCTCTACACAGAGCGAAATGTCCCAGTAAAATCTTTTTCAATATGATCTCTCCTTTCAAAACTGTCACAGTATATATATATATATATATATATATATATATATATATATATATATATATTTATATATATATATAATATAATTATATATATTGTCGTGCCGAATAGGTAGAACTTGCGATCTTGGCTTAAATAGCAACGCTCATCTTGCCATATAGGACAAGTGAAAATTTGTGTATGCAATAATTTCGCCAAAATCATTCTGAACCTAACGAAAAAAATATATTTCACTGTGTTTGTTTAGTATTAAATTATTGTAAACAAATCTAAAATATATTTAGTTGGGTTAGGCTAAAATAAATTGTTCTTGTTATAATAAGGTTAGGTAAGTTTTCTAAGATTCTTTTGGTGCAAAATTAAATTTTTTTACATTAACATTAATGAAAAAAATATATCTTTAAACGTATAAGAGAAAATATTAGAAAAAACTTAATTTTAAATGAGTTCTTGCTAATTGACCAGTTTTACATATTCGGCACGACATAATATATATATATATATATATTATATATATATATATATATATATATAATATATATATATAAACACCGATATATTCTCACACCTCGCGTGGGTGTTTCACCAATATATATCAACAATATATTTTTTTCCATTCTCCAGTTTGCCTGTGAAAGATATTTTTCGCTTTTGACAAAAAAAATATAGTGAGCTACCTCGCAGGCAGCTACATTCCTGGCTTGGAGTAATCTATTAAAACAATCTCGAATTTGCTCTACAGAACTGTAGATCCAATATCTGTGTATGTATGTATGTATATATGTATGTATGTATGTATGTACACCATTTTTTATACCACATCTGCTGTCTCTCACAAGGTAGAATGACAGAATCAAGGAAATAAATTTATATTAATTCAGTTACCCATGTTTCACTCGCTTATGAAAACGTTTGGTGCCTCTTCTCTTAACCCATGAGCTTAATATATCACCTTTCATCTTCCGCAGGTTCAGTCTCTGGTTCCCCTCGTTCTTCATAGACCCATGTGACGACACATCCATTTGCAGATATCTAAATAAATTGACTTACTCGAATCTGATATTCAACCTTCCTTCAAATCTGATATTCCACTTATCATTCTCAATTTTTTTTAATGTGTTTTACTCTCATTATTTTGCTCTTCCTACGCGTTCACTTTCTATTCTATTTCTCTCTCTCTCTCACTCTCTCTCTCTCTCCCGTCGACCAGCCTTTGAATTTGCGTTTGTAAGCACAGAAGCAGTAATAACACTCGTAACTTCCCCTGACGTGTCTTCTGAGGTTACATCTGAACACGGCTTCAATTTCCTTATTTTTCTTCAGGGCAATTTCAGGACGGTACTGCCACCCTTGGGAGATGTAAGTCTCTCCAGCCGCTAAACAGCGACACCCAGTTTTGTTACTTATACTGGAGCCTGTATACAACATGTATATATATATTTTATATATATATATATATATATATTATATATATATATATATATATATATATTATATATATATTATTTATATATTATATATATATATATATATATATAATTTACTTTAATCCCAATAAAACAGGGATTAACATAGTCCGATAATGTATATACCTTGGAAGGTATTCACAACTAGGAGAATATACACTAAGCATTTATGGGCTTGGTGAGAGCAGGTCTGACACTGGAACTGCTACCACCAGGGACGCGGTTCGATTCCCCCGTCCATCTTTTTGTTTATTCATTGACAGGCATTGATTACGATTTGAATATATAATTTTGAGAAATATACACTTTTCAATGTATATACGCTCATAACCATACACTTTTTGTTATGCATGGATAATGAGGATTATATACATTTCAGAGTATATATATGTTGAGAGGTATATATCTCTTAGTGTATGTGTATATCACACATACATACACAAATGTATAAAACATGCCAAGTGTTTGCTGACAAGTGCCTATGGGAACTAGTAACTTCTAATATTACTACTACTACTACTACTACACATACACACACCACACACACACACACACACACCACACACACACACACACACATACACACACACACACACACACACACACACACACACACACACACACACACACAGCACCATCAGCAGCTGTCAAGCCGCGGCCAAGCATGTTACTTTAGGAAATTACGACCCTGATTGAAGCTTTACTAAGACCATTTATCCCCCCCTCTCTTTCTCCCCTTCCCTCTCTTTCTCCCCCTCCCTCTCTTTCTCCCCCTCCCTCTCTTTCTCTCCCTCTCTCCCTCTCTTCAGCCTCTTTCCCCACAGAGAAACAAACCACAAGAGGCTACCCTTGGGTCAGTCTCATTACATTCTTCTCAATAAGCTTTTGTGTATTCACTATTCCGCTAGTGTGAGGTTAGAAGGCTTCCTTCCTTAACGACCAGCGTCCTATGCAGACGTCATTAGGCCAAGAGCGTCCCTTTTATTGTCTCTACACGTGGTCATCTGTCAGCTAGTCAGGGACACGAAAGAAATAAACGAAAGGCTACCTGACCGTAACACAAGTGTGTCAGTGTAGTGTGGAACAGTGTGTAGTCAGTGTAAGTGTATGGGGATCGTCAGAGTGGGTGTATGGGTGTAATGTCAGGTGCCTTGTCAGAAATAGATAATTATTTTTCAGACGCAGGCAGTGAAAGTCATAGAGAAAAAGCATGGAAGAGGGAGAGGGTAAAGTTAATATTTGTGGTGATTTTTAAGTGGAAGGAAGCAGCAGTAGCGAGACAGGACAGGGAAAACCTTGCCTGCATACATACGAAAATATACAATTAATAATACTTAAACTACATTACCTCGTTGAAATCTGTTCCTTGGAGAAAGTGAATCAGAGAATTGACGTTCTTGGGTGATCGTCATGCAGGAGAGTGTCTGCTGTGAACGGAAAATGGTGCCGTTCACGCAGAAGGAGACGGGGAGCTAGGAAGGTTGTGGAGGTGGCTGGAGATAAGAATATATGGAATGGGAAGGATTCTGCTGAAGAGACATATCGGAGGAAACTGCCACGCGATGCAAGGTTGGGTAAGTGACCTGGAGACACACGTGCTAGTACAAACCTCCTTACAACCATTACCACGGTATAGCTGTCAGTGACTACAGTCTGTACAACTGTCAGTGACTACAGTCTGTACAACTGTCAGTGACTACAGTCTGTACAACTGTCAGTGACTACAGTCTGTACAACTGTCAGTGACTACAGTCTGTACAACTGTCAGTGACTACAGTCTGTGCAACTGTCAATGACTACAGTCTGTACAACTGTCAGTGACTACAGTCTGTACAACTGTCAGTGACTACAGTCTGTACAACTGTCAGTGACTACAGTCTGTACAACTGTCAGTGACTACAGTCTGTACAACTGTCAGTGACTACAGTCTGTACAACTGTCAGTGACTACAGTCTGTACAACTGTCAGTGACTACAGTCTGTACAACTGTCAGTGACTACAGTCTGTAAAACTGTCAGTAACTACAGTCTGTGCAACTGTCAGTGACTATAGTCTGTACAACTGTCAGTGACTATAGTCTGTACAACTGTCAGTGACTATAGTCTGTACAACTGTCAGTGACTACAGTCTGTACAACTGCCAGTGACTACAGTCTGTACAACTGTCAGTGACTACAGTCTGTACAACTGTCAGTGACTATAGTCACTGCAACTGTCAATGCAGAGATGAGGTCAGAAAAGTCACCAAGCTGCCCAGTCTTACAAGTAGACTGTGTAGACGAATATATATATGGTCTGGCAAAGGACCCTGTGGGAACATTCACTCTACCATACCTTGACATCCACACATTCACTATATTATATATATATATATATATATATATATATATATATATATAATATATATATATATATATATATATATAATATATATGTATATATCTCAGTAGTAGTAACCAGTTACCAGTAACCAGTGTACCAGTAGATGACTCACTACCAACCGTCTCTGCCTGAGTCACTGTCTGTATTCATATTGTCGCTGACCACAGCAGTATTTCAAAGACCCCCTCACATATGGGTACTGTGGGCGGTCAGTTATACGAGAGTGAGCAAGGAGGCAGGTTCACGGCTGTTAGGGCGCTTCACACATTATCCGTAATTATACGTACTACCAGCCTACGTGAGTATTACTTTACCCTATCCACGTGTTCGAACCCCACATGATAAATGGTGGCAGCGGTGGGATGATGAGGAACAATGGTGGATTTAGAGATCTTGTACAAGGTACACAAATTTTCAAGAATCTCATTACAAAATTCACCTCCATTATCTGTTACTAGGGACTTAGGGGTGGTATGCCTGCAGATAATGCGTTCTTTAAACGCCTTAGCTACTGTCTCGGCAGTCTTATCTGCAATAGGAACTAACTCACAATATCTGGTGAAATGGTCTACCATAACACACAGATGTTTGTTGCCTTGGAGGGAACATTGGAAATTAGTTAACAAATCTAGCGCAACTCTTTCCCACGGTTCGCTAGTGGTTGGATATACTTGGATTGGATTAGGACCATTAGCATTACCTTTATGTTGCATGCAGACACTACATTTCTTAACATACTCAGAAATATCAGTTGCCATACGAGGCCAAAAGTATTTCAATCTGGCTTGTTTTACTGAACGATCCATACCAGGGTGTGCAACACCTGGTACATCGTGAAC
>NC_069458.1:26493831-26496331 GCF_026875155.1 Cherax quadricarinatus | reverse complement strand
GATATTCTCTTCCTTCTTTTTAAGCTGGATATTCTCTTCCTTCTTTTTAAGCTGGATATTCTCTTCCTTCTTTTTAAGCTGGATATTCTCTTCCTTCTTTTTAAGCTGGATATTCTCTTCCTTTTTTTTAAGCTGGATATTCTCTGTCTCTTTTTAAGCTGGATATTCTCTTCTTCTTTTTAAGCTGGATATTCTCTTCCTTCTTTTTAAGCTGGATATTCTCTTCCTTCTTTTTAAGCTGGATATTCTCTTCCTTCTTTTTAAGCTGGATATTCTCTTCCTTCTTTTTAAGCTGGATATTCTCTTCCTTCTTTTTAAGCTGGATATTCTCTTCCTTCTTTTTAAGCTGGATATTCTCTTCCTTCTTTTTAAGCTGGATATTCTCTTCCTTCATTTTTTCAAGTGGATGGATATTCGTAGCTGGTCTTTAAGCGAATATTCATAATTTTATTAAACGCATTGCCCAAAAGTCCTGACGGTCACCAGGTTTCTAGCCCCCAGGAGCTGGTAAGAATACCAGAAGACCAGGTTTCTAGCCCCCAGGAGCTGGTAAGAATTCCAGAAGACCAGGTTTCTAGCCCCAGGAGCTGGTAAGATACCAGAAGACCAGGTTTCTAGCCCCCAGGAGCTGGTAAGAATACCAGAAGACCAGGTTTCTAGCCCCCAGGAGTGGTAAGAATACAAGAAGACCAGGTTTCTAGCCCCCAGGAGCTGGTAAGAATACCAGAAGACCAGGTTTCTAGCCCCCAGGAGCTGGTAAGAATACCAGAAGACCAGGTTTCTAGCCCCCAGGAGCTGGTAAGAATACCAGAAGACCAGGTTTCTAGCCCCAGGAGCTGGTAAGAATACCAGAAGACCAGGTTTCTAGCCCCCAGGAGCTGGTAAGAATACCAGAAGACCAGATTTCTAGCCCCCAGGAGCTGGTAAGAATACCAGAAGACCAGGTTTCTAGCCCCCAGGAGTTGGTAAGAATACCAGAAGACCAGGCTTCTAGCCCCCAGGAGCTGGTAAGAATACCAGAAGACCAGGTTTCTAGCCCCCAGGATCTGGTAAGAATACCAGAAGACCAGGTTTCTAGCCCCCAGGAGCTGGTAAGAATACCAGAAGACCAGGTTTCTAGCCCCCAGGAGCTGGTAAGAATACCAGAAGACCAGGTTTCTAGCCCCAGGAGCTGGTAAGAATACCAGAAGACCAGGTTTCTAGCCCCCAGGAGCTGGTAAGAATACCAGAAGACCAGGTTTCTAGCCCCAGGAGCTGGTAAGAATACAGAAGACCAGGTTTCTAGCCCCCAGGAGCTGGTAAGAATACCAGAAGACCAGGTTTCTAGCCCCCAGGAGCTGGTAAGAATACCAGAAGACCAGGTTTCTAGCCCCCAGGAGCTGGTAAGAATACCAGAAGACCAGGTGTCTAGCCCCCAGGAGCTGGTAAGAATACCAGAAGACCAGGTTTCTAGCCCCCAGGAGCTGGTAAGAATACCAGAAGACCAGGTTTCTAGCCCCCAGGAGCTGGTAAGAATACCAGAAGACCAGGTTTCTAGCCCCCAGGAGCCAATAAGAGTACCAGAAGACCAGGTTTCTAGCCCCCAGAAGCCGCTAAGAATACCAGAATACCATGGTTCTAGCCTCATTAGCTTTCCAGGAGACCAAGTGGCTATGTTTCTATACCCAGTAGCTTCCTAGGAGACCAAAAAACCTAGTTTCTATACCCAGTAGACTCCCAGGAGATCACGAAACCATGTTTCTATACCCAGTAGACTCCCAGGAGATCACGAAACCTTGTTTCTATACCCAGTAGACTCCCAGGAGATCACGAAACCATGTTCCTATACCCAGTAGACTCCCAGGAGATCACGAAACCTTGTTTCTATACCCAGTAGACTCCCAGGAGATCACGAAACCTTGTTTCTATACCCAGTAGACTCCCAGGAGATCAAGGAACCACGTTTTTATACCCAGGAGACTCACAGGAGACCAAAAGACAATGTTTCTCTACCCAGAGACGCCCAAGAAAGCATTCCACTGAGCTAACAGCCGTGTGTAGCTACGCTTTCATCTCGAAAGGGCGGCGCTTAGCGACCAGCAACCCATCCCTAGCGTGATACATGACGCCCACGAACGCACTTCGCCTCTCTCTATATATTTTTTTCACTGTGGCTCGGAATCGACAGGTGGAAAGGTTGAAAAAGGCTCTAATAAATGTACCGAGCCGCGCTAAATAGACTGCTCGTCTCCCTCCCGGAGTCGCGGCTGCAGCTACAGCGAGAGACGCTAAGTCTCGACATTAATGATAAATTTATGGATCGATAAGAGAACAGAAGGGTTCTAAATAGGTAAAAAGAAAATCGTGAAACCGTGGTTGGAACGGTTTATAACTAATCCATAGTACCGTGGTTGGAACCTCTCACGAATGGCTCATATCGTGGCTGGAATAATTCACATCTAACCCACAATTACCGTGGTTGGATTAATTAATAATTGCTCATTACCGTGGGTGTAACAAT
>NC_069458.1:26486331-26488831 GCF_026875155.1 Cherax quadricarinatus | reverse complement strand
AAAAATATATCTTTAAACGTATAAGAGAAAATTTCAGAAAGGACCAGTTTTGCATATTCGGCAGACATATATATTTATATAATTATATATATATATATATAATATATATATATATATATATATATATATATTATATATATATATATATATATATATATATATATTAATATATATATATATAATATATATATATATATTACCATTGGGATAACTTATATTTGATAATACATATATTGGGGTAACTATTATATTTACAGTTATTATATTTAGTATAACTCAAATTTAACATTGTATTCATTTAGTGTAGTTATTGTATTTCGCAGTTATTCGTTTAGGTGTAACTATTATATTGACATTCCTATTATTTGGGTGACTGCTATTATTTATTTATTTTATTATTGGGTAACTATTATGTTTATTATTAACATTTCTTTTAATTGGATAACTAATATATTTAATAATATTATTTAAATTACTAGTAACTTAGGTATTTTTTTATTGTGTCCGCACAGGTGACGTGGTTAAGACGGCGGGACCTGCACATCCTGACAGCTGGCCACCACACCTATTCTGCCGACGATAGGTTCCAGGTACGTGAAACAAGTACCTACTTCCCACCTCTAGTAGCTTCACCTGTCCTAAATTAAGATCGTCCCTTCAGGAAAGGTGTGGGAGGCGCCTGGCTTTGCCCTTTCTGCTAATTAGAGATGATTACATTTACTTGCAAAAGTGCTGTGTGATGACTACGGGTTTAGCGTTTTTCCATGAATATTAACAGCAAGAGTAATAAAAATTAATTAATAATAATAATTAAAATCAAGAAAAACAACAAGAATAATAATACAATTAATAATAATTACATAATAATAATAATGGTGAATTTGGAAGACATACTGAACAAATTTTACCAAGGTTTGATACCTATTTCATCGACACCATGCCCAGCCCTTCTAGGGCAGGGTAGGTGCCAGAGCCAGAGCTTGCAGATCACAAGACTGCCATTCCCATCAGTCCCTTTGGGGCGGGGATGGCAGACCAGAAATTCCTAGCTTCTCCCTACGAGCCCTGTGAGGGCGGAGAATGTGGCTAGGCCTGGGGACAGTTGGTCCCAAAGATGAGGGGGTAACATGACTCACGAAATCGTAATGACACGATTGCAAACAAACCATACCACTGGTTCAATCCCGCCCGTGGTATGATTTATGAGGGGGTACTTGTACCTCCTCCCATGGGAGACTTAGGTCTCAGACACTCTATAGACAGGGAGCCAAGGCCGGGCCACCACTTGGAAAAGGCCCGGGCCGGGAGAATACCGGCGAATCAACGAGAAGAAGAGGGCGGGGAATGTGGCTAGGCCTAGGGACAGTTGGTCCCGACGATGAGGAGGTACTTGTACCTCCTCCCATGGCAGACATTAGTCTGAGATACTCCCGAAACAGGGAGCCAAGGCCGGGTCACCACTTGGAAAAGGCCCAGGCCGGGAGAGTACCGGCGAATCAAGAAGAATACCTATTTCAAGGATATATTTCCTCAGAGAATTGTATGTGTCTGTGTATATGCAGTGAGAACTTTATTCTGTTTTTCGGGTATTAGAGTATTCTTGGTGGTGAACGAGTGATGTGCAGTCTAAATGAGCCTCGTGTAGTAGATAGACTTTAAACATAACTAACGAAAAGGAGAGATGTTAAGGGAAGAATAGGATAGATAGAGGGGGGAAGGGAGAGACAAAGAGATGAAATGAGTGCAGGGAGAATATGAGAATGCACAGAAGAAAGGTAGAGGGCATGATGAAAGAGAGAGATAAAGAATGAAGATGATAGCAACAAAGGGAAGGGAGACAATGCTTTCACACCCTGACAAATCTGCCTTCGTAATGTAGCTTCCTCAGAGAAAGTAATTAAACTTGGAAAAACTGCAAGACTATTTTGTTCTCTCGACTCACTTAAATAAGGAGTTTCTGAGAGAGAAAGAGAGGGACAGAGAAAACAAGGAAGAAAGAGAGAAGATAATATAATTATCACCTTTCACAGATAACCTATACGAATCCCACGTCTATGCTGTAAATAACACTAGATGGTGTAACTATTATATTGGGTAATATTAATAACCATATGGATAACTATTATATTTGGCAAAAATATCATAGCACTAACTATTATATCAGGTAATTTTAATGACCACAGATATAACTATTATATTTAACATATATTTTATGTAGGCTTGTAGCTGAGGGTTGACTCTTTTTTTTTTTTTTTTACACAGGGTTTGACAAGGTTAAGGATCCCTAGCTTTATTGACAAGCTATTTACAGGTTAAGGATTCCTAACTTTATTAGCAAGCTAAGAGCTGTTACCTACATCAGCTCATTTGAAAGCATTTTTATTGTTATGAGACATACAAGTAGGGAACAGGATGAAGTTGGAGCCATCTGTGGGCCAGCATTTTCATTTGATCAACTGACTTTATCTCGTTGACATCATTATACTGTACGAATGTGTTC
>NC_069458.1:26468831-26483831 GCF_026875155.1 Cherax quadricarinatus | reverse complement strand
TTATTAATATAATTTTATTACACATACTAAAAAATTATATATTATATTTTCTTTCTCATCTCATACAAACATTAAACTCTTGAATAACTTAAAATTATATGCAATAATCTCACTGTTTTAATTATCGTAAATTTTCAAATAATTACCGACTATGACCCGCAAATAATCGCGGGGGGGGGGGAATAAAAACGATTGTTCTGGGGTTTAAAATAAGGGCGAGACAGAGAGGTTCATGATAATTGCACAATGCAGAGAACAATTATGTTGATAATTGAGCATTTGGAGAATTATTTCCTCTTTTACCAGCGACCACTTGGTTTTAAGATAGATATTTTTAGGATAATTAGCGTAATAACACATGAAATAATTATGTGCACGAGGAAAAATGATAGAAGGACACACACACACACACACACACACACACACACAACACACACACACACCACACACACACACACACAAGTGAAGTAGTGGAGGCAGGAACCATACATAGTTTTAAGAAGAGGTATGACAAAGCTCAGGAAGCAGAGAGAGAGAGGATCCAGTAGCGATCAGTGAAGAGGCGGGGCCAGGAGCTGAGTCTCGACCCCTGCAACCACAATTAGGTGAGTACACACACACACACACGTATATATATATATATATATATATATATATATATATATATATATATATATATATATAATATATATATATATGTATGTATGTATGTATATACATGTATATATATTATGTTTTTATGTAAATGAGGTGACAGGAACCAATTTAAATATGTTTCCTCTAAGCCTTCTAACCTACTTCACCGTAGTTATGGCTCCTCACAGTTTGCACTCCAGTGGATTCCATCTTCATTGTGTTGTTGCAGATGGTACACACAGAGGGCAGCAACGAGTGGACGCTGGTGGTTCGCTACGCACAAGAGAGAGACGCAGGAGTGTATGAGTGTCAGGTGAATACTGATCCCAAGCTCTCTCGCCCAGTCACTCTCAATGTTTTGGGTAAGTGGTGAGGTCCTCCTTGGGGGGATCTGGGTGCGCGTGGCTCTTGAAGGTTTGGGTACGTAAACAGGTGGAGTTTAAACGTCCTCCTTCGAGATCTGGGTTTATGAGAGGTCAACCTTGAAGAGCTCGTAATGTTGAGAAATTTCGGGCAAATTAGGTTAATTTTGTCCCAGGATGCGACCCACACCAGCCCACTAACACCCAGATACCCATTTTACCGATGGGTGAACATGTACAATAGGTATAAGGAAATACGCCCAATGTTTACACCTTTGCCGGGAATCGAATCCGGACCTCTCAGCGCCCTTAAATATTTAAGTTACCCTTGTATCAGGAGATTCTTAAGTATTTAATTCTCCCCCAGAGGACTTAAAGAAATTAGTTTATATAGAAAACGAAAATACAAAGCAATGAATGTTGTCAAAATGTGACTTTGTAGTGATATATCAAGCTTTATATTTATACAGAGCGAAACGTATTTCTATTTAAAGCTTATCTTTATCTTCACTCAGCTTAGTGTCTCTTTCTTGGTACCTCTTAGTACCTCTTTCTCGGTACATATTACCCAGAAATTGATGAAGATTGATGTACACAGGTGTTGTACATGTGTCTTGATAGACTTTACGGGAATTATATCCTTCATCTAGAATTGATTAGGTGTTATACTGGCGTTGCACGATTACTCCCTCTATCTCCCTCTCTATCTATCTATGTCTTTATCTATTAGTTAAAGATTAGCCGGTATTCTCCCGGCCCGGGCCTTTTCCAAGTGGTGGCCCGGCCTTGGCTCCCTCTTTAGGGAGTGTCTGAGACCTAAGTCTCCCATGGGAGGAGGCACAAGTACCTCCTCATCTTTGGGACCAACTGTCCCCAGGCCTAGCCACAAGCTAGGCCTCTCTGGTCTGTCATCCCCGCCCCAAGGGGGCAAATGGGAATGACAGTCTTGTGAGCTACAAGCTCGGGCTCAGGCACCTACCCTACCCTAGAAGGGTTAGGCATGGTGTCGATCTCTTTATCTATCTGTCTACCCTTCATTCCACCAGAAGCACTGCAGACCAAGCATGATTACTATATCTCTCTCTCTCCCTCTCTCTCTCTCTCGCATTCCAATGAGGCTCTGGCTGGCTGGCAACCCTCCTTAAGCACTGGTAAGAAATCGGATATGCAAATTGCTTTCTCTACGGCTTTCTCCAAAGTCTTACTCATTCTACTTTCTTCCCTCATAGTAACATAGTTGTTGATACTTCCTCTGGCAGGATTTAAGCAATATTAGAGTTTTTCTGTGATTTTTTGGATCTTTTTTCGTATTTCCTTGGAGTTTTTTGGGTTTTTTTATATTTTCCCACTTTTAAAATTGTTTTATCTTAGGCTGATGTTTTATTCTCTTGGGTTTTCTCTTGGTTTTATTACATTTTTTTTACGTGATGTGTGTGTGTGTGTGTGTGTGTGTGTGTGTGTGTGTGTGTGTGTGTGTGTGTGTGTGTGTGTGTGTTTGTGTGTGTGTGTGTGTGTTTTGTGTGTGTGTAGTGTGTGTGTGTATGTGTATATATGTGTGTGTGTGTGTGTGTGTGTGTGTGTGTGTGTGTGTGTGTGTGTGTGTGTGTGTGTGTGTGGGGTGTGTGTGTTTGTGTGTTTGATTCAAGGGTCATACAACTGGAAGTGTAAAGCAGTGGTCGTGTGGTGGTAGTAGTGTAGTGTATTAGTAGTAGTGGTTGTAGTAGAAAGTGGTGGTAGTAGTAGTAGTGGTAGTAGTAGTGGTGGTAGTAGTAGTGGTGGTTGCGAAAGCAGCGTTAGTTGTTCAAGTGACAGAAATCTGTTTCCCCTTTTTCCACTTGCCTAGAAATTGAGCTGGAGGAAGTGAAGGATGAGGGAGAGAGCCTTTTGCTCTACTACCCTAACCTCAAATAAACTAGATTGAAATACAGGACTGTAGTTATTCCTCAGGAGACAACCTAGGTAAGGTCTCCTGCATATTCTAGAGATATATGTCTCTCTGTGTATCTACACTGAGAAATATACAGTGTATTTACACTGAGAAATATACAGTGTATCTACACTGAGAAATATACAGTGTATCTACACTGAGAAATATACAGTGTATCTACACTGAGAAATATACAGTGTATCTACACTGAGAAATATACAGTGTATCTACACTGAGAAATATACAGTGTATCTACACTGAGAAATATACAGTGTATCTACACTGAGAAATATACAGCGTATCTACACTGAGAAATATACAGCGTATCTACACTGAGAAATATACAGTGTATCTACACTGAGAAATATACAGTGTATTTACACTGAGAGATTTATTTAATCAATATTTTAGACACTAATACACAACTGCACAACATAACACACTATAACACAACTAACACACTATAACACAAATAACAAACTATAACACAACATAACACACTATAACACAACATAACACCGAGAACACCTCCCAAAAACGCAGAGTAACACCACATGAAACACAATAAAACCACATAGCACACAATAACACCACATACATGCAACACCACAAAATAACACACAATAACACCACATGAAACACAGAAACACATAACACACATAACACCACATAACACCAACACCACCACATAACACACAATAACACCACATAACACACATTCACCAATAACACACAATAACACCACATAACACACAATAACACCATATGAAACACAATAACACCACATAAACACACCACATAACACACAATAACAGCACATAACACAATAACACCACATTACACACAATAACACCATATAACACAAAAACACCACATAACACAAATAACACCACATAACACATAATAACCCACATAACCACATGCACACATAAAACACAATAACACCACATAACACACAATAACACCACATAACACACAATAACACCACTACACACAATAGCACCACATAACACATGATAACACCACATAAAAACATGATAACACCACATAACACACAATAACACCACATAACACATGATAACACCACATAACGCATAATAACACCACATAACACATGATAACACCACATAACACACAATAACACCACATAACACATGATAACACCACATAACACACAATAACACCACATAAAACATGATAACACACATACACCATAATAACAACATAAACATGATAACACCACATAACACACAATAACACCACATAACACATGATAACACCACATAACACACAATAACACCACATAACACATGATAATACCACATAACACATAATAACACCACATAACACACAATAGCACCACATAGCACATAATAACACCACATAAACACACAATAACACCACATACACATGATAACACCACATAGCACACAATAACATCACATAAACATATGATAACACCAAGCACAAATAACACTACATTACAAACAATAAACACCATAGCACATAATAACACCACATAACACACAATAACACCACATAAACCCCAATAACACCACATAACACACAATAACACCACATAACACAATAAACACCACATAACACACAATAACAGCCACATAACACATGATAACACCACATAGCACACAATAACACCACATAACACATGATAACACCACATAGCACACGATAAACAACATTACAAACAATAACACCACATAGCACATAATAACACCACATAACACACAATAACACACATAACACACAATAACACCACATAACACACAATAACACCACATAAACAATAACACCACATAACACACAATAAACCACATAACACCATGGCACACATAACACATGATAACACCACATAACACATGATAACACCAATAAAAACACAATAACACCACATAACACAGGATAACACTACATAACACATATAAACACATACACATGATAACACCACATAACACACAATAACACCACATAACACAGATAAACAC
Organism: Cherax quadricarinatus; assembly: GCF_026875155.1. Classification (NCBI taxonomy): domain Eukaryota; kingdom Metazoa; phylum Arthropoda; class Malacostraca; order Decapoda; family Parastacidae; genus Cherax; species Cherax quadricarinatus. The sequence continues at coordinate 26,478,903 of NC_069458.1, read as the reverse complement.
CAATAACACACTTAACACCATATAACACATGATAACACCAATAACACATAATAACACACATAACACACAATAGTACCACATAGCACATAATACACACATAACACACAATAACACCACATAACACATGATAACACCACATAGCACACATAAAAACCACATAACACATGATAACACCACATAGCACACAATAACACTACATTACAAACAATAACACCACATAGCACATAATAACACCACATAACACACAATAACACCACATAACACAGATACACCACATAGCACACAATAACACCACTAACACATGATAACACCACATAGCACACAATAACACTACATTACAACAATAACACTATATAGCACAAATAACACCATATAACACACAATAACACCACATAACACACAATAACCACATAACACATAAAGCACCACATAACACACAGTAACACCACATAACACATGATAACACCACATAACACACAATAACAGCACATAGCACACATAATACTACATACAAACGTAAACCACATAACCACATGATAACACCACATAACACAATAACACCACATAACACACAATAACACCACATAGCACATAATAACACCACTAACACACAATAACACTACATAACACATGATAACACACATAACGCCACAGCAATAATAACACCACATAACACAAATAACGCCACTAGCACACAATAACACCACATAACACACATAACCCCCCATAGCACATAATAACACCACATAACACAATAACACTACATAACACATGATAACACACAATAACGCCACAGCACATAATAACACCACATAACACACAATAACACCACAAACACTGATAACACACAATAACACCACATAGCACATAATAACACCACATAACACACAATAAACCACTAACACCATAACACACATAGCACATAATAACACCACATAACACAAATAACACCACATAAACATATAACACCAATAACACCCCATAGCACATAATCACCACATAACACACATAACACCACATAACACACATAACACACATAACAAACAATAACACCACATAGCAATAATAACACCACATAACACCACAATAACACCACTAACATGTAACACACAATAACACCACATAGCACATAATAACACCACATAACACACAATAACACCACTAACAATAACACCACATAAACAATAACACCACATAACACACATAACACCCATAACACACAATACACCACATAACACAATAACACCACATAAACAATAAACACCACATAACACAATTAACACCACATACACACAATAAACCACATAGCACTATAACACCACATAACACACAATAACACCACATAACACATGATAACACACAATAACACCACATAGCACATAATAACACCACATTAATACAAATAACACCACATAACACACAATTTAACCAATAGCACATATAACACCACACATAACACACAATAACACCACATAACACACAGTAACCCACATACACACAAAACAACCACATAACACATGATAACACACATAACACCACATAAACACAAATAACACCACATAACAACAATAACACCACATAACGCAAATAACACCACATAAACCACAATAACACACATAACACACAATAACACCACATAACACAATAACACCACATAGCACACAATAACACTACATTACAAACAGTAACATCAAGTCTATTTCTAAAATAGTTTGAACCCTAATCCATCTATTTCTAAAGTATGTTTACCCATGTTCCATCAATTTCTAAACCATTTTGAGCCCCACGTCAATTTCTAAAACAATGTAACCCACATATTTTATATCTAAATCTAAATTTAAAACATTCGTTGTCAGTATTCCACCAAAATTCGTCACATTAATGGGATCCAATTTCTTTTATTACCTAAAAAAATGACCCCTGGCCTTTTTCCAGCCTTTCTTAAATGGTCTCCAGACCATTGGGAGTCAGGGAAGAATGCATGTGAGTGATCATTATGATAATTGATGGTGTATATTCGTAAATTTCATATTTTTCCCGTATTTTTTCGTTCTTGGCTGGAAGTTTTGGGAGAGAGAGAATAGTGTTCGACTTCTGGTGGTCTGTGTCCTCTTTTTCTTCTTTCTTCTTCTTCTTCTTTTTCTTCTTCTTCTTCTTCTTCTTCTCTTTTAATTTGGAAATTTTTGTAAATGGTTTTAAACTACGTATTTTTTTTTTGTAAATCACGTAAATGATGTGTTACTCTTGTTTTTACAGGCACTGTCAGGGAAGTCTCTGTAGCGAAGACCAAAGTGTTCGTAGCTAACAACACAGCCTCCACTAAGGACGGTAAGTACCCACCTACATCACTGGATCCCATCTACACTCCTTAGATCCCATCTACACCCACTGGTGCTTCATCTAAACCATGCAGGTCACCTGGGTGCACCTACATCCACTTCAGTTCACTCGTAGATGCTTAGACACCACTTACACTCACTGACACACCACCTACGTCCAGTGGAATACACCCACACTCACTGACACACCACCTACACCCGCTAGAATTCACCTACACCCAGATAATACATTTAGATAATACATGATAATACTCAGCCTAGGTTAGAGAGTCCTCAGCAGATATTTTTCCTATGTACTCGTCTATACTCCCATGTACCTTTTTCAGGTCAGCTGACATCCTTTCTACGTACGATGTACCCTGTGTACTCATTTGTACTCCCATGTACCTTTCCGTTCAGGTCAGCTGAGGGTTGAAATACAAGGACCCCGAGAGTTGTATATAGAGGAAGGGTCGTCCCTGTCACTGACCTGTCTAGTGACCTCGTCACACGGGCCGTCTACTCCCGTCTACTGGTACCACGACACCAATTTGATTGACTACAACTCCCCTAGAGGGGGAGTCAACCTCAAGGTGGGTGAGGATTCTGTAAACAATTCTCTCCCCTTTGAAATTCCACCTGATTTCTAGATCAGTTTTCTAGATCAATTTTCTGGACCCATTTTTTAAGACCAATTTCAAATCAGAAATGCAATTAGATCTATAATTTGACTCATATATAGTAAAGTAATCTACGGACTCTAACTTCAAAACTAACTCTGGGTAAAGTTAGCAGCCTACTTACTAACTTAAGCTTAGATTGGCAAACTTTAAAACTTAGTGACTCTAAGAAGCTAAGTTTATAGTTGACACAAACTAACCAGTTTCCCCTCCTGCCCTCCACTTTGTACCCCTTCTCATTTTTCCCCTCCCCTCATCCACTTCCTCCATTCACACTCCACTCTTTCTAACCCTTCCTACCTCCCTCCATCCATACCTCTCTACACCCATTTATTCCACTCTGTTCCCTACCTGTCCACCCTTTCTTACTCCTTGTACCTATTCCCCTCATCCTCCAAACCTTCTTCCTCTCCAACCTCCACAACCGCTCCCTATTCCTTTGCCCTAACCATCCCTCCCTTCACTTCACTCCCCACAGATTGACCAGAGTCGTGGGGAGACCATCACTCGTCTGGTAGTATCAGCTGTGGGACCTGGTGACTCGGGAATGTACTCATGCGTTCCTCCAGGGTCCCATCCATGCCACTGTCAGAGTCCACGTCCAGAAGGGTGAGTCCAGCTACCCTTCACAGAGTCCACTTCAGCCATTATAGTCCACTGTAATTCCTAGATTATACTCATATCACAATAATTCAGCATTTGAGTAATTCAGAACTTATTACAGTACTTATGGATAATTGTAACCATTATTACGTATTATGTATCACTTCCCATTAAAACCTGATTGATTAATGGGGTTTAAATCCTGTCTGCTACACGAAGGTCATTACAACTGCATGTCACCTGCTCACCACCACGCAAGAATACTTTAATGCCTAAAATAATAATTAAAATAACCTCTCAGTGTATATACACTGAGACTCACTTTAATATATATACATACATATATAAATAATGGTCATGTCACATGTTAATCTTGTCATGAGACGAGTGGATTATGTTACGCTGAATGTTAGTTAATCTCACTTCAACTTTATAAATGTTTTAATGTTTGGATGTTTGGATGTTTAATTATTAAGTTACAGTCTGCAAAAAAATTCTGTAAAACTTGTGACTTTTCCCATAATGCAATACCATAAAATTTCACCTAATATCGTGACCCTTTACATTTATTTGGAAAATGAAATTTTCAATGTTTTGCTTGTTAATTTATTTACTCCTTTGTTTAATTGTTTAACTTGTTGGCTTGTTTGTTTAATTGTTTGTTTATCTGTTTTTCCCCTGCAGGAGACCACGAAGCAGCTATCCAGCAGGGAGGACTGGACGACACAGCCGCCAGCAGCAGTTCGACTCACCTCCTGCCTGGAACGCACCTCTCCTTCCTTTACTTCCTGTTTCTCCTGTTTCTCTCGTCCCCTTCCCTCTTCCATGATCTGCAAGCCCAGTTTATGGGTCTCTCTCTTCTCGCACACTTTCACCCTCCTCTCTTATTCCCGTGCCTCGCTGTTTCTCTCTTTATCGGCTTTCTACCTACGTGTTTTCCAAGATTCCTTATTTTATCAGCCTCCGCCTCTTCCTCCTGCACTGCCAGGCCTTCTTTATTATCTTAATTCCTCCATTTCCCCAGAACTCCTTGCTCCCGCTGCTCCTCTTCTTTCTTCTTCCCCTGTTTCTTCCTCCTCCATTCCTACTTTCTCTTATTTAGAGCAAAGAGAGAGAGAGAGAGAAGAAAAGCCGGAGCTTTTCTCCAGCTAAAATCTTATTTCTGCCGATGGTGAGGATCCATCAATTTGAAGACGTCAGCGCACCTCTGGTGGCGTTTGAGGGATGTCACGATGGCTCTGTGACCTCCACCAACAACGGTCACCTGATGATTCGCAAGCATTGGTAATGATGTCGCCTGGGAGTATGTGAATGTTTAGTGATGTCAGACGACTTTTCTCTTGATGTCCCTCTAAGGTCACTCGGCTTTTTCGAAGTTTGTGGCGATGTTAGGAGACATCGGGAAGGTTCGAAACGTTGCTTGCTTCAAGGCAGAAGTGTATTTAAGTCACGTGAACTTTGTGATGTCACATTCAAGAGCGGCTCTGCGGATGTCACACAGTTTCTGAAATCGGCTAAACTACCAGCAAGATCTAATGACATCAGCTGGAATCAAAGAGCACCTGGTGATGTCACAAGGGCATTAAGATCCTTCTAAAAATGATGTCAGATGACGCCAGAAAGCAGATGCTGCTGTACCATGATGTCCTGAGCGACGTCACTGTGAGACTCTAGACATAACACGTTATCTAAGCCCACTACTGATGTCAATGATGTCAGTAAAAGACACTTTGTTAAAGGCTACAAAAGATGTCTCAGGTCCCCCCAGGAGAAGAGGAATGATGTCTCTTAACCTCTGCGAGTACCTGAGTACATCAGACTGACATCATAGGGAAGTACTTAAAGTGGCTGGGATAACAGAGAGAGAGAGAGAGGAGAGAGAGAGAGAGAGAGAGAGAGAGAAAGAGAGAGAGAGAAGAGTGTTTGTACTCTTGGTATTCATTTATCTAGAGAGTTTTGTACTCTGGGTGTTAATTCAGTAGGATTTTGTACTCTGTTAGTGTTTAATTAAGAAGTTCGATTAAAAATTATCATTTAATTTGAAGTTTTAAATTCTCCTTTTTGCGAAATTCAAAAATATATATAAATCAACAAATTTATATATATCAGTGAATATAAGTCTTTTTATATAAATCAGTCTACATCAAAAAACTCAAAATGTATATCGTGAGATAGTGTATGTCTCTCAGTGTATATACACTGAGAGGTGTATGTCTCGGTTTGTATATACACTGAGAGGTGTATGTTTCTCAGTGTATATACACCGAGAGGTGTATGTCTCTCAGTGTATATACACTGAGAGGTGTATGTCTCTCAGTGTATATACACTGAGAGGTGTATGTCTCTCAGTGTATATACACTGAGAGATGTATGTCTCTCAGTGTATATACACTGAGAGATGTATGTCTCTCAGTGTATATACACTGACAGGTGTATGTCTCTCAGTGTATATACACTGAGAGGTGTATGTCTCTCAGTGTATATACACTGACAGGTGTATGTCTCTCAGTGTATATACACTGAGAGGTGTATGTCTCTCAGTGTATATACACTGAGAGGTGTATGTCTCTCAGTGTATATACACTGAGAGGTGTATGTCTCTCAGTGTATATACACTGAGAGGTGTATGTCTCTCAGTGTATATACACTGAGAGATGTATGTCTCTCAGTGTATATACACTGAGAGATGTATGTCTCTCAGTGTATATACACTGACAGGTGTATGTCTCTCCAGTGTATATACACTGAGAGGTGTATGTCTCTCAGTGTATATACACTGACAGGTGTATGTCTCTCAGTGTATATACACTGAGAGGTGTATGTCTCTCAGTGTATATACACTGAGAGGTGTATGTCTCTCAGTGTATATACACTGAGAGATGTATGTCTCTCAGTGTATATACACTGACAGGTGTATGTCTCTCAGTGTATATACCTGAGAGGTGTATGTCTCTCAGTGTATATACACTGACAGGTGTATGTCTCTCAGTGTATATACACTGAGAGGTGTATGTCTCTCAGTGTATATACACTGAGAGATGTATGTCTCTCAGTGTATATACACTGACAGGTGTATGTCTCTCAGTGTATATACACTGAGAGGTGTATGTCTCTCAGTGTATATACACTGACAGGTGTATGTCTCTCAGTGTATATACACTGACAGGTGTATGTCTCTCAGTGTATATACACTGACAGGTGTATGTCTCTCAGTGTATATACACTGAGAGGTGTATGTCTCTCAGTGTATATACACTGACAGGTGTATGTCTCTCAGTGTATATACACTGACAGGTGTATGTCTCTCAGTGTATATACACTGACAGGTGTATGTCTCTCAGTGTATATACACTGACAGGTGTATGTCTCTCAGTGTATATACACTGAGAGGTGTATGTCTCTCAGTGTATATACACTGATATTTTAAACCTCTTTCAGGTATTAAAGTATCCTTGACTAGTGATGTACAGGTGACATGCAGCCTTAATGACCCTCGTGTAGTCGAGAGGCTTCAAACCCCATCCGGGAGTGAGAGATTATCATATGAGGAACATTTACTAAATCACTGGGAGGATTTCAGTGAGAATTATATAATAATTACATAATTCGGTTGATAAGCTATAGACTGTTATTCTACCTTAGTTAATTTATAGGTTGTAAATGAGATGATTGGAAGAGAGACACACACAGGTCACAGGGCCGGGGGCTGTGAATCGACCCCTTGGAACCATATATAGGCGAGTACACACACACACACGCGCACACACAAGCACATAGTTTTAAGACGAGGTATGATAAAGCTCATGGAGCAGGGAGAGGGAGGACCCAGTAGGAGTCAGCGAAGAGGCGGGGTCAAGAGCAGTGACTCGATCCCTGCAACCACATATAGGTGAGCACACACACACACACACACACACACACACACACACACACACACACACACACACACACACACACACACACACTTAAAGAAAACATTTCATTTCTCTTTTATCGGTTGCCGAATTGTTCACCTCCTCCAGGAGGGTGAAAATACTTTCGTTTTTCCTCACGTTTGTGTCAGATTCACAGGTAAACAGAAGCCAGGTGATGTGTGGAGATGGGAGGGATAGACGCGGGTAATGAGAAACGGATTGCCGGGGTTGTGGAAGAGAGTAAGAGGTGAAGGGCGAGAAAAAGAAAGAGAGAGAGAGAGAGAGAGAGAGAATGAGTTTATGGGGGTATATATATAAGATGTATATACCTTTGGTAACGTGGTTGGCAACGCAGGCTTGATCCTGTGATTTCCTTACGTGTTACCAGTGGTGGGGACAGTGGTGGTGACAGTGGTGGTGTTAGTGTAGTGTTGGTGTCATTAGTGGTATTGGTAGGTGGCGGTATTAGTGGTTCAACTGGTGTGGTGACTATATAAGCTTGTCCCTTAAGACCTCGCTGCCAGCACACTCAGCTCACACACTGAGGTCCGTGGTTCGAAATCCTGTAATGTGGGTCGCATCCTGGGACAAAATTGACCTAATTTACGGGAAATACTCAGCATAACAAGTGGCTTTCTATATAGTAGTATGTCATTGATGTCAGCTATGGTCTGTATACCTTGTACATGTACTGGTAGTAAATAAATATTATTATTATTGATGGCGATGTTATGACGGTGGTGGTGGTGTTGTTCCTGCCAATGTACTGATAGTGTGGTGGTGCTGCTGTTACCACTGGTGGTGCTTCTCCCAGTGCGCCACAGTACTGATAGTGTGGTGGTGCTGCTGTTACCACTGGTGGTGCTTCTCCCAGTGCGCCACAGTACTGATAGTGTGGTGGTGCTGCTGTTATCACTGGTGGTGCTTCTCCCAGTGCGCCACAGTACTGATAGTGGTGGTGTGCTGTTATATGTGTGCTGTTTATCACGGTGGTGCTGCTGTTACCACTGGTGGTGCTTCTCCCAGTGCACCACAGTACTGATAGTGTGGTGGTGCTGCTGTTATCACTGGTGGTGCTGCTGTTACCACTGGTGGTGCTTCTCCCAGTGCGCCACAGTACTGATAGTGTGGTGGTGCTGCTGTTATCACTGGTGGTGCTGCTGTTATCACTGGTGGTGCTGCTGTTACCACTGGTGGTGCTTCTCCCAGTGCGCCACAGTACTGATAGTGTGATGGTGCTGCTGTTACTCACTGGTGGTGCTGTTACTCCAGTGGTGCGCAGTATATCATGTGGTGGTGCTGCTGTTACCACTGGTGGTGCTTCTCCCAGTGCGCCACAGTACTGATAGTGTGATGGTGCTGCTGTTACCACTGGTGGTGCTTCTCCCAGTGCGCCACAGTACTGATAGTGAGGTGCTGCTGCTGTTATCACTGGTGGTGCTGCTGTTATCACTGGTGGTGCTGCTGTTATCACTGGTGGTGCTGTTACCAGGTGCGCAGCAGCTGTTACCATGGTGGTGCTGCTGTTATCACTGGTGGTGCTGCTGTTACCACTGGTGGTGCTGCTGTTACCACTGGTGGTGCTGCTGTTACCACTGGTGGTGCTGCTGTTACCACTGGTGGTGCTGCTGTTATCACTGGTGGTGCTGCTGTTACCACTGGTGGTGCTGCTGTTACCACTGGTGGTGCTGCTGTTATCACGGTGGTGCGTGTACACGTGTGCTGCGTTACACTGGTGGTGCTGCTGTTATCACTGGTGGTGCTGCTGTTACCACTGGTGGTGCTGCTGTTATCACTGGTGGTGCTGCTGTTATCACTGGTGGTGCTGCTGTTATCACTGGTGGTGCTGCTGTTACCACTGGTGGTGCTGCTGTTATCACTGGTGGTGCTGCTGTTACCACTGGTGGTGCTGCTGTTACCACTGGTGGTGCTGCTGTTATCACTGGTGTGCTGCTGTTACCACTGGGGTGCTGCTGTTATCACTGGTGGTGCTGCTGTTACACTGGTGGTGCTGCTGTTACCACTGGTGGTGCTGCTGTTATCACTGGTGGTGCTGCTGTTACCACTGGTGGTGCTGCTGTTATCACTGGTGGCTGCTGTTACCACTGGTGGTGCTGCTGTTACCACTGGTGGTGCTGCTGTTATCACTGGTGTGTGCTGTTACCATGTGGGCTGCTGTTACACTGTGGTGCTGTGTTCCCTGGTGGTGCTGCTGTTACCACTGGTGGTGCTGCTGTTACCACTGGTGGTGCTGCTGTTACCACTGGTGGTGCTGCTGTTACCACTGGTGGTGCTTCTCCCAGTGCGCCAGAGTACTGATAGTGTGGTGGTGCTGCTGTTACCACTGGTGGTGCTGCTGTTACCACTGGTGGTGCTGCTGTTAGCTGCTTTATCAACTGGTGGGGTGGTGCTGCTGTTACCACTGGTGGTGCTGCTGTTACCACTGGTGGTGCTTCTCCCAGTGCTGCAGTTTTAAATTAGAGTATTTACAAAAAAATGTTATCGTTACTATCACAAACTAGAATATTCAATGTCAAAATCAAAACAACTTAGAGAG
>NC_069458.1:26398831-26458831 GCF_026875155.1 Cherax quadricarinatus | reverse complement strand
GTTAATCAACTTACACCCGTTGTCCCTGTTCACTTAGCAGTAACTAGGTACCTGGGTGTTAGTCAACTTACACCCGTTGTCCCTGTTCACTTAGCAGTAAGTAGGTAACCTGGGTGTTAATCAACTTACACCCGTTGTCCCTGTTCACTTAGCAGTAAGTAGGTACCTGGGTGTTAATCAACTTACACCCGTTGTCCCTGTTCACTTAGCAGTAAGTAGGTACCTGGGTGTTAATCAACTACACCCGTTGTCCCTGTTCACTTAGCAGTAAGTAGGTACCTGGGTGTTAATCAACTTACACCCGTTGTCCCTGTTCACTTAGCAGTAAGTAGGTACCTGGGTGTTAATCAACTTACACCCGTTGTCCCTGTTCACTTAGCAGTAAGTAGGTACCTGGGTGTTAATCAACTTACACCCGTTGTCCCTGTTCACTTAGCAGTAAGTAGGTACCTGGGTGTTAATCAACTACACCCGTTGTCCCTGTTCACTTAGCAGTAAGTAGGTAACCTGGGTGTTAATCAACTTACACCCATTGTCCCTGTTCACTTAGCAGTAAGTAGGTACCTGGGTGTTAATCAACTTACACCCGTTGTCCCTGTTCACTTAGCAGTAAGTAGGTACCTGGATGTTAATCAACTACACCCGTTGTCCCTGTTCACTTAGCAGTAAGTAGGTACCTGGGTGTTAATCAACTACACCCGTTGTCCCTGTTCACTTAGCAGTAAGTAGGTAACCTGGGTGTTAATCAACTTACACCTGCTGCCCTGTTCACCTAGCAATAAGTAGCTTCCTAGGGTGTTATTCACGTTAAACTTGCTACCCTTGTTTACAGAGGTAAGTAGGTACCTGGGTGTTATAAATTTATGTAGGTACAGGTACACATAAGTACATTTATCATACCTAGTAACAAATGTGCATATTACCCAGAATTACACTAAAAAAAGTCAGATAAAGCGACTTATTTCCATGGTCCTTTAATATCTTAATATCTCTAGTCTACCTGGAGGGAATTCCGGGGATCAATGCCCCCTCGGCTCGGTGGATCAGGACCTGATCAACGAGGCTGTTACTGCTGGCTGCACGTAGTCCAACGTACGAACCACAGCTCGGCTGATCTGGCCTTAAGATACAGTAGAAATCAGTCATGATCTTTCACTTGCCTAGTCTATAGATATGACCTACTTCCACAAGTGGATTTATCCACTGGGATACCGTCTACAACTGCTTCACCTCACCCGTTTACAGTATACGTATAAGCCATTATATATTGTATTCTTTTCAAGATTGATGGACTGATTACATGGACTCGAGGCTGAGGGACTGATTACCTCAAACTCCTTCTGATCTTCACCATTCTTCTTTGTTTAGGATTGATGAAGCCACTATGTGGCGAAACGTTTCCTCAGTAAAGATACCCAAGTGTTGCCCATGTGTCTAATTTATCATCTTGATAAGGGAAATAATAGTCACCCTAATGACAATGGCTTAAATGGGTTATCCTGGGTTATCCTGGGTTATCCCCTCAAGGGAGAGTCCTTGACGCTAGTGAGGGCTCTTGATCTTGGGAATTGGATCTGTGATCCACTTCCCATGATTATAATAATAACAACCTGGCTTATTTATTATTTTTATTATTACTGTAAAGTATACCATAGTTTACTATAGTTTTAGTTTTCTATAAATTGGAACACATAAGAGAAAACTTTTGATGGTAAACTATAGAATTTTTTCAATAAATATGTAACTGTATAACACGCTGTATTGTTTCCGCTTGTGGCTTAGACAGGGTTCTAAAGTTAGGGGAAGTGAACACGTAAAAAAAAGTGCCATGACACGTACTAGGTATATTACAACGATCCCAATGGCAATAAGTCACTGTGACTTTTTTTGGGTTATCCTGGGTAATCGCACATATGCTGCTATGTATGATAACCTATGTATCTGCATTTATGTGTACCTGTACCTGAATAAACTTACTTACTGTAAGAATTAATGGTAATAAAAATGTTGATCTGAAATTGTATAGGTGAGTAGTGTTGATGGGACTTTTAAAAGATGTTAAGCCACATAGGAGCCAACACTCCTTATAATTTACTGTTTTATGTGGTAATCAGTTAAGTAAGTGCAAAGTACTTATTATAATGTTGAAAAGAAGTTAATATTCGAATAATTGACAATGTAATACACACCTGGAAGTGTTATTTAATTAATTGAATAGATGTATGGGTAGAGATAAACATTTAGGGGATCTACCAACATGGCGAAAATTGTCCGTCGTTATAACGAATGTTGCGGAATAAATCACGTGACATCAGGTCCGTTAGTGAAATTATCGACCGAATCTTCTAATGAAATGAAGAACTAATGTGTAATGTACCTGGAAAGGTCCACATCTGTGAAATAACTCAGACTAGTGCTGATAATTACACAAAAAAGAGACGCGGTGTCGACTGAAACGAAGCGTCAACCATGTGAACCATCTAATGGACGCCTCCCACCTAGTGTATTAATTTTCACTACAGGTAAGTAGCTACTTATTGACAAGTATTAGTTGCCTGCTTATAGCGAGGCGTTAGGATGTATATCCCAAGGAATAACTGGGTATCTTTCAATTTTATGTACACAATGCATTAATATTGGACCATTTACAGTCAAAATGACTTTGTAAATGGTTCAAGTCGGACCGAAACGTCGTGGTAAGTTCCTCTCTCCTATGTGCGGGTTATTTGTGTTGTTCCAGTCAGGGTACTGTGTTTTTTTCTTTTCTAGATGCTGCTGAGGGGCTCTTGATCTAGGGAACTGGATCTGTTCTCCAGTTACCTGAATACTTTCCACATCCCCCCCCACAGGCGCTGTATTATCCTACGGGTTTAGCGCTTCCCTTTGAACCAAAGGATCTTTCTGCTACTTCGCTAGTTATTAGAAAGGTCAGAAAAATATGGTACAATGTGAACACGTTAGGATAAATGGTACAAATGTTATTGGTACGAGTGAACTAATGGTTTAAAAATTACTGGAAAATCGGCACTGTTTATAGGGTAATGTCCTCGGTAAGTTTATTCAGGTATACATAAATACAGCTACATAACTATCATACATAGCAGCATATGTGTAGAGAATCCAGGATGACCCAAAAAAGGTCAGACTTATTTGCATTGAAGTCGTCGGCTCGTATCAGGTCACGAGCCGTATCAGGTCACGAGCCGTATCAGGTCACGAACGGCGGCGTTGGACGTGTTTTCGTGCATAAATACGTACGGTGGCGTGATAGTGAGGGTAGTGGTAGTGATGGTTAAGATAACCCGGGATAACCCAAGAAAGTCGGTGCCTCATTAAGATCTGTCTGTTTTTCCATTGGGGGTCTTTAAATCTTGTCCCCTAGGATGCGACCCACACCAGTCCACTAACACCCAGGTACCTACTTGCCGCTAGGTGAACAGGGACAGCAGGTGTAAGGAAACACATCCACTGTTTGCACCCAAGCCGGAAATCGAACCACAGTATTTGAAGCGGGAGCATTGCCTACCAGGCTACGGATTACTAAATAATTCTATGCATAGGTAAACTTAAGTAAAAATGTACATAATATAAATTACCCAATAAAGTTATGATAGTGGTATTATTAGCAGCAGTAGTAGTAAGATAAAATATTTAATCGAATTTTTAACCCGGGGGGGGGGTTAGCCACCAAGGGTAACCCAAAAAATGAATCAATACGTCATCGAGGACTATCCTATACCTATGGTATCTCATTGTGTGCTTGCATTGTATGATCCTTGTAGGTTTAGCGATTCTTTTTGAGTATAATAATTGTGTTTCCTGATTTTTTTATAAGCAAGATATGTGTCAGCTGGTAGGTATAAACAGTGGTTGTCAGGAAACACGACAGGTGTTCAGGAAACACGACAGGTGTTCAGGAAACACGACAGGTGTTCAGGAAACACGACAGGTGTTTAGGAAACACGACAGGTGTTCAGGAAACACAACAGGTGTTCAGGAAACACGACAGGTGTTTCCTGAATTAAATGTTTCTGCTAGGCAAAACTCCCAGCAGGAGTTGTTCTTGTTTCCTGGTTTGAAAACAAGGGAAAGCCTCGTATATGTCTATTATTATTATTATTATTATTATTATTATTATTATTATTATTATTTATTATTATTATTATTATTATTATTATTATTATTTCTGCTAAAGCTTTTGGATGAGCCGTACTACTAATAATGAAGTGCTAAACCCATACGGGTCAATCAGCTCCTGGGGAAATGAGAGGTGATCAGGTTTGAGCCATGGCAGTGGTTAGCTCCCGTGCCTTGATTCTAGTCTAATTTTTTTCTCTCCCAAAGTATCAAGCCTCTAGTAAAGTATAAATAAAAGAATAAGGATTTTATTTCTTTTTAAGTTACAACTAAGGGGACAGGGGTTAGAATCCCAGCACGAGTGGAAAACGCTAGGGATGTTACACCTGTTGCCCGTGTTCACCTAGTGAGTATCTGGTGTTAGTCGACTGGTGTGGGTCGCATCCTGGGGGAGATGGTATGTAGCGAGGGGTGTGTATCAATGTATACCTGGAGTTTACCTGGAGAGAGTTCCGGGGGTCAACGCCCCCGCGGCCCGGTCTGTGACCAGGCCTCCTATATACACCGAGACGTGTCTGTTTCAGGGTATAAACAACGAAAAGTGTTTGTCTCCAGATATATACACCAACATGCGTATATATTTCAGGGTATATACACAGATATGTGTGTGTGTGTGTGTGTGAATTTCATGATAAATACACAGATGCGTGAATTTTAGGGTATATATAAGGTATATACATATATTCGACGATAGGGTTGTATTATGTTTCAGAGCATATACACCCAGAGGTGAGTATATCTCTTGGTTTATTCGCAAGAATTTATTTTAATCCATATTTTAGGTATTAAAGTATTCTTGACTGGTGGTGACATGAAGCCTTAACGACCCTCTTATAGAAGACAGGTTTCAATCCAATCAACCAACCATCCAGACGGAAGAAGAGGAGAGAGAGTAAGGTTGAAGGAAGGGGGAAGAGAGAAGAAGGAAGAAGGGAGGAAGGAAAGTTGATAACCATGTTTATCTGACGTCATGCAATCTCGGCCTTCAGAGACAGGCAACTGTCGGCGATTTTTTATTTCTTTCAACCTCCATGACTAAAACTCACCTCACATCCCTCTCTTCCTGGAGATGCAAGGGCACACAAGGGCATCTCAGGGCCAGGGGTGAGTTAGAAGGCCAAGGGAGTGAGTAATCAGTGAGTAACATAGCCAGGTGCAGTGACACGTAAGTCTGAAGGGACATCCTAGTGGGCTGGTTCATTCAAACCGAGTGAGGCGCCGCGCCCTTTGCGCCCGCTCCTAATGGAGAGCATGGGTAGCCTTGCCCCTACCCATGGGCAGGGCATGTGTTGCCTTGCCCTACCCATGGGCAGGAGGTCCCTACAGCTCATCCTTAAGCACGCCTTAAAGTCGTTTTTATTTGACTAAGTCTCCAGCAAGAACGAAGATATTCTTAGATATTATTACTATTATTATTATTATTATTATTATTATTATTATTATTATTATTATTATTATTATTATTATTATTATTATTATTACTATTATTATTATTTATAATTCCGTAGAGTGTTGATGAGTATGTCATTTTCCCTTTTTTCACTGAAATTGCTTCTGATGATATTTGTCAAGGTACGTAGGTATAATGTAAACAGGACTAGTGTTTCCTGACGCGGGTTTTAGTCAGTCACATTTGTCAAGTGTACCTTTGCATGGTATATGTGGAGCTGACTAATGAGTGTTGTAGTGGGCAAAGCCTTGCTTACCTGGTGTTGTAGTGGGCAAAGCCTTGCTTACCTGGTGTTGTAGTGGGCATTGCTGTGGGTCATCATTTGACTAAGACCCACGTCAGGAAACTCGTCCTGTTTCCTGACAAACCTTGCCTAACTTAATCCCTATAATTTTCTAATATAATGTAATAAGTTAATTAATTAAAGTGGAATTAATGCAGTATTGAAGAAATTAATATTCGATGGTGCTGCTGACGCTTATGCTTGGTTGTAGAAGTCAATTTAGTTACGAATGTATCTAGCATTGAACTGGTGAAGAATTTGTGTTATGTGCCTCTCAGGATGTACCAGTCAGGGCTTGAGTATGGTAAGCAGCGACATGTCAGCGTGTTGGAGGTGTGTATTGTGATCTTCCCAGGTGAGGTGTGGCAAGTCAAGGTAAATTCCTGGTTAGGTTCGGTAGATTCATCAGGAAACAGGGCATGTGTTTCCTAACGAGGGTCTTAGTCATATGATGACCGGCAGCTGGAGCTTCTGGTCATCTGACCAAGGCCTTCCGCTGGCTTACCCCTCCACCCCTTTAAAAATTATAGTTATAATAAAAATTATAGTTATAATAATAATTATAGTTATAATTATAGTTATAATAGACATAAGGTACATTGCTGGGCAAATATCTATTCACCCTTTTATGAATGATGGGAGTTTGCCCGATAGCTATGGGAGACAATTATATTATTTTCTCGGTGAAGATTTGAAATAAATAAAAAATAGATTGGTGCATACTATAAACCGACAGTGTATATACACAGAGACAAACATCTCGATGTAGAAATCCGGCTATGATTGATTAATTAATTGGGCTTAAAGCCTATCAACATTGATAACATTATAATCCCAAATATCTGTGTATTGGGGATATTGTCTCGTAGCTCGAGTGCAAGTGCAGTCCGGGTACGGGTGGAAACATCAGGAAGTGTTTCCTTAAGACACCTGTTGTCCCTGTTCACCTAGCAGTAAAATAGGTACCCGGGTGTTAGTCAACTGGTGTGGCTCACATCCTGGGACTAAAATTGACCTAATTTGCTCGAAATGCTCTGCGTAACAAGTGGCTTTCTATTATGTAGTATGTCATTGATGTCGGCTAGGCCACTATACGATATATATATAAATATATATATATATATATATATATATATATATATATATATATATATATATATATATATATATATATATATATACATATATATATATATACATATATATATATATATATATTATATATATATATATATATATATATATATATATATATATATATATATATATATATATATATATATAATATATACTATACTATACTATACTATACTATCACTGGTTTTGTCAGTTTTAGCCCTTCTATTTCTTTATTATTTTTTTGTCGTTGTTGTGTTGGCCCAAGGAATAGTATAGTTTACCAGGGCACGAAATAGCATAGTTTACCAGGGCGTAAAATATCATAGTTTACCAGGGCATTAAACAGTTGGTGAGGACGCGGAGAAAACGGCGACCCGTGAGGGGGTAACTACTCAACTTAATCTGTAAACGAATCTTGAATGAATCTTTTGTTCTTAGTGCTTATGGGTCACTATTTCTTTATCATAGCAAAAATGGTCATTTATGTAGTCAGCCTAACTTAATTGCCAATTAGTCGCATAAAAACGGTAGTTATTGTCGTTTAAATTAGTCTTTTAATGGCGTGGCGAAATTTGTTGCTAATGAAGACTATTGAATGAGATTATTACTCCATGATGAGATCCACAACAGTCACCTAACAACCAGGTACCTACTTCCTGTTAGGTGTACATGGACAGCAGGTGTAAGGTCACTCACACCCGGTATTGTATAACATTCATATACAAGGTGACTAACACCCAGGTGCCTTCTAGGTACACAGGGGCTGCAGATGTTAGGTGACTAACACCCAGGTACCTACTTCTAGCTAGGTGAACAGGGGCAATAGGTGCAAGGAAACATGCCCAGCCAAACCAACCATATGTCTATATATGCTGTGATGAGTACGTACAGGATATAATACAAAGAGGAAGGCCTGGTCACAGACCGGGCCGCGGGGGCGTTGACCCCAGAAATACCCTCCAGTTATTCTCCTCCAGGTCTTTGTAGACTTATCGTGATATGTTTCAGATTCTCTACACCTACTTGCTCTAAACCTTTTCTGTACCTAGATACCAGGCTCTGGTGGCCTGGTGGTTAACGCTCTCGCTTCACACTGCGAGGGCCTGGGTTCGATTCCCAGCCAGAGTAGAAACATTGGACGTGTTTCTTTCCACCTGTTGTCTATGTTCCCCATCAGTAAAATGGGTACTTGGGTGTTAGTCGACTGGTGTGGGTCGCATCCTGGGACACTGACCTAAGGAGGCCTGGTCACAGACCGGGCCGCGGGGGCGTTGACCCCCGGAACTCTCTCCAAGTAAACTCCAGGTAAACCATAGTGTTGCAGTGCCTGACCTAACAACCTGTCGGTATTTTATACCATTTTAATATTCACTCTGTCAGACACTGCAACTTCTACTAGTGAGAATGGCTGGATTTGAGAGGGACCTGACCTCCCAACGACTACATTCTTGCCTCCACTAGTGGCCTACATCTCACCTCCTGGTGGTATATAAGGCTCCATCCTGTCACTTCAACTCCATATTGTTTCAGACAATGAAACAATACTCTTCTCCAGACTGAGGGACTGACCACCTCAAAACTACAAGGGTGATGGACTGATTACATCGTCTTCACGGCTCTTCTATCAATTTTTCTGTACTCGACTGAAGAAGCCTACTGTGTAGGCGAAACGTTTCGATATAAAGACACCTAACTGTTGCATATGTGTCTTACCTAACAGTAATAGTGTGGTGGTAGTAGTAGTAGTAGTAGTAGTAGTGGTGGTGGTGTGGTAGTAGTAGTAATAGTAGTAGTAGTAGTGGAGGTGGTGGTGCTAGTGGCGATTGTAGTAGTGGTGGTGGTGGTAATAGTAGTAGCAATGGTGGTGGTGATGGTAGTAGCAGCAATTGTTACAGTGGCAGCAGTGGTGGTGGTGATGGTGGTAGCAGTAATGGTGGTAGCAGCAATAGTTGTGGTAGCAGTAATGGTGGTAGCAGCAATAGTTGTGGTAGCAATAGTGGTGATGGTGGTAGCAGCAATAGTTGTGATGGTGGTAGCAGCAATAGTTGTGGTATCAGTAATGGTGGTAGCAGCAATAGTTGTGGTAGCAATAGTGGTGATGGTGGTAGCAGCAATAGTTGTGATGGTGGTAGCAGCAATAGTTGTGGTAGCAGTAATGGTGGTAGCAGCAATAGTGGTGATGGTGGTAGCAGCAATAGTTGTGGTAGCAGTAATGGTGGTAGCAGCAATAGTGGTGATGGTGGTAGCAGAAGTGGTGGTAGCAGAAATAGTTGTGGTAGCAGTAATGGTGGTAACAACAATAGTGGTGATGGTGGTAGCAGTAATAGTTGTGATAGCAGTAATGGTGGTAGCAGTAATAGTTGTGGTAGCAGTAATGGTGGTAACAGTAATAGTTGTGGTAGCAGCAATAGTTGTGGTAGCAGCAATAGTTGTGGTAGCAGTAATGGTGGTAGCAGCAATAGTTGTGGTGGCAGTAATGGTGGTAGCAGCAATAGTTGTGGTAGCAGTAGTGGTGATGGTGGTAGCAGTAATGGTGATAGCAGCAATAGTGGTGATGGTGGTAGCAGCAATAGTTGTGGTAGCAGTAATGGTGGTAGCAGCAATAGTGGTGATGGTGGTAGCAGTAATGGTGGTAGCAGCAATAGTTGTGGTAGCAGTAATGGTGGTAGCAGCAATAGTTGTGGTAGCAGCAATAGTTGTGGTAGCAGTAATGGTGGTAGCAACAATAGTTGTGGTAGCAGTAATGGTGGTAGCAGTAATAGTTGTAGTAGCAGTAATGGTGGTACCAGTAAAGTTGTGGTAGCAGTAATGGTGGTAGCAGCAAAAGTTGTGGTAGCAGTAATGGTGGTAGCAGTAATAGTTGTGGTAGCACTAATGGTAGCATCAATAGTTCTGGTAGCAGTAATAGTTGTGGTAGCAGTAATGGTGGTAGCAGCAAAAGTTGTGGTAGCAGTAATGGTGGTAGCAGTAATAGTTGTGGTAGCAGTAATGGTGGTAGCAGTAATAGTTGTGGTAGCAGTAATGGTAGCATCAATAGTTGTGGTAGCAGTAATGGTGGTAGCAGCAATAGTTGTGGTAGCAGTATGGTGGTAGCAGTAAAGTTGTGGTAGCAGTAATGGTGGCAGCAGCAATAGTTGTGGTAGCAGTAATGGTGGTAGCAGCAATAGTTGTGGTAGCAGTAATGGTGGTAGCAGTAATAGTTGTGGTAGCAGTAATGGTGGTAGCAGTAATAGTTGTGGTAGCAGTAATTGTGGTAGCAGTAATAGTTGTGGTAGCAGTAATGGTGGTAGCAGCAATAGTTGTGGTAGCAGTAATGGTGGTAGCAGCAATAGTTGTGGTAGCAGTAATGGTGGTAGCAGCAATAGTTGTGGTAGCAGTAATGGTGGTAGCAGTAATAGTTGTGGTAGCAGTAATGGTGGTAGCAGCAATAGTTGTGGTAGCAGTAATGGTGGTAGCAGCAATAGTTGTGGTAGCAGTAATGGTGGTAGCAGCAATAGTTGTGGTAGCAGTAATGGTGGTAGCAGCAATAGTTGTGGTAGCAGTAATGGTGGTAGCAGCAATAGTTGTGGTAGCAGTAATGGTGGTAGCAGCAATAGTTGTGGTAGCAGTAATGGTAGTAGCAGCAATAGTTGTGGTAGCAGTAATGGTAGTAGCAGCAATAGTTGTGGTAGCAGTAATGGTGGTAGCAGCAATAGTTGTGGTAGCAGTAATGGTGGTAGCAGCAATAGTTGTGGTAGAAGTAATGGTGGTAGCAGTAATAGTTGTGGTAGCAGTAATGGTAGTAGCAGCAATAGTTGTGGTAGCAGTAATGGTGGTAGCAGCAATAGTTGTGGTAGAAGTAATGGTGGTAGCAGCAATAGTTGTGGTAGCAGTAATGGTGGTAGCAGCAATAGTTGTGGTAGCAGTAATGGTAGTAGCAGCAATAGTTGTGGTAGCAGTAATGGTAGTAGCAGCAATAGTTGTGGTAGCAGTAATGGTGGTAGCAGCAATAGTTGTGGTAGCAGTAATGGTGGTAGCAGCAATAGTTGTGGTAGAAGTAATGGTGGTAGCAGTAATAGTTGTGGTAGCAGTAATGGTAGTAGCAGCAATAGTTGTGGTAGAAGTAATGGTGGTAGCAGTAATAGTTGTGGTAGCAGTAATGGTAGTAGCAGCAATAGTTGTGGTAGCAGTAATGGTGGTAGCAGCAATAGTTGTGGTAGCAGTAATGGTGGTAGCAGTAATAGTTGTGGTAGCAGTAATGGTAGTAGCAGCAATAGTTGTGGTAGCAGTAATGGTGGTAGCAGCAATAGTTGTGGTAGCAGTAATGGTGGTAGCAGCAATAGTTGTGGTAGCAGTAATGGTGGTAGCAGTAATAGTTGTGGTAGCAGTAATGGTGGTAGCAGCAATAGTTGTGGTAGCAGTAATGGTGGTAGCAGCAATAGTTGTGGTAGCAGTAATGGTAGTAGCAGCAATAGTTGTGGTAGCAGCAGTGGTGTCAGCACTAACATTTAATAACCAGCCTCCCTCATCTTACCCTAATAAAACACTAATTACCTCCCTCGTCCCATTTCAAGACAGTTTTACATTGAATCAGATACAAATGATAAAAACATACTAATTACCCAATTACCGATGCTATAACCCAAATTACGGTAACAATAATCATTACTCTGTAATAAAGTTAGAAAATAACGTTACTAGAAAAAAAATTGACAAACGTACACCTGTACATCTTTCTCAACCTGTAGTGTGACACCTGTAATTACTGACACCTGTATTTTGACCTCTTAATTCAATTTGCACCTGAATAGATGACATTAGATCAAAAATTTTCGGAGTCCTGTCTTAATTCGGACATTTCAAATAATTGAGGGAAAAATATAGGAATAATTCAGTAGTTTAGATAGTCAATACATTCCTAGTATGATAACTCAAATTGCTAGTTAAAATCCTAGTATAACTCAAAATGATAATCGATGAATTGGTAGAGTGATAACTTAGATTGATAGTCAACAAGTTGGTAGTATAATTGGTAATTGATAGTTTTAGTGACTTAATTGGTAGTTTGATGGACTGTGGGTCGTATGTAACTGGCATCTAATATTAATATTATTACTGCTACTATTATTTTCTATTAATTACATATATTTAAGTAATTAATAAATCCGACTTCACGAACGGTGATTCGTGATCCGGATCAAGAACACGAACAACAACAAACCACCAGAGTGGCTTCTCTCGTCTCCAATCACCGCCCAATACCACCTCCTCTTCTACTTTAAAATTAAATACAGGTATTAATATCCTCCTTCACACTTGGTCCCCATGATAATCGAAGATAATCCGCCGATCTGGTGGAAATTATGGGTTGAGGGGGCAGTCAGGACCGCGCGCGCTACATTCCGAACACAGTGATCCCCCATCACCCAATTATTATCTTCAGGAGGGTAATGAGGGTTCGTGTACGTGACTCCGGCTTCGGCTTGCCAGCTGTTGCTCCTCTTGAGATGAGATTTGGGATTTGAAGTATTATAAGTGACGTTTTCCTCAGGTATTTTACTGTATATATATATATAATATATATATATATATATATATATATATATATATATATATATATATATATATATATATATATATTTTTATTTTTATTATCACACTGGCCGATTCCCACCAAGGCAGGGTGGCCCGAAAAAGAAAAACTTTCACCATCATTCACTCCATCACTGTCTTGCCAGAAGGGTGCTTTACACTACAGTTTTTAAACTGCAACATTAACACCCCTCCTTCAGAGTGCAGGCACTGTACTTCCCATCTCCAGGACTCAAGTCCGGCCTGCCGGTTTCCCTGAACCCCTTCATAAATGTTACTTTGCTCACACTCCAACAGCACGTCAAGTATTAAAAACCATTTGTCTCCATTCACTCCTATCAAACACGCTCACGCATGCCTGCTGGAAGTCCAAGCCCCTCGCACACAAAACCTTTACCCCCTCCCTCCAACCTTTCCTAGGCCGACCCCTACCCCGCCTTCCTTCCACTACAGACTGATACACTCTTGAAGTCATTCTGTTTCGCTCCATTCTCTCTACATGTCCGAACCACCTCAACAACCCTTCCTCAGCCCTCTGGACAACAGTTTTGGTAATCCCGCACCTCCTCCTAACTTCCAAACTACGAATTCTCTGCATTATATTCACACCACACATTGCCCTCAGACATGACATCTCCACTGCCTCCAGCCTTTTCCTCGCTGCAACATTCATCACCCATGCTTCACAACCCATATAAGAGCGTTCGAAAACTATACTCTCATACATTCCCCTCTTTGCCTCCAAGGACAAAGTTCTTTGTCTCCACAGACTCCTAAGTGCACCACTCACTCTTTTCCCCTCATCAATTCTATGATTCACCTCATCTTTCATAGACCCATCCGCTGACACGTCCACTCCCAAATATCTGAATACATTCACCTCCTCCATACTCTCTCCCTCCAATCTGATATTCAATCTTTCATCACCTAATCTTTTGTTATCCTCATAACCTTACTCTTTCCTGTATTCACCTTTAATTTTTCTTCTTTTGCACACCCTACCAAATTCATCCACCAATCTCTGCAAACTTCTCTTCAGAATCTCCCAAGAGCACAGTGTCATCAGCAAAAGCAACTGTGACAACTCCCACTTTATGTGTGATTCTTTATCTTTTAACTCCACGCCTCTTGCCAAGACCCTCGCATTTACTTCTCTTACAACCCCATCTATAAATATATTAAACAACCACGGTGACATCACACATCCTTGTCTAAGGCCTACTTTTACTGGGAAAAAATTTCCCTCTTTCCTACATACTCTAACTTGAGCCTCACTATCCTCGTAAAAACTCTTCACTGCTTTCAGTTACCTACCTCCTACACCATACACCTGCAACATCTGCCACATTGCCCCCCTATCCACCCTGTCATTACGCCTTTTTCCAAATCCATAAATGCACAAAGACCTCTTTAGCCTTATCTAAATACTGTTCACTTATATGTTTTCACTGTAAACACCTGGTCCACACACCCCCTACCTTTCCTAAAGCCTCCTTGTTCATCTGCTATCCTATTCTCCGTCTTACTCTTAATTCTTTCAATAATAACTCTACCATACACTTTACCAGGTATACTCAGCAGACTGATCCCCCTATAATTTTTGCACTCTCTTTATCCCCTTTGCCTTTATACAAAGGAACTATGCATGCTCTCTGCCAATCCCTAGGTACCTTACCCTCTTCCATATATTATTAAATAATTGCACCAACCACTCCAAAACTATATCCCCACCTGCTTTTAACATTTCTATCTTTATCCCATCTATCCCGGCTGCCTTACCCCTTTCATTTTACCTACTGCCTCACGAACTTCCCCCACACTCACAACTGGCTCTTCCTCACTCCTACAAGATGTTATTCCTCCTTGTTCTATACACGAAATCACAGCTTCCCTATCTTCATCAACATTTAACAATTCCTCAAAATATTCCCTCCATCTTCCCAATACCTCTAACTCTCCATTTAATAACTCTCCTCTCCTATTTTTAACTGACAAATCCATTTGTTCTCTAGGCTTTCTTAACTTGTTAATCTCACTCCAAAACTTTTTCTTATTTTTCAAACAAAATTTGTTGATAACATCTCACCCACTCTCTCATTTGCTCTCTTTTTACATTGCTTCACTACTCTCTTAACCTCTCTCTTTTTCTCCATATACTCTTCCCTCCTTGCATCACTTCTACTTTGTAAAAACTTCTCATAAGCTAACTTTTTCTCCCTTACTACTCTCTTTACATCATCATTCCACCAATCGCTCCTCTTCCCTCCCGCACCCACTTTCCTGTAACCACAAACTTCTGCTGAACACTCTAACACTACATTTTTAAACCTATCCCATACCTCTTCGACCCCATTGCCTATGCTCTCATTAGCCCATCTATCCTCCAATAGCTGTTTATATCTTACCCTAACTGCCTCCTCTTTTAGTTTATAAACCTTCACCTCTCTCTTCCCTGATACTTCTATTCTCCTTGTATCCCATCTACCTTTTCCTCTCAGTGTAGCTACAACTAGAAAGTGATCTGATATATCTGTAGCCCCTCTATAAACATGTACATCCTGAAGTCTATTCAACAGTCTTTTATCTACCAATACATAATCCAACAAACTACTGTCATTTCGCCCTACATCATATCTTGTATACTTATTTATCCTCTTTTTTCTTAAAATATGTATTACCTATAACTAAACCCCTTTCTATACAAAGTTCAATCAAAGGGCTCCCATTATCATTTACACCTGGCACCCCAAACTTACCTACCACACCCTCTCTAAAAGTTTCTCCTAATTTAGCATTCAGGTCCCCTACCACAATTACTCTCTCACTTGGTTCAAAGGTTCCTATACATTCACTTAACATCTCCCAAAATCTCTCTCTCTCTCTCTCCTCTGCATTCCTCTCTTCTCCAGGTGCATACACGCTTATTATGACCCACTTTTCGCATCCAACCTTTACTTTAATCCACATAATTCTTGAATTTACACATTCATATTCTCTTTTCTCCTTCCATAACTGATCATTTAACATTACTGCTACCCCTTCCTTTGCTCTAACTCTCTCAGATACTCCAGATTTAATCCCATTTATTTCCCCCCACCGAAACTCCCCTACCCCATTCAGCTTTGTTTCGCTTAGGGCCAGTACATCCAACTTCTTTTCATTCATAACATCAGCAATCATCTGTTTCTTGTCATCCGCACTACATCCACGCACATTTAAGCATCCCAGTTTTATAAAGTTTTTCTTCTCTTTTTTAGTAAATGTCTACAGGAGAAGAGGTTACTAGCCCATTGCTCCCGGCATTTTAGTCGCCTCATACGACACGCATGGCTTACGGAGGAAAGTTCTTTTCCACTTCCCCATGGACAATAGAAGAAATAAAGAAGAACAAGAGCTATTTAGAAAAAGGAGAAAAACCTAGATGTATGTATATATATATATATATATGCATGTGCGTGTCTGTGAAGTGTGACCAAAGTGTAAGTAGGAGTAGCAAGATATCCCTGTTATCTAGCGTGTTTATGAGACAGAAAAAGAAACCAGCAATCCTACCATCATGCAAAACAGTTACAGGTTTATGTATATGTATATATATATATATATATATATATTATTATATATATATATATATATATATAATATATATATATATATATATATATATATATTATACATATATATATGTATATATATATATATATATATATATATATATATATATATATTATATATATAATATATATGTATATATATATATATGGATGTTAACACTTATAGTTTAGTACGAGTGTTGTGTAACAAGACTGTCAGAGTAACGTCATAATTATTTAAGTAATTGAAAAGTTCTGTTATATATCTGATTATTAATTACTTACATTAATGATTATATTATCTTTATATAAGCTATTTATCTAAGTTTTTATCACGTGTGCGTGCGTAAGCACGCACACACGCGCGTGCACACACACACACATACCAGGAGCTCGGACTCGACCCCCGCAACCTCAACTAGGTGAGTACACACACACACACACACACACACACACACACACACACCACACACACAACATTTAAGGAAGTATTTACAGTAGAGACAGGAAGGACTCTGGGGGGACAGACCAGATGGGGACACCAACAAGGAATACACCAACAAGTGTTGGACGACATACATACAGATGAGGAGGAGGTGAAGAAACTGCTAAGGGACATCGATACCTCAAAGGCAATGGGACCGGACAACATCTCTCCATGGGTCCTTAGAGAGGGAGCAGATATGTTGTGCATACCACTTACCACAATCTTCAACACATCCCTGGAAACTGGGCAACTACCTGAGGTATGGAAGACGGCAAATGTAGTTCACATTTTCAAAAAAGGAGACAGAAAAGAGACACTAAACTATAGACCTGTGTCATTGACGTGTATAGTATGCAAAATTATGGAGAAGATTATCAGGAGGAGAGTGGTGGAGCACCTGGAACGGAACAGGAGTATAAATGCCAACCAGCACGGATTCACGGAAGGAAAACCCTGTGTCACAAACCTTCGGGGGTTTTATGATAAAATAACAGAAGTAAGACAAGAGAGAGAGGGGTGGGTTGATTGCATCTTCTTGGACTGCAAGAAGGCCTTTGACACAGTTCCTCACAAGAGATTAGTGCAGAAGCTAGAGCATCAGGCGCATATAACAGGAAGGGCACTGCACTGGATCAGAGAATACCTGACAGGGAGGCAACAACGAGTCATGGTACGTAATGATGTATCACAGTGGGCACCTGTGACGAGCGGGGTCCACAGGGGTCGGTCCTAGGACCAGTGCTATTTTTGGTATATTGAACGACATGACGGAAGGGTTAGACTCAGAAGTGTCCCTGTTTGCAGATGATGTGAAGTTAATGAGGAGAATTAAATCTGATGAGGACCAGGCAGGACTTCAAAGAGACCTGGACAGACTGGACACCTGGTCCAGCAAATGGCTTCTCGAATTTAATCCTCCCAAATGCAAAGTCATGAAGATAGGGGAAGGGCACAGAAGACCACAGACAGAGTATAGGCTAGGTGGCCAAAGACTGCAAACCTCACTCAAGGAGAAAGATCTTGGGGTGAGTATAACACCGAGCATGTCTCCGGAAGCACACATCAATCAGATAACTGCTGCAGCATATGGGCGCCTGGCAAACCTGAGAACAGCATTCCGACACCTTAGTAAGGAATCATTCAAGACACTGTACACCGTGTATGTCAGGCCCATACTGGAGTATGCAGCACCTGTTTGGAACCCGCACTTGATAAAGCACGTCAAGAAACTAGAGAAAGTACAAAGGGTTTGCAACAAGGTTAGTTCCAGAGCTAAGGGAAATGTCCTATGAAGAAAGATTAAGGGAAATCGGCCTGACGACACTGGAGGACAGGAGGGTCAGGGGAGACATGATAACGACATATAAAATACTGCGTGGAATAGACAAGGTGGACAAGGACAGGATGTTCCAGGGAGGGGACACAGAAACAAGAGGCCACAATTGGAAGTTAAGACACAAATGAGTCAGAGAGATAGTAGGAAGTATTTCTTCAGTCATAGAGTTGTAAGGCAGTGGAATAGCCTAGAAAATGACGTAGTGGAGGCAGGAACCATACACAGTTTTAAGACGAGGTTTGATAAAGCTCATGGAGCGGGGAGAGAGAGGGTCTAGTAGCAACCGGTGAAGAGGCGGGGCCAGGAGCTAGGACTCGACCCCTGCAACCACAAATAGGTGAGTACAAATAGGTGAGTACACACACACACACACACACACACACACACACGTGGGTAAACGTGTAAGTTACACCAATCCCACATTCTATCAACTTGATATCTGAACTTAGAAGAGGTAACTTATACGATTTCGCGAAAGATACTGTGAAGGTAAGATTCCGAGACTACTTCAACGTACGTGTGTGTGTGTGTGTGTGTGTGTGTGTGTGTGTGTGTGTGTGTGTGTGTGTGTGTGGTCTCTGGTTCCGGCACTTCCTCTTTAACCTCAAAAACTGGCTTCTTGGCCTTGTTATACCTGTTATACCTGTTCTTCAAACTGTGTATGAAGTCTGCCACCACCAGGCCCTCGTCTAGTTCATTCCACTTGTTTACCGCTCTCAAACTGAAGAAATATTTCCTGATTTCTCTGTGGCTCACCCTGTTTACCTGGAGTTTACCTGGAGAGAGTTCCGGGGTCAACGCCCCCGCGGCCCGGTCTGTGACTGGGTCGTATCTTTCCCCTCTTCTCTCCTGTTGCTGCAGCTCCCATTGCAGTTTGTCCATTTCTGCGTTTTCACATCCTCCGAGTGCCTTTGGTGTCTTTGTTTCGTCTTCCCTGGTATTTCCTTCTTTCCAAAGGTTATCGGATTTAGTTGTTTAGCCTGTCCTTGTAGATCAGTTCTCTCTCAGTTTTGGACTAGCATAAGTGCAAATCCCTGCAGCCTCTGAAGGTACCAATAGGAAACGCGTCTGTCTGGAGCTCAGCAGACGGAGGATCGAGCCTCCATTTCGACACGTTTCCTTACACCTATTGTCCTGTTCACCTAGCAGCAAATAGGTACCTGGGTGTTAGTCGACTGGTGTGGGTCGCATCCTGGGGGACAAGATTAAGGACCCCAATGGAAATAAGTTAGACAGTCCTCGATGACGCACTGACTTTCTTGGGTTATCCTGGGTGGCTAACCCCCCGGGGTTAAAAATCCGAACGAAATCTTATCTTATCTTATCTTCCCCGGGTGTGAGCTTCATGTGGATGCTGCGTGAGCTTAAATTCGTCCGTCGTACGTCGAGTACATTGTCCTGCAGAATTCCTTATTGAGGCTTCTAAAGGTAATTTGAGAATCTGATTGCCTCGCATTGCGACGCTGACGCAGTGCAGTTTAAATGCGCCTCTGGCGACAAGTTTAGTGTAATAACTGCTGCCAGATATCGTTTATGTGTTGGATGTAGCTCCTGGTTTCCGAATTTATACACTTTATCTGGCGTTCCTTCACCCTCTCAGAGCTGCTATATCTTGCATTTGTCCGAATGGAACTGTAAGAGAGGTAAACCCATAGGGGTAATACGGCATCTGGGGGATTGGGAGACAGTGACGTTCAGAGGTCCGGTTTCTTGAATGAAGAGCGAGAGTACTGTATGGAAATAAATGGTATCAAATACCGACACAGTGGAAATATAAATCTGTGTGTGACTTGAAAAAGCCCACTGTGTGGGCGAAACGTTGTCAATAAAGGATCACATTATACTGCATATGTGTTTATATTTCGAGAGTACTGTATACTTGAACAGTCTGTTTGACGGTCTGTTGATGTATACAATGCAATAAATTATATACCGAGCGTCCGTGGTTCGATTTTTGTCTTGGTGGAGACGTTGGGTATGTGTTTCTTTAAACCTGCTGCCCCTGTTCGCCTAGCAGTAAGTAGGTACCTGGATGTTAGTCGACTGGTGTAGGTGGTATCCTGGAGGGTGGTATTATACCTCAGTCAAGGCTGGGCTTTGAAATGAGTTGAGGTACAACAACAGCTCTCAGTTGTGCATTTCGGGTCCAGTTGTGTTTTCCATCAAGCCATTGGATAACGGCGACCAGACGACACGAGAATGCCACGACTCCCAGCCTACAGATACTGTAGTGGTTACGGATAGGGAAGCTACAAGAATATAGATTCTACCTCTTCTAGTAATCGAGCTCCCTCATCTCACCCACACTGAGGTCCGGGTTCGATCCCCAGTACAGGTGTAAATATTAGGATGTGTTTCCTTAAGACACCTGCTGTCTCTGTTCACCTAGCAGTAAAATAGGTACCTGGGTGCTAGTGGACTGATGTGGGTCGCATCCAGGGACAAAATTGATCTAATTTGCCCGAAATGCCCTGGTGTTCAATACTGTTTGAGTAGAGTTGAATTTCAGCCTTAGATGACTTACGTGCGGTCGACAGGATTGAAACCTAAAAAAAATATCTGCTGAGTGGTGTAGGGTATTGCAGCTATAAGTTTTAAAATGTAAGCGTTAAACCCGCAAGGGTCATACAGCTATTTATAGGAGAGAGGAGAAGGTTAAAAGTGTTTAAAGCCTCATATATATATATATATATATTATATATATATATATATATATTATATATATATATATATATATATATATATATATATATATATATATATGTGAGCTATGTTTATTGAAAAAATAAAAGGAAACACATCGACATGTCTGGGATTACGAAGTGACGATAATTGTATACAATAAGATGACTTTTCTCTGTATTGTCATGATAGGGAAGTGAGACTAGGAGACTGGTGGGTGAGATTGTGAGACTAGGAGACTGGTGGGTGAGGTTGTGAGACTAGGAGACTGGTGGGTGAGATTGTGAGACTAGGAGACTGGTGGGTGAGGTTGTGAGACTAGGAGACTGGTGGGTGAGGTTGTGAGACTAGAGACTGGTGGGTGAGGTTGTGAGACTAGGAGACTGGTGGGTGAGGTTGTGAGACTAGGAGACTGGTGGGTGAGATTGTGAGACTAGGAGACTGGTGGGTGAGGTTGTGAGACTAGGAGACTGGTGGGTGAGGTTGTGAGACTAGGAGACTGGTGGGTGAGGTTGTGAGACTTGAGACTGGGGTGAGGTTGTGAGACTAGGAGACTGGTGGGTGAGGTTGTGAGACTAGGAGACTGGTGGGTGAGGTTGTGAGACTAGGAGACTGGTGGGTGAGGTTGTGAGACTAGGAGACTGGTGGGTGAGGTTGTGAGACTAAGAGACTGGTGGGTGAGATTGTGAGACTAGGAGACTGGTGGGTGAGGTTGTGAGACTAGGAGACTGGTGGGTGAGGTTGTGAGACTAGGAGACTGGTGGGTGAGGTTGTGAGACTAGGAGACTGGTGGGTGAGGTTGTGAGACTAAGAGACTGGTGGGTGAGATTGTGAGACTAGGAGACTGGTGGGTGAGTGAGACTAGGAGACTGGTGGGTGGGTTGTGAGACTAGGAGACTGGTGGGTGAGGTTGTGAGACTAGGAGACTGGTGGGTGAGGTTGTGAGACTAGGAGACTGGTGGGTGAGGTGAGACTAGGAGACTGGTGGGTGAGGTTGTGAGACTAGGAGACTGGTGGGTGAGATTGTGAGACTAGGAGACTGGTGGGTGAGGTTGTGAGACTAGGAGACTGGTGGGTGAGATTGTGAGACTAGGAGACTGGTGGGTGAGGTTGTGAGACTTGGAGACTGGTGGGTGAGGTTGTGAGACTAGGAGACTGGTGGGTGAGGTTGTGAGACTAGGAGACTGGTGGGTGAGGTTTTGAGACTAGGAGACTGGTGGGTGAGGTTGTGAGACTAGGAGACTGGTGGGTGAGGTTGTGAGACTAGGAGACTGGTGGTGAGGTTGTGAGACTAGGAGACTGGGGGTGAGATTGTGAGACTAGGAGACTGGTGGGTGAGGTTGTAGACTAGGAGACTGGTGGGTGAGGTTGTGAGACTAGGAGACTGGTGGGTGAGGTTGTGAGACTAGGAGACTGGTGGGTGAGGTTGTGAGACTAGGAGACTGGTGGGTGAGGTTGTGAGACTAGGAGACTGGTGGGTGAGATTGTGAGACTAGGAGACTGGTGGTGAGGTTGTGAGACTAGGAGACTGGTGGGTGAGATTGTGAGACTAGGAGACTGGTGGGTGAGGTTGTGAGACTAGGAGACTGGTGGGTGAGATTGTGAGACTAGGAGACTGGTGGGTGAGGTTGTGAGACTTGGAGACTGGTGGTGAGGTTGTGAGACTAGGGGACTGGTGGGTGAGGTTGTGAGACTAGGAGACTGGTGGGTGAGGTGTGAGACTAGGAGACTGGTGGGTGAGTTGTGAGACTAGGAGACTGGTGGGTGAGATTGTGAGACTAGGAGACTGGTGGGTGAGGTTGTGAGACTAGGAGACTGGTGGGTGAGATTGTGAGACTAGGAGACTGGTGGGTGAGGTTGTGAGACTTGGAGACTGGTGGGTGAGGTTGTGAGACTAGGAGACTGGTGGGTGAGGTTGTGAGACTAGGAGACTGGTGGGTGAGGTTGTGAGACTAGGAGACTGGTGGGTGAGGTTGTGAGACTAGGAGACTGGTGGGTGAGGTTGTGAGACTAGGAGACTGTGGGTGAGGTTGTGAGACTAGGAGACTGGTGGGTGAGATTGTGAGACTAGGAGACTGGTGGTGAGGTTGTGAGACTAGGAGACTGGTGGGTGAGGTTGTGAGACTAGGAGACTGGTGGGTGAGGTTGTGAGACTAGGAGACTGGTGGGTGAGGTTGTGAGACTAGGAGACTGGTGGGGTGGAGGTTGTGAGACTAGGAGACTGGTGGGTGAGATTGTGAGACTAGGAGACTGGTGGGTGAGGTTGTGAGACTAGGAGACTGGTGGGTGAGATTGTGAGACTAGGAGACTGGTGGGTGAGGATTGTGAGACTAGGAGACTGGTGGGTGAGATTGTGAGACTAGGAGACTGGTGGGTGAGGTTGTGAGACTAGGAGACTGGTGGGTGAGGTTGTGAGACTAGGAGACTGGTGGGTGAGGTTGTGAGACTAGGAGACTGGTGGGTGAGGTTGTGAGACTAGGAGACTGGTGGGTGAGATTGTGAGACTAGGGGACTGGTGGGTGAGGTTGTGAGACTAGGAGACTGGTGGGTGAGGTTGTGAGACTAGGAGACTGGTGGGTGAGGTTGTGAGACTTGGGAGACTGGTGGGTGAGGTTGTGAGACTAGGAGACTGGTGGGTGAGGTTGTGAGACTAGGAGACTGGTGGGTGAGGTTGTGAGACTAGGAGACTGGTGGGTGAGGTTGTGAGACTAGGAGACTGGTGGGTGAGGTTGTGAGACTAAGAGACTGGTGGTGAGATTGTGAGACTAGGAGACTGGTGGGTGAGGTTGTGAGACTAGGAGACTGGTGGGTGAGGTTGTGAGACTAGGAGACTGGTGGGTGAGGTTGTGAGACTAGGAGACTGGTGGGTGAGGTTGTGAGACTAAAGAGACTGGTGGTGAGATTGTGAGACTAGGAGACTGGTGGGTGAGGTGAGACTAGGAGACTGGTGGGTGGGGTTGTGAGACTAGGAGACTGGTGGGTGAGGTTGTGAGACTAGGAGACTGGTGGGTGAGGTTGTGAGACTAGGAGACTGGTGGGTGAGGTGATACTAGGAGACTGGTGGGTGAGGTTGTGAGACTAGGAGACGGTGGGTGAGATTGTGAGACTAGGAGACTGGTGGGTGAGGTTGTGAGACTAGAGACTGGTGGTGAGGATTGTGAGACTAGGAGACTGGTGGTGAGGTTGTGAGACTTGGAGACTGGTGGGTGAGGTTGTGAGACTAGGAGACTGGTGGGTGAGGTTGTGAGACTAGGAGACTGGTGGGTGAGGTTGTGAGACTAGGAGACTGGTGGGTGAGGTTGTGAGACTAGGAGACTGGTGGGTGAGGTTGTGAGACTAGGAGACTGGTGGGTGAGGTTGTGAGACTAGGAGACTGGTGGGGAGATTGTGGACTAGGAGACTGGTGGGTGAGGTTGTGAGACTAGGAGACTGGTGGGTGAGGTTGTGAGACTAGGAGACTGGTGGGTGAGGTTGTGAGACTAGGGGACTGGTGGGTGAGGTTGTGAGACTAGGAGACTGGTGGGT
Source organism: Cherax quadricarinatus (assembly GCF_026875155.1). Classification (NCBI taxonomy): domain Eukaryota; kingdom Metazoa; phylum Arthropoda; class Malacostraca; order Decapoda; family Parastacidae; genus Cherax; species Cherax quadricarinatus. Next base: position 26,434,651 of record NC_069458.1, on the reverse strand, counting down.
GAGGTTGTGAGACTAGGAGACTGGTGGGTGAGATTGTGAGACTAGGAGACTGGTGGGTGAGGTTGTGAGACTAGGAGACTGGTGGGTGAGATTGTGAGACTAGGAGACTGGTGGGTGAGGTTGTGAGACTAGGAGACTGGTGGGTGAGATTGTGAGACTAGGAGACTGGTGGGTGAGGTTGTGAGACTTGGAGACTGGTGGGTGAGGTTGTGAGACTAGGAGACTGGTGGGTGAGGTTGTGAGACTAGGAGACTGGTGGGTGAGGTTGTGAGACTAGGAGACTGGTGGGTGAGGTTGTGAGACTAGGAGACTGGTGGGTGAGATTGTGAGACTAGGAGACTGGTGGGTGAGGTTGTGAGACTAGGGGACTGGTGGGTGAGATTGTGAGACTAGGAGACTGGTGGGTGAGGTTGTGAGACTTGGAGACTGGTGGGTGAGGTTGTGAGACTAGGAGACTGGTGGGTGAGGTTGTGAGACTAGGAGACTGGTGGGTGAGGTTGTGAGACTAGGAGACTGGTGGGTGAGGTTGTGAGACTAGGAGACTGGTGGGTGAGGTTGTGAGACTAGGAGACTGGTGGGTGAGGTTGTGAGACTAGGAGACTGGTGGGTGAGATTGTGAGACTAGGAGACTGGTGGGTGAGGTTGTGAGACTAGGAGACTGGTGGGTGAGGTTGTGAGACTAGGAGACTGGTGGGTGAGGTTGTGAGACTAGGAGACTGGTGGGTGAGGTTGTGAGACTAGGAGACTGGTGGGTGAGGTTGTGAGACTAGGAGACTGGTGGGTGAGATTGTGAGACTAGGAGACTGGTGGGTGAGGTTGTGAGACTAGGAGACTGGTGGGTGAGATTGTGAGACTAGGAGACTGGTGGGTGAGGTTGTGAGACTAGGAGACTGGTGGGTGAGATTGTGAGACTAGGAGACTGGTGGGTGAGGTTGTGAGACTGGAGACTGGTGTGAGGTTGTGAGACTAGGAGACTGGTGGGTGAGGTTGTGAGACTAGGAGACTGGTGGGTGAGGTTGTGAGACTAGGAGACTGGTGGGTGAGGTTGTGAGACTAGGAGACTGGTGGGTGAGGTTGTGAGACTAGGAGACTGGTGGGTGAGGTTGTGAGACTAGGAGACTGGTGGGTGAATTGTGAGACTAGGAGACTGGGGGGTGAGGTTGTGAGACTAGGAGACTGGTGGGTGAGGTTGTGAGACTAGGAGACTGGTGGGTGAGGTTGTGAGACTAGGAGACCGGTGGGTGAGGTTGTGAGACTAGGAGACTGGTGGGTGAGGTTGTGAGACTAGGAGACTGGTGGGTGAGGTTGTGAGACTAGGAGACTGGTGGGTGAGATGTGAGACTAGGAGACTGGTGGGTGAGGTTGTGAGACTAGGAGACTGGTGGGTGAGGTTGTGAGACTAGGAGACTGGTGGGTGAGGTTGTAAGACTAGGAGATTGGTGGGTGAGGTTTGTGAGACTAGGAGACTGGTGGGTGAGGCTGTGAGACTAGGAGACTGGTGGGTGAGATTGTGAGACTAGGAGACTGGTGGGTGAGGTTGTGAAACTAGGAGACTGGTGGGTGAGGTTGTGAGACTAGGAGACTGGTGGGTGAGGTTGTGAGGCTAGGAGACTGGTGGGTGAGGTTGTGAAGACTAGGAGACTGGTGGTGAGGTTGTGTGACTAGGAGACTGGTGGGTGAGTTGTGAGACTAGGAGACTGGTGGGTGAGGTTGTGAGACTAGGAGACTGGTGGGTGAGATTGTGAGACTAGGAGACTGGTGGGTGATGTGAAACTAGAAGACTGGTGGGTGAGGTTGTGAGACTAGGAGACTGGTGGGTGAGGTTGTGAGACTAGGAGACTGGTGGGTGAGGTTGTGAGACTAGGAGACTGGTGGGTGAGGTGAGACTAGGAGACTGGTGGGTGGGGTTGTGAGACTAGGAGACTGGTGGGTGAGGTTGTGAGACTAGGAGACTGGTGGGTGAGGTTGTAAGACTAGGAGACTGGTGGGTGAGGTTGTGAGACTAGGAGACTGGTGGGTGAGATTGTAAGACTAGGAGACTGGTGGGTGAGGTTGTGAGACTAGGACTGGTGGGTGAGGTTGTGAGACTAGGAGACTGGTGGGTGAGATTGTGAGACTAGGAGACTGGTGGTGAGATTGTGAGACTAGGAGACTGGTGGGTGAGTTGTGAGACTAGGAGACTGGTGGGTGAGGTTGTGAGACTAGGAGACTGGTGGGTGAGATTGTGAGACTAGGAGACTGGTGGGTGAGGTTGTGAGACTAGGAGACTGGTGGGGAGGTTGTGAGACTAGGAGACTGGTGGGTGAGATTGTGAGACTAGGAGACTGGTGGGTGAGGTTGTGAGACTAGGAGACTGGTGGGTGAGGTTGTGAGACTAGGAGACTGGTGGGTGAGATTGTGAGACTAGGAGACTGGTGGGTGAGTTGTGAGAACTAGGAGACTGGTGGGTGAGATTGTGAGACTAGGAGACTGGTGGGTGAGATTGTGAGACTAGGAGACTGGTGGGTGAGATTGGGATGCATCCTCCCTTACCATACACAACTAGACACGCAATCATACCAATAGACCATCAGACAAATAGATAGACAGAGGAACAGATAGATATACAGGATGGTTTACACACAGTCAAGCGAAGCGACCATGTACAGGAGGGCCCCGCTTATACAGCAGGTTAGGTTCCAGGCTACTCCTGGACAGGAGGGCCCCGCTTATACAGCAGGTTAGGTTCCAGGCTACTCCTGGACAGGAGGGCCCCGCTTATACAGCAGGTTATGTTCCAGGCTACTCCTGGACAGGAGGGCCCCGCTTATACAGCAGGTTAGGTTCCAGGCTACTCCTGGACAGGAGGGCCCCGCTTATACAGCAGGTTAGGTTCCAGGCTACTCCTGACAGGAGGGCCCGCTTATACAGCAGGTTATGTTCCAGGCTACTCCTGGACAGGAGGGCCCCGCTTATACAGCAGGTTATGTTCCAGGCTACTCCTGGACAGGAGGGCCTCGCTTATACAGCAGGTTATGTTCCAGGCTACTCCTGGACAGGAGGGCCTCGCTTATACAGCAGGTTATGTTCCAGGCTACTCCTGGACAGGAGGGCCCCGCTTATACAGCAGGTTATTTCCAGGCTACTCCTGGACAGGAGGGCCTCGCTTAAAACAGCAGGTTATGTTCCAGGCTACTCCTGGACAGGAGGGCCCGCTTATAACAGCAGGTTTAAAGTTCCAGCTACTCCTGGACAGGAGGGCCTCGCTTATACAGCAGGTTATGTACCAGGCTACTCCTGGACAGGAGGGCCTCGCTTATACAGCAGGTTATGTACCAGGCTACTCCTGGACAGGAGGGCCTCGCTTATACAGCAGGTTATGTACCAGGCTACTCCTGGAGAGGAGGGCCCCACTTATACAGCAGGTTCCAGGCTACTCCTGCAAAATGAAACACAGCCTTTTTTCACTTACAAATGCATATAAAAGTCTGATAACATATTTACACTCATATATTAAGTGAACAATGGAGCTAGACCTAAAAAAAATACATATACGGTACATGCATTACGTACCTTAAAATATTTACATCCTTAGCTTATAGTGAATGGTGAATATATTTATTGTAGGAAGTTTGAATAAATGAAGAATGGGTATAATTGATAACTGCTGCATTAGCGAAACGCTGTAAAGCGAAGCACTGTAAAGCGAAGTGCTGTAAAGCGAAGCACTGTAAAGCGAAGCGCTGTAAAGCGAAGTGCTGTAAAGCGAAGCACTGTAAAGCGAAGCGCTGTAAAGCGAAGCACTGTAAAGTGAAGCGCTGTAAAGCGAAACGCTGTAAAGCGAAGCGCTGTAAAGCGAAGCACTGTAAAGTGAAGCGCTGTAAAGCGAAACGCTGTAAAGCGAAGCACTGTAAAGTGAAGCACTGTAAAGCGAAGCGCTGTAAAGCGAAGCACTGTAAAGTGAAGCGCTGTAAAGCGAAACGCTGTAAAGCGAAGCGCTGTAAAGTGAAGCACTGTAAAGCGAAGCGCTGTAAAGCGAAGCGCTGTAAAGCGAAGCACTGTAAAGCGAAGCACTGTAAAGTGAAGCACTGTAAAGCGAAGCGCTGTAAAGCGAAGCGCTGTAAAGCGAAGCGCTGTAAAGCGAAGCGCTGTAAAGCGAAGCACTGTAAAGCGAAGCACACTGTAAAAGCGAAGCGCTGTAAAGCGAAGCACTGTAAAGCGAAGCGCTGTAAAGCGAAGCGCTGTAAAGCGAAGTGCTGTAAAGCGAAGCGCTGTAAAGTGAAGCGCTGTAAAGTGAAGCACTGTAAAGCGAAGCACTGTAAAGCGAAGCGCTGTAAAGCGAAGCGCTGTAAAGCGAAGCACTGTAAAGCGAAGCACTGTAAAGTGAAGCACTGTAAAGCGAAGCGCTGTAAAGCGAAGCACTGTAAAGCGAAGCGCTGTAAAGCGAAGCGCTGTAAAGCGAAGCGCTGTAAAGCGAAGTGCTGTAAAGCGAAGTGCTGTAAAGCGAAGCGCTGTAAAGCGAAGCGCTGTAAAGTGAAGCGCTGTAAAGTGAAGCGCTGTAAAGCGAAGCGCTGTAAAGCGAAGCGCTGTAAAGCGAAGCACTGTAAAGCGAAGCACTGTAAAGCGAAGTGCTGTAAAGCGAAGCACTGTAAAGCGAAGCGCTGTAAAGCGAAGCGCTGTAAAGCGAAGTGCTGTAAAGCGAAGCGCTGTAAAGTGAAGCGCTGTAAAGTGAAGCACTGTAAAGCGAAGCACTGTAAAGCGAAGCACTGTAAAGCGAAGCGCTGTAAAGCGAAGCACTGTAAAGCGAAGTGCTGTAAAGCGAAGCGCTGTAAAGCGAAGCACTGTAAAGCGAAGCGCTGTAAAGCGAAGCGCTGTAAAGCGAAGCGCTGTAAAGCGAAGCGCTGTAAAGTGAAGCACTGTAAAGTGAAGCGCTGTAAAGCGAAGCGCTGTAAAGCGGGACCCTCCTTTACATGATAAGACCTCCAACTCTTCGCACTAGACGGGTATAGAGGGAAAAAAGTCATGGAACAGAGAATGGGACTTGATCTAATGACAAGCCAGCCCCTGATTTTGTTTTTGCTATGGTGTTATTGTGATTTTGTGAGTCGGGTCCATCAAGTTACAAGAAGTATTCTTGTTAAAATGCCTTCCTTGCATACATGAGTTACCATTGAGGTTCTTATGGGGGTTCAGGTCGATAGTTTGAACCCTGTGATCTACTTGAAGCACGTAGCGTTTGTCGACCTCTCGGATATCAACATGCGATGAAATGATCCGTTCGTGAAGCCGCTGTAATGGATCCGAATTAGTAGTCTGACTTTGAAGAGCCGGAGTGTTTGTTTATGAAAGGTAAATTGGCATGACGTAAGTGTGAGGTGTTTGTTTTAGTAGGGATGGGTTGGGTGTATACCGTACTGCGTTGTGTCAGTGATTATGTACCGTACTGTGTGTTGTCAGCGATGGTGTGTACCGTACTGCGTTGTGTCAGTGATTATGTACCGTACTGTGTGTTGTTAGCGATGGTGTGTACCGTACTGCGTTGTGTCAGTGATTATGTACCGTACTGTGTGTTGTCAGCGATGGCGTGTACCGTACTGCGTTGTGTCAGTGATTATGTACCGTACTGTGTGTTTTTCAGCGATGGTGTGTACCGTACTGCGTTGTGTCAGTGATTATGTACCGTACTGTGTGTTGTCACGATGGTGTGTAACCGTACTGCGTTGTGTCAGTGATTATGTACCGTACTGTGTGTTGTCAGCGATGGCGTGTACCGTACTGCGTTGTGTCAGTGATTATGTACCGTACTGTGTGTTGCCAGCAGTGATGTACCGTACTGTGTGTTGTCAGCAGTGATGTACCGTAATGTGTGTCGTAAGCAGTGATGTACCGTACTGTGTGTGGCCAGCAGTGATGTGCCGTACTGTGTGTTGTCAGCAGTGATGTACCGTACTGTGTGTTGTCAGCAGTGATGTATCGTACTGTGTGTTGCCAGCAGTGATGTACCGTACTGTATGTTGTCAACAGTGATGTACCGTACTGTGTATTGCTAGCAGTGATGTACCGTACTGTGTGTTGTCAGCAGTGATGTACCGTACTGTGTGTTGTCAGCAGTGATGTACCGTACTGTGTGTGTCAGCAGTGATGTACCGTACTGTGTGTGTCAGCAGTGATGTACCGTACTGTGTGTGTCAGCAGTGATGTACCGTATTGTGTGTTGTCAGCAGTGATGTACCGTACTGTGTGTTGTCAGCAGTGATGTACCGTACTGTGTGTTGTCAGCAGTGATGTACCGTACTGTGTATTGCCAGCAGTGATGTACCGTAGTGTGTGTTATCAGCAGTGATGTACCGTACTGTGTGTTGTCAGCAGTGATGTACCGTACTGTGTATTGCCAGCAGTGATGTACCGTACTGTGTGTTGTCAGCAGTGATGTACCGTACTGTATGTTGTCAGCAGTGATGTACCGTACTGTATGTTGTCAGCAGTGATGTACCGTACTGTATGTTGTCAGCAGTGATGTACCGTACTGTATGTTGTCAGCAGTGATGTACCGTACTGTATGTTGTCAGCAGTGATGTACCGTACTGTGTGTTGTCAGCAGTGATGTACCGTACTGTATGTTGCCAGCAGTGATGTACCGTACTGTGTGTTGTCAGCAGTGATGTACCGTACTGTGTGTTGTCAGCAGTGATGTACCGTACTGTATGTTGTCAGCAGTGATGTACCGTACTGTGTTGTCAGCAGTGATGTACCGTACTGTATGTTGTCAGCAGTGATGTACCGTACTGTGTTGTCAGCAGTGATGTACCGTACTGTGTTGTCAGCAATGTGTGTTCCGTTTAATTTTCTTCCCTTTCTCTACCCTTCTTTTAACACCTTCCCTCCACCCCTATCAATAACCTCTTCTTTTTGAACTATTCCAAAGACCCCATTTTACTTTTCCCAATTTAGCCCTACCCATTGCACATGCTACACCCAATTCCATCATATTCCATTTATTAAACCCCATCTTACCCTATATATCATTCCCATTACACACCATTTCACGCATCCCATTACACTCGCTATTTCCCTGATTAATAAAAACCCATTGCTATCCATCATAATCCTATGCTCTAAAAAATACTTCTAATCATCGTCGGTAATTTGCAAGAAACGAGCCCTAACCATCTGTCTAAATTATTTCCAATTATCGTCCCCAATTACCCCAGGGTTATCGCAATAATCGCCGAATGCGGATTCGTCGCCCCGAACGGTAATAGCCAAGCCGGGAAGGTAGGGATGGTCGTCTTGCCCCGGATTACACTCTCGCGAACGAGGAGATAAGGCGTTAATATAGTGTCTGAGAAGGGTGGGAAAAAGTGTAGGGTAGGTTATCGATCTGGTGTCGTGTGTGTGTGTGTGTGTGTGTGTGTGTACTCACCTAGTTGTACTCACCTAGTTGTGGTTACAGGGGTCGATTCACAGCTCCTGGCCCCGCCTCTTCGCTGGCCACTACTAGGTCACTCTTCCTGCTCCATGAGCCTTATCATACCTCTTCTTAAAGCTATGTATGGATCCTGCCTCCACTACATCACTCTCCAGACTATTCCACTTCCTGACAACTCTGTGACTGAAGAAATATTAACATCTCTGTGATTCATCTGAGTATGTGTGTGTCTGTGTGTACTCACCTGTTTGTGGTTCAGGAGTCTATTCACAGCTCCTGGCCCCGCCTCTTTCTCTGGTCGCTATTAGGCCCACTCTCTCCCTGCTCCATAAAGTGTGTGTGTGTTTGCACTCACCTATATATGGTTGCAGGGGGTCTATTCATAGCTCCTGGCCCCAGCCTTTTCGCTAATGAGTGTGTATGTGTGACGAGACTTAGAGCTTTTCCAGTCTTCCCAATGAGCCTTAAGAGCGCCCTTGCTAGGGAGTTCCTAGAGCCTTTGAGACTTACAACAAAGAGTTTAGAGCATTTCAGACTCCCGCAGAGAGCGCCTACAGACTCTCACACCTTCCCAGCAAACTCTTAGAGATTTCACTCTTATTTGTCAACACAATTTTTAACAAATAACATTCTTCTTACTGATGTTTTTAAACTACAATCAACGCAAAAATCCTTGAGAACGTCTAATAAATAAATTAATAAATATTGGCGCTTTAAAAAAATTAGCACGTTTTGGCGGGAAAGACGAAAATAAAAAAAATAACGCGGGAGAACTTGTTTGTAAACACTGGGCAGTGACGTAGGCGTTGGTGCCACGTTTCGTGGCCCTGTTCTTACGTCTTCTTAAGACGAAAGACGGTGTTGCCACGTGTCTTGTAAGACGTGGGGGTGGGTCAGCTGAGTGTTTTGGATACGTGTGACGTCCTGCCACATGTGAGGGAGAGAATGAGGGAGAATGGCAGTGAGGTTGAAGGAGGGAGGTAGGAGCCTTGTCCAGTTTGCCTCAGCCCATTGAACTCTGCCCATTGCCCCTCACCTCTTCTTCTTCCTCTCCCTCTCACTCCCTCTCTCTCCCTCTCTCTCCCTCTCACTCCCTCTCACTCCCTCTCACACCCTCTCACTCCCTCTCACTCAGCTCAAACCTCACACTCTCTTACCTCCCTGCGCCAGCATTACGAAGTCTTCCTTACCGACCAGGAAAATTAACATATATGTTCCTGCTTCCGTATATTTTCCTGTGATTATTGGCATTTTCTCCTTGTGTATGTTTATTTATCCGTCATTGTTTCTTTACCTCTTCTTTCTTACCCGTAACTTCTCGCATGTATGTGCCCGTATCTGCATATCTACGCGTATTACCTGGAGAAGGTTTCGGGGGTCAACGCCCCCGTGGCTCGGTCTGAGACCAGGCCTCGTGGTGGATCATGGTCTGATTAACCAGGCTGTTACTGCTGGCCGCTCGTAAACTGACGTACGAACCACAGCCCGGCTGGTCAGGTACTTGAAGACAGTCAGGAGTCTATTGGTAATCCCCCTTATGTATGCTAGGAGGCAGTTGAACAGTCTTGGGCCCCTCATACTTATTGCGTTGTCTCTCAGTGTACTCTTTAGTATATATGACTACATATATGTATATACCACCATATATTCCACTCTTCCCTTGTATATGTATCCTGTACACATACTCGCACTTTTAAGTAGGTTTATTTAGGGTCAGGTATACATAAGCAAAATTATCATACATAAGCAACTGGTCTAGGACCAGTTGCTTCCGGGTGCTTGAGGTCACTGGCTTCCTGCCCCTTACATGTCCTATACGTTAATTAGTTATGTGCCAGGGAACGGGTGTGAGGGGGAAGGGTTGAACCTCCGAGTGGTTAACACACTGGCCTGTGAGCTGTAGAACTCTTGGTTCAAACCTCACACATGTTCCGTGAAGGGTTTCAATCGTGTTATTACGATTTCATGAGTTAGGTTCCATGCAGACCTTAAAAACTTCTTAATTATGTGAATCACACCTTTTCTACTTGTCTTGGTCACGTTCCTGACACCCCTCGCCTATATATACTAGCTCCCTTTATTTTTAAAGGGGTGGAGGGGTAAGCCAGTGGAAGGCCTCGGTCAGATAACCAAAAGTTCCAGCTGTGGGTCATCGTATGACTAAAACCCGCGTCAGGAAACACTTGTCCTGTTTCCTGACAAACATAACTTAATCCAACCCTAACTTAACGTATTTTGTGTCAGTTTCTCTCGTCTATGTGCAGGTTATTTGTGTATTTAAAAGGCTTACTGAAGTTGTCAAAGGACCATTTAAACGCATTTATACCTGCTACAGTGGTGACAAAGGCCTAACCAAGGAAAAAGGCTTGTATACCGGTTGTATACATGTACAGTACAGTGTAATATTTGTCAGGAAACAGGGCCAACAGCTGGAACTTTCGGTCATTTGATCGAGACCTTCCACTGGCTTACCCCTCCATCTCTTTAAAAATTACTGTTATAATTAAAACCTCGTGTGGCCAGTAGTAACAGCCTGGTTGATCAGGCGCTGACTCACTAGGAGGCCTGGTCATGGACCGGGCCGCGGGGGCGTTGACCCCTCCGGAACACCCTCCAGGTAGACATGATACCTCCAGAGGAGGTATCACAAGAAGACGTACACACTCCCTTATATCTGGCGGTTTCAATCTTATCTTCCAACAAACTCCATATGGATAATGCAGTGCCTGGATAATAGGACATTCTGATAAGCAGTTCTTGTAGAAGAACGATTGGTAAACAGACCAAAAAAATATGATAAAGACGGGAAGAATAAAAAGAAATGGCAGGAAAAATAAGGACAGAAATTGGAACAACATTGGAACAAAATACGGGAAAAATAAGTTCAAAATTGAAAGCAGTCGAGAAATATTTGAATAAATTTAAAGAAAATGTGAAATGACAGATAAAATAAATTGGGAAACAGGAACGGAATAAGAAAACTTCTGAAGGTAATTCGGAGAGCTGAATGTTCAGGGAGATAGACAGGAACTAGCAGTGGGAACTACAAGGTAATTGCTAGTCCATCTACAAGGGAACAGGAGAGGAACTAGCAGTGGGAACTACAAGGTAATTGCTAGTCCATCTACAAGGGAACAGGAGAGGAACTAGCAGTGGGAACTACAAGGTAATTGCTAGTCCATCTACAAGGGAACAGGAGAGGAACTAGCAGTGGGAACTACAAGGTAATTGCTAGTCCATCTACAAGGGAACAGGAGAGGAACCAGCAGTGGGAACTACAAGGTAATTGCTAGTCCATCTACAAGGGAACAGGAGAGGAACCAGCAGTGGGAAATACAATGTAATCTGCTAGTCCATCCACAAGGGAACAGGAGAGGAACTAGCAGTGGGAACTACAAGGTAATTGCTAGTCCATCCACAAGGGAACAGGAGAGGAACTAGCAGTGGGAACTACAAGGTAATCTGCTAGTCCATCCACAAGGGAACAGGAGAGGAACTAGCAGTGGGAACTACAAGGTAATCTGCTAGTCCATCCACAAGGGAACAGGAGAGGAACCAGCAGTGGGAACTACAAGGTAATCTGCTAGTCCACCCACAAGGGAACAGGAGAGGAACTAGCAGTGGGAACTACAAGGTAATTGCTAGTCCATCCACAAGGGAACAGGAGAGGAACTAGCAGTGGGAACTACAAGGTAATTGCTAGTCCATCCACAAGGGAACAGGAGAGGAACCAGCAGTGGGAACTACAAGGTAATTGCTAGTCCATCCACAAGGAACAGGAGAGGAACCAGCAGTGGGAACTACAAGGTAATTGCTAGTCCATCCACAAGGGAACAGGAGAGGAACCAGCAGTGGGAACTACAAGGTAATTGCTAGTCCATCTACAAGGGAACAGGAGAGGAACCAGCAGTGGGAACTACAAGGTAATTGCTAGTCCATCCACAAGGGAACAGGAGAGGAACCAGCAGTGGGAACTACAAGGTAATCTGCTAGTCCATCCACAAGGGAACAGGAGAGGAACCAGCAGTGGGAACTACAAGGTAATTGCTAGTCCATCTACAAGGGAACAGGAGAGGAACTAGCAGTGGGAACTGCAAGGTAATTGCTAGTCCATCTACAAGGGAACAGGAGAGGAACCAGCAGTGGGAACTACAAGGTAATCTGCTAGTCCACCCACAAGGGAACAGGAGAGGAACTAGCAGTGGGAACTACAAGGTAATTGCTAGTCCATCCACAAGGGAACAGGAGAGGAACTAGCAGTGGGAACTACAAGGTAATTGCTAGTCCATCTACAAGGGAACAGGAGAGGAACCAGCAGTGGGAACTACAAGGTAATTGCTAGTCCATCCACAAGGGAACAGGAGAGGAACTAGCAGTGGGAACTACAAGGTAATTGCTAGTCCATCCACAAGGGAACAGGAGAGGAACTAGCAGTGGGAACTACAAGGTAATTGCTAGTCCATCCACAAGGGAACAGGAGAGGAACCAGCAGTGGGAACTACAAGGTAATTGCTAGTCCATCCACAAGGGAACAGGAGAGGAACCAGCAGTGAGAACTACAAGGTAATTGCTAGTCCATCCACAAGGGAACAGGAGAGGAACTAGCAGTGGGAACTACAAGGTAATCTGCTAGTCCATCTACAAGGGAACAAGCGAGGTGTTCAGAGGTAATGGAATGTAATCGAAAGGTAATTGGTAAGGTAATTTCGGGTTTCATGGCGTGGGTGAGGATTACAATCTTGCTCCTCTCAGCCAGTGATAATGGAGAAAGGAGGAGGAGGAGGAGGAGAAGAAGAGAAGAAGAATGACTAAGGAATCTTACAATAAACCTCGGCTGATATTTTTTCCCGTCTCATATTCATCCTTCCTGTTCTTCCCTCCTGTTCTTCCCTGTTCTTTCCTCCTCCTTCGCTCTTCCACAGAAATTGTCATTCTCTGTCAGACGTACACCGGACCAAGGAAAATATCACGCCCTGGTATCCGCCTCTCAATTTCAGATCCGAAAACTCGTGTTTGGCTTCAGCATGATTCTTCCCATCACGAATGGTTTATCACATGGTAAATACGGTCTCCACCCAGCTTACGTATGGCAAGACTCGGTTTATTGTTGGTTTGCCAGATGGTTTAACTTTGGTGGAGGCGGAGTATTGGAGAGGTTCTAGAGAGGATTTGAAGGCAGCCGGAAAAGTTCAAACGGGAGTCACTAAACCTGCCATTTTGACCTGGCCTTTTTCTCGCTTGTTTCTTATCTGTTCCATCTATCCCTTCGCACCCTCAACACCATATTATCTCCTCTTTTAGACCCTCCTATCCCACTTCACTCCATCCCTCTCTTCCCTCTTGCATCCGTATTCCAAATTCACCACACAAGATTTACAAATCATTCCACTTCCACTTCACATCCTACTCCACCGTTCCTATAGCCCTCCACAGCTCCTCCACTACCCCTCTAACACTCCAACACCCCTCCACCACCACCTCACTAAACTACATCATACCTCACCTCTTAAAAATCAACAGCTACAATAGCTAGACACAATCACACTCACAAACAACCATCCAGTTAAAACAATCTCGCAAACACAACCAGCAATTTGTACATCATACAAAAAAGGTATATTTGTTTTCCTCTTTCGTTGTCCATATGCAAATTTCGAGAAATATGCTTGCCTAAAGTGGACTGAAATTACCGTGAGTGGTTACGAGATGTTCCGTCTGATAGGGAACTACAAGACAAGGCTGGGAGGCTGTGGACTATGTTTGATATTACAGGTGAGGGAGGCTGGTGACTAGTGTGGTACTGGGTGTATGTGTTGGGTGAGTGGGTGTGGGGTGTGAGATACATGTATTTGTACTCATCTATTTGTGGTTGCAGGGGTCGATTCGTAGCTCCTGGCCCCGTGTGGGCGTGAGATTCATGTATGTGTGCTCATCTATTTGTGGTTGCAGGGGTCGAGTCGTAGCCCCTGGCCCCGTGTGGGTGTGAGATTCATGTATGTGTACTCGTTTGTGGCTGCAGAGGTCAAGTCGTAGCTCCTCGACCCCGTGTGAGTGTGAATCGTGTATGTGTACTCAAGTATTTCTGGTTGAAGGGGTCGAGTTGTAGTTCCTGGCCCCGTGTGGGTGTGAGATTCATGTATGTGTGTGTACTCACCGATTTGTAATCAATTTTTTTTAGTTGTGGGGCTGATATTCAGCTCCTGGCCCCGTCTCCTCCCACTTTGACCGGCATCGCTGACGTCTGGCTTCTTGGGCATTATCATAACTAGTCTTGAAGCTGTGCAATGAGGTTGTCTCTCACCACTCCACACACCTCCACACCCCTCCACACTCCTCCACACCCCTCCACACTCCTCCACACCCCTTCACACTCCCTCCACACTCCCTCCACACCCCTTCATACCCTCCACACCCCTCCACACCCCTCCACACTCCCTCCGCACTCTTTCACACTCCCTCCACGCCCCTCCACACCCCTTCACACCCCTCTACACCCCTCCACACTCCTCCACACCCCTCCACATTCCTCTACACCCCTTCACACCCATCCACACCCCTTCACACCCCTCCACACCCCTCCACACCCCTCCACACTCCTCCACACCCCTCCTCACTCCTCCACACCCCTTCACACTCCCTCCACAACCCTCCACACTCCCTCCACACCCCTTCATACCCCTCCACACCCCTCCACACCCCTCCTCACTCACTCCCTGTCATTACACTCTCGTCAAGGGTCACTCAGTGAAGTTTCAACGCGATCTGATGCAATTAAAACCACACACACACATTATTCCATTACCGGGACATAATTACCGAGTTGCAGCTGCATACCAGGCACGGTACATAGATACGTACCTACGTACCAGCATCCTGAGGCGGGGGAAAATAGGCTCTACGGAAGCGTGTTTTATGAGATTAGCGTCTTGGAAGTCGGAGAAAAATAGACCTTAAGGCGTTGCATATTAAGGGCGAATGTTATGTGCTGCAGTAGGTGCCTGTGTTACGACTCCTAGCCAGGGGAAATAAACTGTATGGAAAGGTATTATAGCGCCTAATTTTGGTTATTTTAAGTCCTAGATTTTTCCAAGCATCAAAATCCTCGAAAATAAGCCTTAAATCACTGTGTATTTAGGGTTAAAATTGCCTCCTGCCCCACATCTCTTCCCTATCATGGTAAAATAACCTCTGTGCAATCCTATCGTAGAGACTAATTTTAAGACCTAGAGTACGAGGCGTAATAACATGCAAAAATAAGTCTTAAAGCGTTGTTTTTCTAGGGTGAAAATTGCCTCCGTTTATCTTTTGACTATTTCTGTTTACGTAGAAGACATAACCTTTCTGTAAAGAGACATTATGGGTGAAAATCGCTTGCGTTAAGTTCACTATGTTCCATGTTATACTTCGAGGGTAAAATAGCCCTTATTACCTACTGTCTTAAGACAAAAAATCGTCTATTACTTGTGATTTATCCGTAAGTCATAAATTATTATAATTGTTATTTGTGATATTATTAATAATAATTGTAAGATGGTAGGCGCTAAACACTTGAGGGCCATACAGCGTCTGAGGACCGAAAGGCAATCAGTGTTGATTCTAGGAGAGGGAGGAGTGGAGGGGTAACTCCAACTGCTTGGATCAAGAGCCCTGGACCAGCCTCGGGGCCTCCTGCTTGAAGCGTGACCCTCTGGAAGCTGCGACTCTGAAGATTGTTAACCAATGTAGCGAAACACCTTAGTAATCTGTCACCTCCTCCTCCTTCTCTTAATCCTCCTCCCCCTCCTCTTCTTCCTCATCCCCCTCCTCCTTCTCCTCCTCCTCCTTCTCTTCCTCCTCCTCCTCCTCCTCCCCCTCCTCCTCCTCCTCCTCCTCCTCCTCCTCCTCCTCTCCTCCTCCTCCTTCTCCTTCCTCCTCCTCCTCCTCCTCCTCCTCCTTCTCTTCCTCCTCCTCCTCCTCCTTCTATTCCTCCTCCTCCCCCTCCTCTTCTTCCTCCTCTTCTTCCTCCTCCTCCTCTCCTCCTCCTCCTCCTCCTCCTCCTCTCCCCTCCTCTTCTCTTCCTCCTCCTCCCCCTCCTCTTCTTCCTCCTCCTCCTCCTCCTCCCCCTCCCCCTCCTCCTTCTCCTCCTCCCCCTCCTCCTCCTCCACCTCCTCCTCCTCCTCCTCCTCCTCCTCCTCCTTCTCTCCTCCTCCTCCTCCTCCTCCTCCTCCTCTCCTCCTCCTCCTCCTCCCCTCCTCCTCCTCCTCTTCCTCCTCCTCCTCCTCCCCTCCACCTCCTTCTCTTCCTCCTCCCCTCCTCCTCCTCCTCCTCCTCCTCCTCCTCCTCCTCCTCCCCCTCTTCTTCTCCTCCTCCCCTCCTCCCCCTCCTCCCCTCCTCCTCCTCCCCCTCCTCCCCTCCTCCCCTCCTTCCTCCTCCCCCTCCTCCTCCTCCTTCTCCTCCCCTCCTCCTCCTCCCCCTCCTCCCCTCCTCCCCTCCCCCTCCTCCCCCTCCTCCCCCTCCTCCTCCTCCCCTCCTCCTCCTCCTTCTCCCTCCTCCTCCCCCTCCCCCTCCTCCCCCCCTCCTCCTCCTCCCCCTCCTCCCCCTCCTCCCCCTCCTCCTCCTCCCCCTCCTCCTCCTCCTTCTCCTCCTCCTCCCCCTCCTCCCCCTCCCCCCCTCCTCCTCCTCCCCCTCCTCCCCCTCCTCCCCCTCCTCCTCCTCCCCCTCCTCCTCCTCCTTCTCCTCCTCCCTCCCCCTCCTCCCCCTCCTCCCCCTCCTCCTCCTCCCCCTCCTCCCCCTCCTCCCCCTCCTCCCTCCTCCTCCTCCTCCCTCCTCCCTCCTCCTTCTCCTCCTCCTCCCCCTCCTCCCCCTCCTCCCCCTCCCCCCCCCCCCCTCCTCCCCCTCCTCCCCCTCCTCCTCCTCCCCCTCCTCCTCCTCCTTCTCCTCCTCCTCCCCCTCCTCCCCCTCCTCCCCCTCCTCCTCCTCCCCCTCCTCCCCCTCCTCCTCCTCCCCCTCCTCCCCCTCCTCCTCCCCCTCCTCCTCCCCCTCCTCCCTCCCCTCCTCCTCCTCCTCCTTCTCCTCCTCCTCCCCCTCCTCCCCCTCCTCCCCCTCCTCCTCCTCCCCCTCCTCCCCCTCCTCCGTCCTCCCCCTCCCTCCCCCTCCTCCTCCCCCTCCCCTCCTCCTCCTCCTCCCCCCTCCTCCTCCCACTCCTCCTCCTCCTCCTCCTCCTCCTCCTCCTCCTCCTCCTCCTCCCCTCCTCCTCCTCCTCCTCCTCCTCCTCCTCCTCCTCCTCCCCCTCCTCCTCCTCCTCCCCCTCCTCCTCCTCCCCTCCTCCTCCTCCCCCCCTCCTCACTAGAGATTATCGTCCGCCTGCGAGGATAACTTTCCCTTGATGGTGATAACATCGGCAATGATAACATCAGGGATTTGTAATCTTATCCCTCCTTGGTTCTCTCTCTCTCTCTCTCTCTCTCTCTCCTCATCTCTCACTCCTCTCATCCTCTCTCTCTCTCTCATCTCTCTCTCTTCCTCTCTCCTCTCTTCTCTCTCTCTCTCCTCTCTCATCTCTCTCTCTCTGAATGTATGTATAATATGTATGTCTGTATATGTGTATTGCTTCTAAACAACCAGGGACCTGTGTTAGAGGGTCTAAAATTGCTTCTAAACAACCAGGGGCCTGTGTTAGAGGTCTAAAATTGCTTCTAAACAACCATGGGACCTGTGTTAGAGGGTCTAAAATTGCTTCTAAACAACCAGGGGCCTGTGTTAGAGGGTCTAAAATTGCTTCTAAACAACCAGGGACCTGTGTTAGAGGTCTAAAATTGCTTCTAAACAACCAGGGACCTGTGTTAGAGGGTCTAAAATTGCTTCTAAACAACACCAGGGACCTGTGTTAGAGGGTCTAAAATTGCTTCTAAACAACCAGGGGCCTGTGTTAGAGGGTCTAAAATTGCTTCTAAACAACCAGGGACCTGTGTTAGAGGGTCTAAAATTGCTTCTAAACAACCAGGACCTGTGTTAGAGGGTCTAAAATTGCTTCTAAACAACCAGGGACCTGTGTTAGAGGGTCTAAAATTGCTTCTAAACAACCAGGGACCTGTGTTAGAGGGTCTAAAATTGCTTCTAAACAACCAGGGACCTGTGTTAGAGGGTCTAAAATTGCTTCTAAACAACCAGGGGCCTGTGTTAGAGGGTCTAAAATTGCTTCTAAACAACTAGGGACCTGTGTTAGAGGGTCTAAAATTGCTTCTAAACAACCAGGGACCTGTGTTAGAGGGTCTAAAATTGCTTCTAAACAACCAGGGACCTGTGTTAGAGGGTCTAAAATTGCTTCTAAACAACCAGGCCTTTGTTAGAGGGTCTAAAATTGCTTCTAAACAACCAGGACCTGTGTTAGAGGTCTAAAATTGCTTCTAAACAACCAGGACCTGTGTTAGAGGGTCTAAAATTGCTTCTAAACAACCAGGACCTGTGTTAGAGGGTCTAAAATTGCTTCTAAACAACCAGGGACCTGTGTTAGAGGGTCTAAAATTGCTTCTAAACAACCAGGGACCTGTGTTAGAGGTCTAAAATTGCGTTCTAAACAACCAGGGACCTGTGTTAGAGGGTCTAAAATTGCTTCTAAACAACCAGGGACCTGTGTTAGAGGGTCTAAAATTGCTTCTAAACAACTAGGGACCTGTGTTAGAGGGTCTAAAATTGCTTCTAAACAACTAGGGACCTGTGTTAGAGGGTCTAAAATTGCTTCTAAACAACCAGGGACCTGTGTTAGAGGGTCTAAAATTGCTTCTAAACAACCAGGACCTGTGTTAGAGGGTCTAAAAATTGCTTCTAAACAACCAGGACCTGTGTTAGAGGGTCTAAAATTGCTTCTAAAACAACTAGGGACCTGTGTTAGAGGGTCTAAAATTGCTTCTAAACAACCAGGGACCTGTGTTAGAGGTCTAAAATTGCTTCTAAACAACCAGGGACCTGTGTTAGAGGGTCTAAAATTGCTTCTAAACAACCAGGACCTGTGTAGAAGGTCTAAAATTGCTTCTAAACAACCAGGACCTGTGTTAGAGGGTCTAAAGTTGCTTCTAAACAACCAGGGACCTGTGTTAGAGGTCTAAAATTGCTTCTAAACAACCAGGGACCTGTGTTTAGAGGGTCTAAAATTGCTTCTAAACAACCAGGACCTGTGTTAGAGGATCTAAAATTGCTTCTAAACAACTAGGGACCTGTGTTAGAGGGTCTAAAATTGCTTCTAAACAACCAGGGACCTGTGTTAGAGGGTCTAAAATTGCTTCTAAACAACCAGGGACCTGTGTTAGAGGGTCTAAAATTGCTTCTAAACAACCAGGGACCTTGTGTTAGAGGTCTAAAATTGCTTCTAAACAACCAGGGACCTGTGTTAGAGGGTCTAAAATTGCTTCAAAACAACCAGGGACCTTGTTAGAGGGTCTAAAAATTGCTTCTAAACAACCAGGACCTGTGTTAGAGGGTCTAAAATTGCTTCTAAACAACCAGGGACCTGTGTTAGAGGTCTAAAATTTGCTTCTAAAACAACCAGGGGCCTGTGTTAGAGGTCTAAAATTGCTTCTAAACAACCAGGACCTGTGTTAGAGGGTCTAAAATTGCTTCTAAACAACCAGGACCTGTTTTTAGAGGGTCTAAAATTGCTTCAAAACAACCAGGACCTGTGTTAGAGGGTCTAAAATTGCTTCTAAACAACCAGGGACCTGTGTTAGAGGTCTAAAAATTGCTTCTAAACAACCAGGGACCTGTGTTAGAGGGTCTAAAATTGCTTCTAAAACAACCAGGGGCCTGTGTTAGAGGGTCTAAAATTGCTTCTAAACAACCAGGGACCTGTGTTAGAGGTCTAAAATTGCTTCTAAACAACCAGGGACCTGTGTTAGAGGGTCTAAAATTGCTTCTAAACAACCAGGGACCTGTGTTAGAGGGTCTAAAATTGCTTCTAAACAACCAGGGACCTGTGTTAGAGGGTCTAAAATTGCTTCTAAACAACCAGGGACCTGTGTTAGAGGGTCTAAAATTGCTTCAAAACAACCAGGACCTGTGTTAGAGGGTCATAAAATTGCTTCTAAACAACCAGGGACCTGTGTTAGAGGGTCTAAAGTTGCTTCTAAACAACCAGGACCTGTGTTAGAGGGTCTAAAATTGCTTCTAAACAACCAGGGACCTGTGTTAGAGGGTCTAAAATTGCTTCTAAATAACTAGGGACCTGTGTTAGAGGGTCTAAAATTGCTTCTAAACAACCAGGGACCTGTGTTAGAGGGTCTAAAATTGCTTCTAAACAACCAGGGACCTGTGTTAGAGGGTCTAAAATTGCTTCTAAATAACCAGGGACCTGTGTTAGAGGGTTCTATGTTGCTTTAAAATAACACAGTGTTTTCAAAAGACAACATTTCTCCTTGCTAAAACACAATCCAACTTCCCCACATTACTGGAACCAAACATGGCCGCCGCCTCTCTATACAGAGACAAAAAGACACAAACCACATAGTGTTTACGCTGTGACCACCAATGACACTTGTTTAAACATTCATTAAGTCTCTTTTTTGTGTGAAAATTCACGTTTGTGGAGTGTTAATGGGATGTTTTGTGTTGGCATAAGTTTTCCTGTTTCTTTTCTTTCGACTAATCCCTTTCCCGTTTTCGGCTGAACCGCCGTTTTTACTGTTGTTGGCAATTCTTTCTTACAGTTTTGCTAATGTAAGACTGGTTTTTAGAGCCTGGTTTATTGTGTTTAAAGCCTATCGACAGCACTAGGGAAGAGGCTGCGTCTCGCCTCTACAACACCAGTTTAGGATTCGACTCTCTCGAAGCGGGAAATAAGCCCAGTATATATACTCAGTGTATATACACTGAGAGATACACAACTCACGTCGTCTTGTGTATATTCTAATGAGTATACCTTTCTTGATGTGTGCGCTGGAGGGATACATATATCGGAATATAAACTTTAATTCCAAAAGGCCCATATCTGAAATTAAAGTCTTGACTGGGGGTGACCTGGTGACATGCAGCCTTAATGACTCTCGTGTGTCGAAAGACTTTAAGCCCAGTTAACCAGCCAACCAAATCTTGGCCTTCCTTTGTTGGGCTTAACGACCAACGACCTATGTAGAGGTCATTAGGCCTCGAGCCTAATGACCTCTATATAGGTACTTGACTTTAACATAAGTGTGTCAATGTAGGATTATTATTATTATTATTATTATTATTATTATTATTATTATTATTATTAAAGATTCGCCGGTATTCTCCCGGCCCGGGCCTTTTCCAAGTGGTGGCCCGGCCTTGGCTCTCTCTTTAGGGAGTATCTGAGACCTAAGTCTCCCATGGGAGGAGGCACAAGTACCTCCTCATCTTTGGGACCAACTGTCCCTAGGCCTAGCCACAAGCTAGGCCTCTCTGGTCTGCCATCCCCGCCACAAGGGGGCTAATGGGAATGACAGTCTATGAGCTAAAGGCTCGGGCTCAGGCACCTACCCTACCCTACCCTAGAAGGGCTGGGCATGGTGTCGATGTCAATGTAGGAGTGTTTTCGATACCGACAACGTACGCTGTAGTTGACAGTATGGGAGAGGTGCTTCGAGTGTAGAGAGACACAATTCAAGTCGCTGGGTAAACGTTTCGCACACGAGTGGCTTTTGTAGTCTTGATGAAACGTGCTGAAACGTTTCCTCAATAAGTATTCTGAACTGTGCCGATGTGTGTTCTACACAGTATTACCAGACCTGTTCTCCAGCTTGTGGATTGGGTTGTACATGTGTGTTGGGTTGATGTTTGTTCCTGTTCTTGAGCATGATGTGGGCGAGGGGAAAGGCTTTAAATTGACAGCCTCTTTGCTTTGAGGAATAGTGTCTGTATTCATAGACCTGCCTCCCAACACTTCCTGCTGGTGTGGTTGTCTTCTACGAAGTTAAGCTCAGAGGTCCCCATTCCATAAGATGCGAGACAGTGTTCATACGTCAGAAAGTGTTGCTTTCGTTGTTGTTGCAGCTGGAGCATGTGTGTGTTCCGGTGTTCCTTGAGTATATTTCCTCACGACCCTGAGTAGATCTAATGACTGGTGTTAACGAGCATGCGTACGCCTGTCGTATCAGTAATGTCAACTAGATCCACCTCCGCCAGATCCCTGCAGTAAGCAAGTGCTCTGCAAGAAATCATGGTTGCATCGTATAACTGTAATTTCTTCATTTTCCCAAGTCTTCACTACAAGAGAGTTTCTCGACGTGAGCATCAGTCCCTCAGCCTGGAGAAGAGTTCAGCTTCGTGGTCTGGAACGATATATCATTCCAGACCATGGAGCTGATCTCTTCTCCAGGCTGAGGGACTGACCTCCTCAAATACTTTTTCTCCAAGGTTGATGGACTGATGACATAATCCTTATTTCATCACTTCTGCTCCCTTTGTACCTGACTGAAGAAGCCTACCGTGTAGACGAAACCTTTCAACAATAAAGGTACCCACCTGTTGCACCTGTTTACCACCAGTCAAGAATACTTTAATCCCAACAATAGAACTTGGAGTAAACTTCCAGGGCATTATAAACTGATACACATATACATCTCTCGGTTCTTTTTCTCCATTTAAACCAACCTACCAACCCAAACTAACCTTTTTAAACCAGTAAAAAGCAACCTAATTTATATAACTTCTCTTAGAGTTTACTTAGCAGAATTTCATTGATTTTCTTTGGAGACCAAACTATACGTGTCTCCCCTCGATTTTTCACGCTTTTTTTTTATGACAGTTTCCCCTGGAGTATAATTACAAATTTCGTGGTTGATAAGAAACATGGGAAGAATTCCACCGCAGTTCCTTTGTTTTTTCACGTCAGTTGTAAATTAGCGCTTCTCTAACGCGTACGTTGTTTTGTACACAAACCGGACGTAGGAGAGAGGGGCTTACTACGACGCTTCGGTCCGACTTCGACCATTTACAGTCAATGCCACTCTTGTGAGTGGTCCAAGTCGGTCCGAGACGTCGTGGTAATCTGTGTGCGTGTTATTTGTGTATTTTTCCAGTCACGGTATTGTTCCTGTCACGGTATTGTTCCAGTCACGGTATTGTGCCAGTCACGGTATTGTTCCTGTCACGGTATTGTTCCAGCCACTGTATTGTTCCTGTCACGGTATTGTTCCAGTCACGGTATTGTGCCAGTCACGGTATTGTTCCTGTCACGGTATTGTTCCAGTCACGGTATTGTTCCAGTCACGGTATTGTTCCTGTCACGGTATTGTTCCTGTCACGGTATTGTTCCTGTCACGGTATTGTTCCAGTCACGGTATTGTTCCAGTCACGGTATTGTTCCTGTCACGGTATTGTTCCAGCCACTGTATTGTTCCTGTCACGGTATTGTTCCAGTCACGGTATTGTGCCAGTCACGGTATTGTTCCTGTCACGGTATTGTTCCAGTCACGGTATTGTCCCAGTCACGGTATTGTTCCTGTCACGGTATTGTTCCAGACACTGAATTGTTCCTGTCACGGTATTGTTCTTGTCACGGTATTGTTCCTGTCACGG
Organism: Cherax quadricarinatus; assembly: GCF_026875155.1. NCBI lineage: Eukaryota > Metazoa > Arthropoda > Malacostraca > Decapoda > Parastacidae > Cherax > Cherax quadricarinatus. Next base: position 26,411,736 of record NC_069458.1, on the reverse strand, counting down.
TATTGTTCCAGCCATTGTATTGTTCCTGTCACGGTATTGTTCCAGCCACTGTATTGTTCCTGTCACGGTATTGTTCCAGTCACGGTATTGTGCCAGTCACGGTATTGTTCCTGTCACGGTATTGTTCCTGTCACGGTATTGTTCCTGTCACGGTATTATTCCATACTTTCTTTTTCTGTAGTTTGAGAATTACTGTATTTTTGTAAACGATGGTGTGTGGGTGTGATATTGCGGGTTTCAATACTAGCCTGGCAAAGGTTGATTAATAGCTCCTGGCCCCCTCCTCTGCTTTATTGTACAGATGAGAGTCATGACGGCTCATTGTTAAAGGGATGATTTTAACTTGTGTATAGGGATTTAAATCCTAAAGTAGGGCTTACTCTTTCAGTATACATATACTGAGAGACATACACCTCTCAGTGTATACATTGTCGTGTATTATACATGTATAGTGTAGACTGTGAGGATGTTGTAAATTGGATACAATCACCCAACCATTACTACCAACATTCTGACTACAACTACTACCACCAACCTGCAGGACTACCACCCTGGTGGTTAACGCTCTCGCTTCACACGGTGAGGGCCTGGGTTCGATTCCCAGCCAGAGTAGAAACATTGGACGTGTTTCTTTCCACCTGTTGTCTATGTTCCCCATCAGTAAAATGGGTACCTGGGTGTTAGTCGACTGGTGTGGGTCGCATCCTGGGACACTGACCTAAGGAGGCCTGGTCACAGACCGGGCCGCGGGGGCGTTGACCCCCGGAACTCTCTCCAGATAAACTCTCCAGATCACTACAGTAACCACCACTTCCACAACCCCTCCCTCCTATGATTCCTACTGTTCCTATACTCTCCCTCTCTCCTTCCCTCTCTTGCTACCTCCTTCATTCGTAATTAGAAACAGTTAATTAAAAACAGATACCATCATAAAAAATAACTATAAGACAGTGTTTTAAGACAAAAAAAACGACCATGGCAATTGAACACTAAATAAACGTCTACGAACGCTCTATTGCCCGACAAACAACCGTAAAACGTTAACAAACGCATCGTTAAACTGTTATAGAAGACAGGGGCGTGGTTTAGGTTTATTGGAGGCTGTAAACCGCCGTGGATAAAGGGATAATTTCCTGCCTTAATTACTGGTTAAACCAGTGTATGGGTGATCAGTCAAGTCAGCAGCAGTGTTGATGCATAAACCACAGCGACGTCAGGGAAGAAGACGTAGGAAGGGAGGTGGGAAGAGGATTGGTAGAATAAGAGAGAACTAGAAGACAGGATTGGGAGAGTGTATAAGGAGGTGTTTGGAAGAATGGAAGGACGATAAGGATTAGTAAAAGAGGAAAATAGAAGACAGGATTGGGAGAGTGTATAAGGATGGCTTTGTGAGACAAGAAAGAGAAGGGAGAGAGATTAATGAAACAGCAGGATATGATAGGATAATGTGGAATAATTGTATGGAATAGAGGGAAAGAGGAATAAAAGACTTGGGGGGGGGAGATAATTCAGTTTACGAATAGGAGAACAAGAAGAAGAATAAAATAAAAACTTGTACTAGTCTCGTGCTGGCTGACTTTCATATTGAGTTCCTGATAAATGGTTATATTAATCTCGTAACCAACAGGAGAGCAGCGTATCGAATATATTGTTATTGCCGTCTCTACTCCATCTCTCTCTGTCTCTCTCCCTGTCTCTGTCTCTCCTCCATGACTCTCTCCCTGTCTCTGTCTCTCCTCCATGACTCTCTCCCTGTCTCTCTCTCTCTCTCTTCCCTGACTCTCTCTCCTTGTCTCTTTCATTGTTTTAACTGAGAACTGAACTATATTAAGACTGAGTGTCAATTGTCTTGTATGTGGGAAAACCTATGTTTATTGCTTACTAATTACGGGGTAACGTTGCAGCTCACTGAGCTGTTGTGAAGAGTTCCCCATCCAGAGAATCTCCCTTCACTCGGATCAAATCTGTCTCTCATTTCTTCCCCCTCCCCCCACGAGCTGCGGTTTTAGCGCTTCTCTTCAAATAATCATGTACGAGATCTTGACTTGTTCTTTCGTTTGTTGATTTGCTTTCAGAACATGTGACAAATGAGTCATTTTGTGAAATGGTGCCCTTGGGAAAGGATTAGTTGGCTGGCTGCCCGTCTTGTGGTATAGTAGCCGCTTTCTGGCTGCTGTTCGAAATGTTGATAACACTATGTTCACAACATTACTGTTGTGAACATGGTGTTATCAACTCATTTTTAAGAGGGGTGGAGGGGTAAGCCAGTGGAAGGTCTCAGTCAGACTGTACTGTAGTAGGTTCGCCGGTCTTGTCCCAGCCCGGGTCTTTTCCCAGATGGTGACCCAAAAGCTCCAGTGACGGGTCATCATATGACTAAGACCCTGTATCCTGGCCAATCTTACCCAGCCTAACCTTGTCAGGCCACATATGCAAGCCTCATTCAGTCCGGCTACATCATGGAGATAGCTGTAACTTTTGCGTATAGTGACGAAAAACACCACTTGGATCGACCATATTGATTATTTACGCCATCTTGTAATGCAATCCCAAGACAAATATGGGATCCACGATGGTGCTGACAGGGAAAGTAGCATTTAAGATCATTTACAAACACGTCGCTGGAGACTTGATGGAGATTACACTTCCAATAGCAGTCGTCCAGGGAACTTACTCAAGATACCACCTTCGTGAGTTGTATCATTTAGAGGCATAAACTAGGCCAATGTGGCATTAAAATACACATATCGCGATTACTCTGGCTGAAGAAGGAGGTTTGAGTGAGTTGTGGCGGAGAGATGGACTGTGAGATACAGTATCTTACTGCTGTCTCGTTGTTCCACAGGGCAGCCAGCTACCACCTACACTCTTCAACCTTGTATGTAATCAACACCAAAACACTGTGTTTTACCCTTCCCTGGTGAGCGACTGTGTGTTTAACTCACAAGTGACAACGTTATTATTCTCACCATTCCACCAGCTAATCCACGTTATCTACATGCATGATTTACAGATAAATATACCAATATTTTTTTCTTGTACATGTACGACATTGACTCAAGTCTCCAGTAAGAAAAACCATTTGGGTTTTTAGGAAAAATTTTGCGGGTTATCTTACTGAGGTAAATTGTCATGATTTTTTGGGGAAATAATTTTTAATGGTTAAAACATTGCCATAAATTTTAAAGGGGTGAGGGGTGAGCCATGGACGGCCCGGGCCAGCGACCAAAACCCCCAGTGGCGGGTCATCATATGACTAAGACCCGCGTCAGGAAACACTTGTCCTGTTTCCTGACAAACATTACCTCACCTAATCTGTAAATCATTGCCAGGCCAATGTAATAGACAGACATGCTTAGTGAGGGAGGGAGAGACAGTAAGAAAAAAAATGTATAGAGAAGCAGACGAAAATAGAAAGAATGAAAATGATATAGACGGTCTATAGAAACATATTTTCTTATATTAGCTAACAAAATAAGGGAAAAAATAAGATTTAGACATACAACAGTCACTGACTGCACACAAAAATCCCCGGGGAAATCATTTTTTTCCCGGGTAAGTATAGACAATGACTGACTTAGGAAAAGGTATTTTTAAAACCCTTTTCAGGAAAGCCTTCAAAAACGACCCAAAGGTCTCGGGTGCCCCCATCATCCTGTGATGCCATTTTCCCCCACCTTTTAAATGCACACCGCTTATTCATTTTAGGGAATTATTCCTCTAACGATACAAATTTTTGCATCAAGGTGAGAATTAATGGGGTTTGAGAGTGTACTTTGAACATTAAAAAAAGGTATAAAAAACCCCAGTTGTTAGGTAAGACACAATGCAACAGTTAGGTTCTTTATTTCCGAAACGTTTTGCCTACTAGTAGGGGTTCTTCGTCGAGTCAGAAAAATTGTAGAAGCGAAGATACTTGGACGAGTAATCATCCATCACCCTTTAAAATTTTGAGGTGGCCCGTCCCTCATCTGGGGGAAGAGCATTGTTTCCCTTTCTAAAAAAATATGAAGTTGAAGTGACAGGAGGAGCCCTTTTTTAGTGCCGGAGGTGAGGGGGTTGCTTTTTGGGGGGCAGGTCCCTCTCAAAACCCCGCCGTTCTCACATAGAGGCGAATTTATGGCTGTACCAAAAACCCCTTTGTTGGGAGTGTCTGACAGAATGAACATTTAAAAAAAGGATAAAAAACCGACAGATGTTTGGGAAACACAAGCAACAGTTAGGTTCTTTATTCCGAAACGTTCGCCTACAAGAGGCTTTTTTCAGTCCCAGTACAGAAAAGTTGATAGAAGAAAGATACTTGAAGGGCGATGTAATCAGTCCCCACCCTTAAAGTTTTGAGGTGGTCGCCTCATCGGGGAAAACATTGTTCCCTTGTCTGAAAAAAAGAAGTTTTAAATGACAATGGAGCCTTTATTAGGCCCGGAGGGGAGACGGGGGGTTTCTTTGGGAGGGCAGGGCCCTCTCAAAAACCCAGCCGTTCTCACTAGAGAGGCGAAGTTGTGGTCTAAAAAAATACCCTTGTGTTGCAGTGTCTGACAGTGAAAATTAAAATGGGATAAAATACCGACAGATTGTTAGGGAAGACACAATGCAACAGTTTGGTATCTTTATTCCGAAAACTTTTTGCCTACTAGTAGTTCTTCATCAGTACGAAAAGTTGATGAAGCAGAAAATACTTTAAAACGAGTAACATCCATCACCCCCAAAGTTTTTAGGTGGGCAGTCCCCCAGTTGGAGAAAAGCATTGTTCCGTTGCTGAAAAATATGAAAGTTGAAGTGACAGGATGGGCCTTTTTAAAGTGCCGGGTGAGACGGGGGGTTTCTTTGGGAGGGCAGGTCCCTCTCAAACCCGCCGTTTCACTTTAAGGGCGAAGTTTTATGGGCTGACCAAGATACCCTTGGTTGCATGTTGACAAAAAAGAACATTTAAAAAGGGAAAAAACCCACAGATTGTTAGGTAAGACACATTGCAAAAAGTTAGGGATCTTTTTTCCGAAACGTTCGCCTACATAGTAGCTTTTTTCAGTCGAGTACAGAAAGTTGATAGAAGCAGAAATACTTGAAGACATTAATCAGTCCATCCCCTTTTAAAATTTGGGTGGGCATCCCTCAGTCTGGAGAAGAGCATTTTTCCGTTGTTGAAACAATAAAGTTGAAGTGACAGGATGGAGCCTTTAATATGCCAGGGGGTGAGCGGGGGTTGCTTTGGGAGGGCAGGTCCCCCCTCAAAACCCCCCGTTCTCATAGTAAGGCGAAATTGATGGTCTGTACCAAGATACCCTTGTTTGCTGTTGACAGAAAGAAAATTAAAAAGGTATAAAAAACCGACAGATTGTTAGGTAAAACACTATGCAAAAATTTGGTTTTCTTTTTTCCGAAACGTTTTGCCAAAAATATAGGCTTTTTCAGTCGATACAAAAAGTTGATAGAAGCAGAAATACTTGAAGAATGAATCAGTCCTTTCCCCCCAAAGTTTTGAGGTGGTCAGTCCCCCTCTGGAGAAGAGCATTGTTTTTCCTTGCTGAAAAAAAAATGAATTAATGACAGGATGGAGCCTTTTTATAGTGCCAGGAGGTGAACGGGGTTCTTTGGGGGGCGGCCCTCTCAAACCCAGCCCTTCTCCACTAGTAAGGTCGAAGGGTTTATGGGCGTACCAAGATCCTTGGTTGCAGTGTCTGGGCGAATGAAAATTAAAATGGAAAAATACCGACTTTTTAGGAAAAACAACCTTTTTCTTTATTCCGAAACGTTTCGCCTCATAGTAGGCTTCTTCATCGAGTACAGAAAATTGATAGAAAGCAGAAAATACTTGAAGCATGTAAACATCCATCACCCCTTTAAAAATTTTTAGGGGGCATCCCTCAGCTGGGAAAGCATTTTTCCCTTGTCTGAAAATAAAAATGAATTGAAGTGAAGGAATGGAGCCTTTATATAGTGCCAGGAGGTGAGACGGGGGGTTGCTTTGGGGGGGCATCCTCTCAAAAAACCCCGCCGTTCTCCTATAAGGTCGAAGTTGATGGTCTGTACCAAGAACCCTTGTGTTGCAGTGTTGACGAATGAACATTAAAATGGTAAAAAAACCGACAGATTGTTGGTTTAAAAACATAGAAAGTTAGGGTATTTTATTCCGAAACGTTTTGCCTACAAGTAGGCTTCTTTAGTGATACAGAAAAGTTTATAGAAACAGAAATACTGAAGACGTGAATCAGTCCATCACCCTTAAATTTTGAGGTGGTCCCGTCCCCCCAGTCTGGAGAAACATTGTTCCGTTGCTGAAACAATTGAAGTTTAAATGACAGGATGGAGCCTTTATATAGTGCCCGGAGGGGACGGGGGGTTTCTTTGGGAGGGCAGGTCCCTCTCAAACCCACCGTTCTCACAGTGAGGTCGAAGTTGATGGGCTGTACAAAAATACCCTTTGTTGCAGTGTCTGACAGAATGAAATTAAAATGGTATAAAATACCGACAGATTGTTAGGTTTTGACACATATGCAACAGTTAGGATCTTTATTCCGAAACGTTTCGCCACAAGTAGGCTTCTTTTAGGCGAGTACAGAAAAAGTTTATAGAAGCAGAAAATACTTGAAGACGATGTATCAGTCCATTTACCCTTAAAGTTTTGAGGTGGTCGTCCCTCAGTCTGGGAAGACATTGTTCCGTGTCTGAAAAAAATAAAATTTTAAGTGACAGGATGGGGCCTTTTATATAGTCCAGGAGGGGAGACGGGGGGTTTCTTTGGGGGGGCAGGGCCCCCAAACCCAGTTTTCACTGTAGAGGGCGAAAAAAATTGATGGTCTGACCAAGAAAACCCCCCTTTGGTTTCAGTGTCTGACAAATGAACATTAAAAGGTAAAAAATACCGACAGATTGTTAGGTAAGACACATAGCAACAGTTTTGGTATCTTTATTCGAAACGTTTCGCCTACATAGTAGGCTTTTCGTCGATACAGAAAATTGATAGAAGCAGAAGATACTTAAGACGATTTAACATCCTACCCTTAAAATTTTGAGGTGGTCAGTCCCCCAGTCTGGGAAAACATTGTTCCGTTGCTGAAACAATATGAATTGAAGTGACAGGAGGACCTTTTTATAGTGCCAGGAAAAGGTCATTTCCCAACTTCATTTTGTTTAAGAAAAGGGAACAATGCTCTTCTCCAGATTTGGGGGACTGACCCACCCAAAACTTTAAGGTAAAGGGACTGATTAAAATCTCCTTCAAGTATCTTCTGCTTTTTATCAACTTTTCTGTACTCGACTAAAGGGAACCCAAAACATGAAAGGCGAAACTTTTGGGGAATAAAGATCCTAACTTTGCAAATGTGTCTTACCTAACAATCTGTGGGATTTTATCCCCATTTTAAGTTCTTTCCCTGTCAAAACCCCTGCAACAAAGGATTTTGGTACAGCCATAAATTTCGACCCAAACTAGGGGGAAAACGGCGGGGTTTTGGAGGGACCTGCCCCCCCAAAGCCCCCCCCCCCCGCTCACCTCCGGGCACTAAAAAAAAGGCCCAAACCCGCCCACTTAAAACTTAAAATTTTGTTTCAGACAAGGGAACAATGCCTTCTCCAGATTTGAGGGACTGCCACCTCAAAACTTTAAGGGTAAAGGACTAAATTACATCGCTTCAAGTTTTTCTGCTTCTATCAACTTTTTGTACTCGACTGAAAAAGCCTAATTATGGGGGCGAAACTTTTTCGGAATAAAGATACCTAACTGTTCCCATATGTGCCCTTCCCCTAAAAAATCGTCGGTTTTTTATACCATTTTAATGTTCATTCGCAACACTGCAACACAAGGGTCTTGGTACAACCATAAACTTCGACCTCTACAAAGTGAGAACGGCGGGGTTTTGAGGGGGACCTGCCCTCCCAAACCCCCCCCCCGCTCACCTCCGGGCACTATAAAAAGGGCTCCATCCTGTCACTTCAACTTCATTTTGTTTCAGACAACGGAACAATGCTCTTCTCCAATGAGGGACTGCCCACCCAAAAATTTTTAAGGGGTGAGGGACTGATTCCCCTCGTCTTAAAGGACTTTTTTCTTTCTATAAACCCTTTTCTGACTCGCCCTAAAAGAACCCTTTCCTTTTAAAGGCCCGAAACGTTTCAAATAAAGATCCCAAAACTTTGCATATGTGTTTTAACCAAACCCAATCTGCCCGGTTATTTAAAACCATTTTAAGGGTTCATTTTTGTAAAGACACTCCCAACAAAAGGGGGGAAATTTTGGTCCCAGCCCAAAATCAATTTCGACTTCTACTAGGAAAACGGCGGGGTTTGAGGGGGACCTGCCCCCCCCAAAGCAACCCCCGCTCACTCCGGGGCCTATATAAAGCCCACCCCTGTCACTTAATTTCCCATATTTTCAGACAAGGGGAAAATGCCTTCTCCAGACTGGGGGACTGAAAAACCTAAAAATTTAAAGGGTGTGGACTAAATTACATCGCCCTTAAAGTATCTTCTGCTTCTATCAACTTTTCTGTACTCGACTGAAGAAGCCTACTATGTAGGCGAAACGTTTCGGAATAAAGATACCTAACTGTTGCATATGTGTCTTACCTAACGAGTGTATGCTTATTGGGCACGAATTGAGTAGTATACCTAGTATACTATATGGCGAGGAGGAATCTTTAAGGTGCGAGCAAGGGGATATATTATGTATGGGTATGCCAGTATATCATGCTAGACAAGGTGAGAATATTACATAGTGTGTGTGTGTGTGTGTGTGTGTGTGTGTGTGTGTGTGTGTGTGTGTGTGTGTATACTCACCTAATTGTGGTTTCAGGGGTCGAGTCTAAGTTCGTGGCCCCGCCTCTTCACTGATCGCTACTAGGTCCTCTCTCTCTCTCTCTGTTCCCTGAGCTTTGTCATACCTCGTCTTAAAACTATGTATGGTTCCTGCCTCCACTACATCACTTGCTAGGCTATTCTACTTCCTGACAACTCTGTGACTGAAGAAATACTTCCTAACATCCCTTTGACTCGTCTGAGTCTTCAACTTCCAGTTGTGACCCCTTGTCTGGTGTGTGTGTGTGTGTATGTGTGTGTGTGTGTGTATGTGTGTGTGTGTGTGTGTGTGTGTGTGTGTGTGTGTGTGTGTGTGTGTGTGTGTGTGTGTGTGTGTGTGTGTGTGTGTGTGTTACTCTAGTAGTATATCTCGTGCCTTTCTATTGCACATAGGATAATTTTCAACACTGGGATAGTGGAAGTTAACATATCTCTTCTGTGCATTCTAGTTATCCCTGCCTTATCTCTCCTACGTATAACTTCTCTATGGCTGCCTAAGAAGTTATAGAGTAGTTATCCTTGGGATAACCCACGAAGGCCTCATAATTGGATATATTTTTTACGTGCGATGCTCTAGAGGTTGACTAACACCCGGGTACCTATTTACTGCGAGGTGAGAAACAAGCGTAAAGGAGACTTTCTCCCAGACATATCACCTTGCCTGGGAATCGAACTCAGTCCCTTTTGATTCTGAACCAAGCACTAGCATTTTGTTAGTGTGTGTGTGTGTACTCACACGTGTTTACAGGGGTCGAGCCACAGCTCCTGGCCCCGCCTCTTCCACTCTCCCTGCTCCAATAGCCTTATCGTGTGGTGGTGAGATTATTTATAATTACGATTATTTTCCATCAGTTATTAGTTATATTGAAATGAATACTAAAGTATATAAGAAAAAAAAACTTAGCATGGAGCCATCAAATAATTTATACAATAATTCAAAAGATAATTTTCATAGATGTTTCGTAATTATAAGGAATTGTATGATAATCTGATCTTGTAAATTATTAGCGATACGATCCCATGTAATTAATAATTTATGTTAAAGGTTAATGACTCAAATTAACGTTATTGTTTGGGATAAGAGGAGAGAGAGAGTACAACAACAGCAGTATCAGGATGCATAGTGGAGACTAAAACAACACGCACACAGCTTCAAGGTGAGGTACGACGCATCACCAGAGAAATTTCAGATGTTGAGAGGAGGGGGAAGGGAGGAAGCTAGAATTCCAGTCCCTTAAACCTGCAAACAGAATAATTTTACTGTATAATTAAACGTTAGTTGAATTATCTAGTTGAAAAGGACAATGGAAGGTCGAGCCTTAGCACTAATGCCGCTTAATAACCCGTACAGGTTTATATTTCACAAATATTTCACAAATATAGCCCCACTCCATAAAGGTGGCAGAAAAGCATTAGCTAAGAACTATAGATAAATAGCTCTGACATCCCACATCATAAAAATCTTTGAAAGAGTGCTAAGAAGCAGGATTGCAAATCACCTGGATTCCCAAAATCTGCACAATCCAGGGCAACATGGGTTCAGGGCAGGTCGCTCCTGCCTCTCACAACTACTGGATCACTATGACATGGCCTTGGATGCACTGGAAGAAAATCAGAATGCAGATGTAATATACACAGACTTTGCAAAAGCATTTGACAAATGCGATCATGGCGTAATAGCCCATAAAATACGTGCTAAAGCAATAACTGGGAAAGTGGGGAGATGGATCTTCAACTTCCTAACAAATCGAACACAAAGAGTAGTGGTCAACAGAGTTTAAATCGGAGGCTGCCATAGTGAAGAGCTCTGTTCCACAAGGCACAGTACTCGCCCCCATCTTATTCCTTATCCTCGTATCAGACATAAACAGAGATATACATCACTGCACCGTATCATCCTTTGCGGATGATACTAGGATCTGCATGAGGCTGTCATCTGCTGAGGACGCGGTTAACCTCCAAGAAGATATAAACAAAGTTTTCCAGTGGGCAACGGTAAACAATATGATTTCAATGAGGACAAATTCCAACTACTCCGTTATGGAAAACTGGAGGAGATAATAACTAGAACAGAGTATACTACTGACTCCGGCCATACAATAGAGCGAAAAATAATGTAAGGGACCTGGGAGTAGTAATGTCTGAGGATCTCATTTAAAGGACACAAAAAGGCCCGTTTCGCACGTGAAAAGAAAATATAGGATGGAATAAACTTCAAACGAGAGATCCAACCCCATGATGCCCTTTTCAAATCATTTTTCTCTCAGGCGAATACGCTGTACTTTAACATCCCCCTACAAAGCAGGTAAATCGCAGATCTAGAAGTGTACAGAGATCCTTTACTCACGTATAATTCTGCAAGCCCCTTTAACTACTGGGAAAAGCTTGGAAGCACTTGACTTGTACTCGTTGGAACGCAGGGGGGGAGAGATTATCTAACTACATTTGGGAAAATTTTGGAAGGAATGGTCCCAAATCTCACAAGAAATCACTCCCTACAAAAAGTAAAAGACTGGGCGGGGCGATGCAAAATGCCCCAATAGAATAGGGGCCATTGGTACACTAAGAGAAAACACCAAAATGCCCGGGGGCCCAAAAACTGTTCAACAGCCCCCCATAAAGCATTGGGGAATTGCCAATAAACCCCGGCTCCCTTTCAAAGAGAGCGGGACAGATACCTAAAGCCAGTGCCGGATCACCGGGCTGTGGCTCGTACGTCGGACTGCTGCGGCCAGCATAACAGCCTAGTTGCAGGGCCCCACCATCGGGGGGCCGGTCATGGACCGGGCCGCGGGGGCGTTGATCCCCCGGGAAAAACCTCCAGGGAACCTCCGGTAACCTCCAGGTAACCCACAGGTAACCTCCAGGGAACCTCCAGGGAACCTCCAGGGAACCTCCAGAAAAACCCCGGGACCTCCAGGGAACCTCCAGGTAACCCCAGGGAACCTCCAAGTACCTCCAGGGAACCTTCAGGTAACCTCCAGGAACCTTCAGGAACCTCCAGGTAACCTCCAGGTAACCTCCAGGGAACCTCCAGTAACCTCCGGTAACCTCCAGAACCCCAGGGAACCTTCAGAAACCTCCAGTAACCTCCAGGGAACCTCCCGGGAACCTCCGTAACCTTCAGGTAACCTCCGGAACCTCCAGTAAACCCCGGGAACCTCCGGGAACCTCCAGGGAACCTCCAAAAAACCCCAAGTAACCCCAGGGAACCCCCAGGTAACCTCCGGGTAACCTTCAGGGAACCCCAGGAAACCCCCCAGGTAACCTCCAGGTAACCCCAGGTAACCTCCAGGTACCCCAGGGAACCCCCAGGTAACCTCCAGGTAATTTTCAGGTAAAACCCCCAGGTAACCTCCAGGAACCTCCAGGTAACCTCCAGGGAACCTCCAGGTAACCTCCAGGGATCTACAACTACTATTAATAATAATAATAAAATAAAAATGTTTTTAAATTATCATAAACTATAATAATTATATTTTTAAAATAAAATGTATAATTTATTTTAATTTTCATTTTCAACAAATTTTTGGCACAAACATTTTAAAATTAATAATTTATAAAATGGGGAGAGAGAAGCCAGTGAGAACTTTTACCGCGGAAGACTGTGACCGACCCGCACCACAAATAGGGGGAGTACATACGTTTTTTTAACTGCCAAAACATTAATTAGAAAAACCTAGTACAAAAAAAAAAACGTTTTTTTTTTCCACCAATTTCCCCCACGCGTGCAATCGGGCGAAGCGTCATTCGAAATTGGGTTTGACATTTTATAAACGGCTAATTGGGGGCTTAAATGTTTGGGTAAATTAAGTCATTAACGATCAGGACAAAAACCATGATTATTTTCGTGTTGATAAAAAATTGAATTTGTGTCCGATAACAAGGGGATGCTTCTATCCCGGGAAAGGTGAAAAAACGTGCCCGATTTAGTCCAGAGAGAGCTGGGCAGATACTGAATCATTCCCAAACACCCCGGCTGTGGTTTTATGTTGGACTGCGTACGGGAGCAGTAACAGCCTGGTTGTCAGGGCCCTTTATCCACCCAAAGGGCCCGGTCAGGACCGGCCGCGGGGGGGGTTGATCCCCGGGAAAACCCGTGTAAAGAGTCC
>NC_069458.1:26392218-26398331 GCF_026875155.1 Cherax quadricarinatus | reverse complement strand
GGTGTGTGTGTGTATACCACCTAATTGTGGTTTCAGGGGTCGAGTCTAAGTTCCTGGCCCCGCCTCTTCACTGATCGTTTACTAGGTCCTCTCTCTCTCCTCCTCGTTCCCTGAGCTTTGTCATACCTCGTCTTAAAATTTATGTATGGTTCCTGCCTCCACTACATCACTTGCTAGGCTATTCTACTTCCTGACAACTCTGTGACTGAAGAAATACTTCCTAACATCCCTGTTGACTCGTCTAAGTCTTCAACTTCCATTTTGTGACCCCTTGCTGTGTGTGTGGGGGTGTGTATGTGTGTGTGTGTGTGTGTATGTGTGTGTGTGTGTTTTGTGTGGTGTTGTGTGTGTGTGGTGTGTGTGTGTGTTGTGTGTGTGTGTGTGTGTGTGTTACTCTAGTAGTAATATCTCGGGGCCTTTCTATTACACATAGGATAATTTTTAAACACTGGATAGTGGAAGTTAACATATCTCTTCTGTGCATTCTAGTTATCCCTCCCTTTATCTCTCCTACTTTAAAAAACTTCTCTATGGCTGCCTAAGAAGTTATAGAGTAGTTATCCTTGGGATAACCCACGAAGGTCTCATAATTGGATATATTTTTACGGTGCGATGCCTAGAGGTTGACTAACACCCGGTACCTATTTACTGCAGGTGAGAAAAAAGGCGAAAAGGAGACTTTCTCCCCAGACATATCACCTTGCCTGGGAATCGAACTCATTCCCTTTTGATTCTGAACCAAGAAACTAGCATTTTTTTAGTGTGTGTGTGTGTACTCACACTGTTTACAGGGGTCGAGCCACAGCTCCTGGCCCCGCCTCTTCCACTCTCCCTGCTCCAATGGGCTTATCGTGTGGTGGTGAGATATTTAAATTACGATTATTTTCCATCAGTTATTAGTTATATTGAAATGAATACTAAAGTATATAAGAAAAAAAAACTTAGCATGGAGCCATCAATAATTTATACAATAATTAAAAGATAATTTTCATAGATGTTTCGTAATTATAAGGAATTGTATGATAAACTGATTTTTGTAAATTATTAGCGATACGATCCCATGTAATTAATAATTTATGTTAAAGGTTAATGACTCAAATTAACGTTATTGTTTGGGATAAGAGGAGAGAGAGAGTACAAAAACAACAGATCAGGATTATAGTGGAGACTAAAACAACACGCAAAACAGCTTCAAGGTAGGTACGACGCATCACCAGAGAAATTTCAGATGTTGAGAGGAGGGGGAAGGGAGGAAGCTAGAATTCCAGTCCCTTAAACCTGCAAACAGAATAATTTTACTGTATAATTAAACGTTTAGTTGAATTATCTAGTTGAAAAGGACAATGGGAAGGTCGAGCCTTAGCACAATGCCGCTTAATAACCCTTTCAGGTTTATATTTCACAAAAATTTCACAAATATAGCCCCACTTCCATAAAGGTGGCAGCAAAGCATTAGCTAAGAACTAAAAAAAACCAATAGTTCTGACATCCCACATCATAAAAATCTTTGAAAGAGTGCTAAGAAGCAGGATTGCAAATCACCTGGATCCCCAAAATCTGCACAATCCAGGCAACATGGGTTCAGGCAGGTCGCTCCTGCCTCTCACAACTACTGGATCACTATGACATGGCCTTGGATGCCGGAAAAATCGAATGCAGATTAATAACACAGACTTTGCAAAAGCATTTGACAATTCGATCATGGCGTAATAGCCCATAAAAAACTGCTAAAGGATAACGGGGGAAGTGGGGGGAAAGGGTCTTCAACTTTCCAACAAAACGAACACAAAATAGGGGCAACAGAGTTAAATCGGAGGCTGCCTAGTGAAGAGCTCTTTCCACAAGGCCAGTACTCGCCCCCCTCTTTTTCCTTACCTCTATCAGACATAAACAGAGATATACACCCCAGCACCGTATCATCCTTTTCGGATGAACAGGGCTGCATGAGGCGTCATCTGCTGAGGCCGGTTAACCCCAAAGAAAAAAAAACCAGGTTCTGTCAAGCCCCAACTATGGGAAGCACTTGACTTAACCTTTGGGAACGCAGGGGGGAAATAATCATAATCTACACTTGGAAAATCGGGAAGGAAAGGGTCCCAAACCACACAAAAATCACTCCTACAAAAGTAAAAGACTGGGAGGGGCAGCAAAATCCCGCCAATAAAAATGGGGGCCCTTTGGGACCAAAGAAAACACCAAAATGTCCGGGCCCAAAACGTTCACGCCTCCCTCAACATTAGGGGAATTGCCAATAAACCCCTGCTCCCTTAAAGAGAAGCTGACAATACCAAATCGTGCCGGACACCCGGGGCTGTGGCTCGTACGTCGGACTGCGTGCGGCCAGCATAACACCTAGTTGATCAGGCCCTGTTTCCATCGGAACCCGGGTAAGGGCCGGCCGCGGGGGGTTGACCCCCGGAAAAAAACCCCAGGTAACCTCCAGTACCTCCGGGATCCTCCGGGAAACCCTCCAGGTAACCTCCAGGCCCCCTCCGGGAACCCTCCAGGATCCTCCGGGTAACCCAGGAAACCCTTTCCAGGTAACCACCGGGTAACCTCCAGTAACCCCAGGTAACCTCCAGGAAACCACCAGTAACCTCCAGGAAACCCCGGTAACCTCCGGGAACCCCGGGAACCTCCGGGAAACCCTTTCAGGTAACCTCCAGGAACCTTCGGGAAACCTTCAGGTAACCTCCGGGTAACCCCGGGAACCCTCCAGGAAACCTCCGGGAAACCTCCAGAACCCCAAGTAACCCCCGGGTAACCTCCAAGAAAACCTCCGGTAACCTCCAATAACCTCCAGGTAACCTCCAGGTAACCTCCAGGAACCTCCGGGTAACCCCCAGGTAACCTCCAAGTAACCTCCAGGTAACCCCGGGAAACCTCCGGGGAACCTCCAGTAACCCCGGGTAACCTCCGGGTAACCTCCAGTAACCTCCAGGTAACCTCCAGGTAACCTCCGGGAAACCCCTCCAAGTAACCTCCAGGAAACCTCCGGTAACCTCCGGGTAACCTCCAGGTAACCCCAGGAAAACCTCCGGGCCCCTCCAATAACCTCCGGGTAACCTCCAAGTAACCTCCAGGTAACCTCCGGGTAACCCCAAGAACCTCCGGGTAACCCCCAGGAACCTCCAGGAACCTCCAGGTAACCCCAGGTAACCCCCAAAGAACCTCCAGGTAACCTCCAGGAACCTCCAGAAACCTCCAGGTAACCCCGGGAACCCCAGAAACCTTCAGGAACCCCGGGTAACCTCCAGGAAACCTCCGGGTAACCCCCAGGTAACCTCCAGGTTCTACAAAACTTTTAAAATAATAATAATAATAATAATGTTTAAATTTATCAAATTCTATAATAATTAAATTTTTACATAAATGTATAATTTATTTAATTACTTTAAAACAATTTATGGCACAAGAAAATTTAATATTAATATATTTAAAAATGGGTAGAGAAAACCAGGAAACTTATACACGCGTGAAGGGGCTGTACTCGCCCTCAGCCCCAAATAGGTGAGTAAACGTTTTTAAACGACCAAAACATTAAAAAAAGAACCTAGTAAAAAAAAAACCTTTTTTTTTTTTCCAAACCCAAATTTTCCCCACGCGTGCAATCGGCGAAGAGCGTCATTACGAAATTGGTTCGCATTTTTATAAACGGCTAAATTTGGGGCATTAAATGTCGGGTAGTTAAGTCATTAACGATCAAAAAAAAACACCATGAGATTTTTAAACTGTGTTTATTAAAAAAAGTAATTATGTCCGATAATGAGAGATCTTCTACCCGGAAGTTGAAAATCGTGCCCGATTTAGTCCAGAGAGGCGGGCAGATACCCAATCAGTTCCAGATCACCGGGCTGTGGTTTGTAGTTGGCCCGCGTACGGCACATAACAGCCTGGTTGATCAGGCCTTGATCCACCAAGGGCCGGGCAAGGACCGGCCGCGGGGGGGTTGATCCCCGGAATACCCGGTAAATGTCCGTCAGATCGCGTCTCGCCAGGTTAAATAACCCCCAAAAGGGTTTCCGCAGTTTTTTCCAGAAAAATTTCCCCAATTTTTAAAGAGGGTAGAGGGGGAAGCCAGCGAAAAGGGCTCGGTCAGAGGCCAAAAAAAAAAAACCCAGCTTGGGTCACAAAACCCCGTCAAAACACTTGCCTGTTTTTCCCAAAACCCACCTGCCTAACGTAATGAAATCGGAAATCCAGGATAAAAACCCCCGGATTTAACCAAAACCCCCTCCTATGTCCGGGTTATTTGTGCTCTTGTTCCATTTTGACGTATTGCGTTACAATATTTTGACGTATTGGGTTACAATATTTTGACGTATTGGTTACAATATTCGACGTATTGGGTTTACAATTTTCACGTATTGGTTACAATTTTTACGTATTGCTTACAATATTTGACGTATTCTTCAATTTCGACGTATTGCGTTACAATATTTCGACGTATTGCGTTACAATATTTCGACGTTTTTAGCTGTCTCATAATGTCCTTAATTATCAGTGTTCAAATATTTTTAAAAAATAAGTTTTATATAAATATTTATTCACTTTGGTCAAAAACTTTTAAAACGAGAAATTTAAAATTTTTGAAAAATTTTATTTAAATATGTATTAAAAACCTTCAAAATTTGTGCCAGTTCAATCTAAAACTAATTTGAAAAATTCCCCAAAGTATACACTTAAGTGATGAAGTTTTAACCCACAAAGACATTATTAAGTTATGGTAAGGAAATTGGGGACCTAAATAGTCCAATAACCAACCATACTCCAAGGGACCCTTTATTTTGGGACACACCCATCCCCTTCTACACATACAGATTTTGATTGGGAAAAACCCCCATGACGTCACTCCCAAACCCGTTTTTTTTTTTTCCCCAACATGAGGAAGAAAACAATCATGCCCCGATCCTTTAAATCCACATTGTCTGTGTTAATGAATTACTCGCCGACATCTTAACACTTGCGTCAAAAACCAACACAAACAGTTCGTTTTCGCGTGCAAAACAATTTTTGACCGCTATTTCCACAAACGTTTCCACGGCGGGTTTGTTTAAAAACCCAAGTACCCGGCCACAATGTCGTTTGTTAACCCGTCTAATTTTGTAAAGGACACTCAACCGGTGTTTACATCCTCACCTTCACACTTTTTTAATTCTTTTTGAATAATAACAAATTTTAAGTGTGGTTTTCTCGGGGTAATGTGTCAAGACACTAAACACTTTATGTATGATAACTATATCTTATGGGTTATTTACTAAAAGTATCTTTCCCCTGTATTAACACTTTATGTGTAATTTTTTGAAAAATTATAAATTGTCTGCCTAGGGACACATCCTCCCTATTCACCAACAGTAAATAGGGGGCCTTGATATTGACCCACACCCTGCCCCTATTACTGCATTTTAAAAGGGACCTACGTATCAATTGTACACCTACTACCCTTGTTTACCTAACAGAAATATTATCTCGATATTAGCCATCTTGGTCAAGATTCTCTCAAAGGCATCAAAGGAACCCATTAATAAGTGAGGTGTGGTAATATACATTAACTAAATGGTTATAAATATAACCATTATTTTTATAGGGGTGGAGGGAAAAGCCAGCGGAAGGCCTCGGTCAGATAACCAAAAGCTCCAGCTGTGGGTCATCTGGCTAAGACCCGCGTCAGGAAACACTTGTCCTGTTTCCTGACAAATATTACCTAACCTAACCTAACCTAACCTAACCTAACCTAACCTAACCTAACCTAACCTAACCTAACCTAACCTAGATTTGTCCTGGGACCTGAAAGAAGGTCAAGTAGGGTAACATGTCACAATACTGTGTGACTGGAACAATACACAACCCGTACATACAGAGCGAAACTTGTGATGACATTTCGGTCGTTTCTGGTCCATTTACAAGTCACATTGTGACTTGCAGACAACCCTCCCCCAAATATATATATATATATATATATATATATATATATATATATATTTTATATATTATATATATATATAAATATAGGATGGGGTCCACCTCTGGTGTAAATTGTGGGACCCATTGCCTCGGAGAAGTGCATAAAAAGACTTCAAGGAAGAATATTTGGATTTCTTCCTGAAGCCGTT
>NC_069458.1:26382218-26387218 GCF_026875155.1 Cherax quadricarinatus | reverse complement strand
ATGCTATCCTCAAATTGCTGAAATCAAGCCTCTTTACAACCTACCCCCCCCCCACCCCCCCGTCCCCACGTTTCCTATTTCTCCTATGGGCTCTGAGCTTTCCCACGAATATAGGAATAATCTCAGTGAAGTGTATGTCTCAGTGTATATACAAAGGTGTATGGCTCTCAGTGTATATACACAGGTTTACGTCTTTCATTGTATATACGATGATAGGTGTGTCTCTCAGTGTATATAAACAAAGGAGTATGTCTTTCGGTGTACCAGTGTCCGAGGACAAACGTATCCTTTAAAGGTGTCCTAGGATTTTTTTTATCCGGCTTGTCTCCAGGTTCTGACGGCGTAAAATGTATGGGAGTTTGACGAGGATAACACTGCAATTCCCTCATTCTATTTATCATTTATTTTCGGTAATGATATTGTTTCTGCCTTTCAGTGAGGGAAGGGAGCAGGGTGCTTGCTTTGACGCTAGTGAAGGGCTTTTATCCAAGGAATTATAGCTACCCTTCCATTCTTCCGATATGCTTGAAGCTTGAAGAATCAAACATATGCAATATCTTCATCTGCGAACGTTTCAGCAACCAGTGGCTTTATCAATACAAGGACATAATGTGAAGAATGTAGAACTGTATACAAAAGATGAGGTAATCAGTCCCTCAGTCTTGGAATTGGTGAAGATCACCGTAATGTCGAAGAATCTGAACCACACGGAATAAGTGTTGCAACAATCTTACTCTCTGTAGGCCCTGCCTAGTATGGGCTAACAGGCCTGCTGCAGTGCTCCTCCTTTCTTATGTTCTTATGTTCTCTGTACTTCAATTCCTCAAGACTACGGTACTCTTCACCAACTTATATACTGGCAACAGTCTTACTGTCTGTGCTTCAGATTCTCAGATATTGTACGTGTGTTTAATTCTTCATCTTGTCGGTATTGTATTCCATTCATGTATATGGACGAATCTTACACAAAGAACTAACAGCCTAACACAACTAGGCTTTACAACCCATTTAATAACACAAAGGATCGTCACATAGTGAATCCTGAGATGTTGATGATACCCTCTTGGGCATCCTGACGCTGACGTAGGCCAGGTAACCATTACCTGACGAAGGCGTCGTAGGCAACACTTCCCCCTTCAGCCCCAAACACGCAAACTCCGACCCGTAATTTCGCGACAATCGCTCGAGCCATGGCGCTAAACCTCTCACACTTTTTTTCGTCTCCTACGACTTGAGGCGTCGGGGCGAAAGACCGATAGCATCTTGTGCGGGCAGACGATGGTGTAACCCGAGAATTTGTATTTCAAAGACTTTTACCAATGAAAACCCGTATTACAAAACATTTCACCCATAGCAGGACTTGATCAAGCGCCACTGTGGGTTACAATGTCGTAAAAGAAAGGTTCTTTCACCGGCTAGCGCCTCTGAATGTTGACATAGTTCAGTCTTGATCTAGGAGAGTAGTGTGTGCTGGTGGTAGGTGGGCGTGACTGTAGGTTCTCCAGCTGCTGCCGTTGCTTGTAATATTCACCTCCAGATTGCATGAGATTGTGAGTTGTGTGTTTGAGTGGCTGATAGCCGTGGAATTGTGTAGTCGGTGTTTAACATGAGAGAGAGAGGGAGACAGGGAGAATAGACAGGAAATAACGTTGAAGCACACCGGGATGATTGGGAGAGGTTTGCAAAAGACACAGAAAAGTAGGAGGGTCCTTATGATGGAGAAAGAAAGGTGAAGAAGACGTAGATAAATGGAGATAGAGGGATGGAAGGGGGTAAGGATTATCCATCATTGTCTCATACTCCCCCGGAGCAAATGTCTAGGATGGAAGTTGTATCATATTCGTGCGTGTAATTGCCTCTTTGTAATTGTTCTTTGCAATTACGATAATTGTTTATGCTGGTGGTCTCTCTAAATTTAACAAATGTGTCATAAATCATTCTGAAGTAGCTAATGGCTTTAACACACACTATTTCGTCTTTGTTCCCGTTCCCTTGTCGTATATCTCGCTTATTAAGATTGTCGTAGTCTCCCTATCGCTGGTATCAAGACATATCCTTGTGTACTGGCTATCGCTGGTGTTGTAGCCCTGTGTTCTGATTTTGGCTGGTGTTGTAGCCCCGTGTTCTGATTATGGCTGGTGTTGTAGCCTCGTGTTCTGATTATGGCTAATGTTGTCCCCCCTCGGTTCTAAATTTAGCTGGTGTTGTAGCCTCGTTTCTGATTATGGCGGTGTTGTAGCCTCGTTTTGTTTTATGGCGGGTGTGAGCCTGTTTTCTGATTATGGGGGGGGTTTTAGCCTGTTTCTGATTATGGCTGGTGTTGTCCTCGTGTTCTGATTATGCTGTTTTGTAGCCTCGTGTTCTGTTATGGCTAATGTTGAGCCTCGGTTCTGTTATAGCGGGGTTTGTACCTCGTGTTTGATTAGGCTAATGTTGTACCCTCGTTTTGTTTTATAGCTGGTGTTGAGCCTCGGTTCGATTATGGGGTGTTGTACCCTCGTTTTGATTATGGGGGTGTGTAGCCTCGTGTTCTGATTATGCTGGTTTTTGTAGCCTGTGTTTGTTTAAAGGGCGGGTGTTGTAGCCTCGTTTTGATTCGGCTGGTGTTATAGCCTCGGTTCGATTATGGCGGGTTTTTGACCTCGGTTTGTTACGGTGGTTTAAAACCCTCGTGTTCTGATTTGGCGGTGTTGTAGCCTCGGTTCATTATAGTGGTGTTGTAGCCTCGTGTTCTGATCATAGCAAATGTTGTAGTTCGTGTTCGATTATGCTAATTTTGTAGCCTCGTGTTTCTGATTAAGCTGGTTTTGTAGCCTCGTGTTCTGATTATGGTTTGGTTTTGTAGCCCGGTTTCTGATTATAGCTGGTGCTGTAGCCTCGTTTCTGATTTTAGTTTATGTTGTATCCTCTGTTCTGATTTAGCTAATGTTGTAGCCTCGTGTTCTGATTATAGCTGGTGTTATAGCCTCATGTTCTGATTATAGCTGGTGTTGTAGCCTCGTGTTCTGATTATGGCTGGTGTTGTAGCCTCGTGTTCTGATTATAGCTAATGTTGTAGCCTCGTGTTCTGATTATAGCTAATGTTGTAGCCTCGTGTTCTGATTATAGCTGGTGTTATAGCCTCGTGTTCTGATTATAGCTGGTGTTGTAGCCTCGTGATCTGATTATAGCTGGTGTTATAGCCTTGTGTTCTGATTATAGCTGGTGTTGTAGCCTCGTGTTCTGATTATAGCTAATGTTGTAGCCTCGTGTTCTGATTATAGCTGGTGTTATAGCCTCATGTTCTGGATTTAATAGCTGGTGTTGTACCCTCGTGTTCTGATTATGGCTGGGTTTAGCCCTCGTGTTCGATTTTTGCTAATGTTGTAGGCCTCGTGTTCTGATTATAGCTAATGTTGTAGCCTCGTGTTCTGATTATAGCTGTTGTTATAGCCTCGTGTTCTGATTATAGCTGGTGTTGTAGCCTCGTGTTCTGATTATGGCTGGTGTTGTAGCCTCATGTTCTGATTATAGCTGGTGTTGTAGCCTCGTGTTCTGATTATAGCTGGTGTTGTAGCCTCGTGATCTGATTATAGCTGGTTTTTGTATCCTGGGTTTCTGATTATGGCTGGTGTTGTAGCCTCGTGTTCTGATTATAGCTAATGTTGTAGCCTCGTGTTCTGATTATAGCTAATGTAGCCTCGTGTTCTGATTATAGCTGGTGTTGTAGCCTTGTGTTCTGATTATAGCTGGTGTTGTAGCCTCGTGTTCTGATTATAGCTAATGTTGTAGCCTCGTGTTCTGATTATAGCTAATGTTGTAGCCTCGTGTTCTGATTATAGCTAATGTTGTAGCCTCGTGTTCTGATTATAGCTGGTGTTGTAGCCTTGTGTTCTGATTATGGGCTGGTTTTGTAGCCTCGTGTTCTGATTATAGCTAATGTTGTAGCCTCGTGTTCTGATTATAGCTGGTGTTGTAGCCTCGTGTTCTAATTATAGCTAATGTTGTAGCCTCGTGTTCTAATTATAGCTAATGTTGTAGCCTCGTGTTCTGATTATAGCTAATGTTGTAGCCTCGTGTTCTGATTTAGCTAATGTTTTTAGCCCCCCGTGTTCTGATTAAGCAAATTTGTTGTAGCCTCGTGTTCTGATTATAGCTGGTGTTGTAGCCTTGTGTTCTGATTATAGCTGGTGTTGTAGCCTCGTGTTCTGATTATAGCTAGTGTTGTAGCCTCGTGTTCTGATTATGGCTGGTGTTGTAGCCTCGTGTTCTGATTATAGCTAATGTTGTAGCCTCGTGTTCTGATTATAGCTAATGTTGTAGCCTCGTGTTCTGATTATAGCTAATGTTGTAGCCTCGTGTTCTGATTATAGCTGGTGTTGTAGCCTCGTGTTCTGATTATAGCTGGTGTTGTAGCCTCGTGTTCTGATTATAGCTGGTGTTGTAGCCTTGTGTTCTGGCTATCGCTGCTTCAAAAACTCCTCATTGCCAGTGTTTTACATTTTTTTACGATGATTTTCTATGTAGTTAACGTAGCTCCACCAGGCTGTCAGCTATCAAAGGTATTTTCCGTGTCTCTTAACTCACGCATTGATCTATAGAACTGGCTTGCCCTTCCCGTATTAAGACCGAACTAGATTGCCTCCCATTTTCCCAGCCGCTATATAACCTCTGTGGGGTTAACATTTTCCCCAGATATGTGGTTAATTGAAGATTTTACACATCTTCGTGTTTTCCTCCTAAATATGCGGCTTCTGCTGTCATCAGTCCCGTAACCTGTGTCCCTCGAAGACAAAAGGAGGTCAACTCAAGTGTTTCTGATCCCCTAATATGGGACCAGATTACCTTTTGCTGTGGAATCTCATTCTGTTTTCTTCACAACTGTGACGCTTTTGACTTATAGAAGAAACTAAGGTATATGCTTTCTTATATCTGGTATTTTTATATTATTAGCTGCTGCTGTTGCTGCTGCTAGCTGCTGCTGCTGCCTGCTGCTTCTGCTGCTGCTGCTGCTGCTGTGC
>NC_069458.1:26297218-26377218 GCF_026875155.1 Cherax quadricarinatus | reverse complement strand
GTATCCCTTTATTTCCTGATCTTTATTTGAGGATTCTGTTCCTGCTGACCTACGTTAGGTATACCTAGTTACCCCTGCTGACCTACGTTAGTGTATATCTTAGTTACCCCTGCTGACCTGTGTTGAAGGTATCCTAGTTATTCCTGCTGATCTACGTTGAGGGATATCTTAGTTACCCCTGCTGACCTGTGTTGAGGGTATCCTAGTTATTTCTGCTGATCTACGTTGAGGGATATCTTAGTTACCCCTGCTGACCTGTGTTGAAGGTATCCTAGTTATTCCTGCTGATCTATGTTGAGGGATATTTTATTTCCCCCTTCTGACTCGTTGGGTACCTTTTCACCCTTCTGACTAGTTGGGATACCTAGTTACCCTTTGCCCGTGTGGATCCTATTTTTTCCCCTTTGACCTGTTGGGTACCTGTTACCCCCGACCTGTTAGGAAACCTATTTTACCCCTCTGATCTTTGTGGTTTCCCTAGTTCCCCCCTCTGACCTTTTTTGGGGATTCCTAGTTACCCTTTCTGACTAGTTTGGAACCTAGTTCCCCCCTTTCTGACCTACTTGTGGATACCAAGTTCCCCTTTGACCTCTTGGGGGATCCCATATTTCCCCCTTCTGCCAAAATTGGGGATACCATAGTTCCCCCTTCTGACCTCGTTGTGGATACCTATTTACCCCCCTGACCTTCGTTTGGATACCATATTCCCTTTGACCTCGTTGTGGATACCTAGTTCCCCCTTTGACCTTTTGTGGATACCATAGTTACCCCCTGACCTACTTTGGATCCCATAGTCCCCCCCTTCTGACCCGTTTGGATACCTTAGTACCCCTTTGAAAATTGGGGTACCATATTCCCCCTTTCTGACCTACTTGTGTCCATAGTTACCTTTCTGACCCCGTTGTGGTACCAAAGTTCCCCCTTTTCTGCCTCCCTTGTGGATACCTTTATTTCCCCTTTCGACTCCCTTGGGGATCCCATATTTACCCTTCGACCTACTTGGGATACAAGTTCCCCCTTTTGACCTACTGGGGGATACCATAGTTACCCTTTGACCTACTTGGGGATACAATTTTTCCCCTTTTGACCTACTTGGGGAATACCATAGTTCCCCCCCTTCTGTCTCTTGGGATACCAAAGTTCCCCCTTCTGCCTACTTTGGGGGTACCTATTTTCCCCCCTTCTGACCTACTTGTGGTACCATAGTTACCCCTTCTGACCTACTTTTGTGGATCCATATTTCCCCCTTCTGACCTCGTTGGTCCCATGTTACCCCTCTGACCTCCCCTTGTGGATCCATAGTTCCCCGCTGACCTACGTTGGGATCATGTTCCCCTTTCTGACCTACGTTGGGATACCATAGTTCCCCCTTTCTGCCCTACGTTGGGATCCATAGTTCCCCCTTCACCTACTTTGGGATCCCTAGTTACCCTTTCTGCCCCTACGTTGGGTACCATAGTTACCCCTTTGCCCTACGTTGGGGATCCCATAGTTACCCCTTTGCCCTACGTTGGGGATCCCATATTTACCCTTCTGCCCTACTTTGGATACCTTTACCCCTTCTGCCCACGTTGTGGATCCTATTCCCCCTTCTGCCCTTTCGTTGGGTTTTCCTAGTTCCCCCTTCGCCCCTCGTTTGGATACTAGTTACCCTTCTGCCTCGTTGGGATACCATAGTTACCCCTTCTGACCTACGTTGTGGATACCATATTATTATTAAATATTAGCCGGTATTCTCCCCCCCGGGGGCCTTTGTTCCCAAGTGGTGGCCCCGGCCCTTGGCCCCCTCTTTAGGGGTGTCTGAGACCTAATCCCCCAAGGGGAGGGGCCAAGTCCCTCATTTTGGGGCCAAATGTCCCCAGGCCTCCCCAAAAGGGGCCCTCTCTGGTCTGATCCCCGCACAAGGGGGCAAATGGGAATGACAGTCTTATGAGCTAAAGGCTGGGCCAGGCACCTACCCTCCCCTAAAAAGGGGGGGCAGGGTGTGATAGTAGAAAAAGGTTAGGTTTTGGGGGTTTTAAGTTAGGTTGGGTTGGGTTGGTTGGGTAAGGTTCGTCGGAAAACGGGACAATTTTCCGACGCGGTCTTAGTCAGATGAGACCCACCTTTGGAGTTTTTTGGTCTTGACGAGGCCTTCCCGCGGCTTACCGGTCCCCCCCTTAAAAAAATTATGGTCATTTTAACCATTTTTTAAAAAGTAGAAAAAACATTTCAGGCTTTTGAAAATTTGTTGTTTTTAAATTAAAAATTTTGCGAAAGTTATTTTTTTAAATTAAATATTTTTTCATTGTTTCCCGGGATTTAAAAAATTTAATTTTTATCATTTATAATTGAAACCAAATTTCATTTACCTAAAAAAAAAACTTTTTAAAAACTTTTTTTTTTTTCGTTAGGTTTGAATATTAAAGTTTACCCTTTTAGCAAAATCGTTCACAAAACAAAAAATAAAATAGTTGTCGTGGCCATATTCCCCTACAGACAACCTGACTTTTTCTAAATCATTTTTCTCCGGGAAAAAATGGCTTAATTATATTTGGGGGCACTCCTTTCATGTAAAATTATTGCCGAATTTAAAGGTTACTTTACGATCGTTATCTTCCCCGATATTGGTAATTTCTTTAAATTCTTTTCCCGACGTTTTTTTTCGAAAAAAATATGAGAGCTGACTGAATTATCCGAGATTATTACTTGCTTTTATTGCTCTCTCAAGAACCATTTTTTTTGGGGGCCAGGGGGGTGCCCAAATGTTGTGCCAGGTCTTTTCTATCTCTGTTTTTTTATTTGTCTCTTTTGTAAGATACCTAGTTTTTAAATGTCATCGGATGGTTTTTATGTCCCACTCCATATAGGATGGTTTTTTTGCCCCCCTCCATCCCCCGGATGGTTTTATGCCCCCTCCATCCCAGGATGGTTTTTATGCCCCCCCCTCCATCACCCGGTGGTTTTTTGCCCACTCCATCACCCCGTGGTTTTATGCCCCACTCATCAAGGATGGTTTTTTATCCCCCCCTCCCAAAATCGGATGGTTTTTATGCCCATCCCTCCCAGGATGGGTTTTATGCCCACTCCCTAAACCCGGATGGGTTTTATGCCCCCCTCACTAGGGTGGTTTTTATGCCCCTCCATCACTCGGATGGTTTTCATGCCCCACTCCATCACCAGGATGGTTTTTATCCCCCCTCCATCATCAGGGTGGTTTTTTTATGCCCACCCCACACTCGGATGGTTTTTATGCCCCACCCATCACCAGGATGGTTTTTATCCCCACCCATCACTCAGGATGGTTTTTATGCCCACCCCTCCCGGATGGGTTTTTTGCCCCACTCCCTACCAGGATGGTTTTATGCCCCCATCCCAAGGGGTTTTTTTTGCCCCACTCCTCATCAGGAGGTTTTCATGCCCCACCCATCACTCAGGTGGTTTTTTTCCCCCCTCCTCATCAGGATGGTTTTTTTCCCCCCTCCATCACTCGGATGGTTTTTTATGCCCCACCCATCACTCAGGATGGTTTTATGCCCCACTCCTCACACGGAGGTTTTTTTGCCCCCCTCCATCAACCCGGAGGTTTTTATCCCCCCTCCAACCCCGGATGGTTTTATGCTCACTCCACACAGGGTGTTTTATGCCCCACCCCACACCGGAGGTTTTTATGCCCACTCCATCACACAGGATGGTTTTTTTCCCACTCCCTCACCAGGAAAGGTTTTTTTTGCCCCCCTCCTCAAGGATGGTTTTTATGCCCACCCCCTCACGGATAGTTTTCAGCCCACTCCACCCAGGTGGTTTTTTTTCCCCCCCCATCCAAAAGGATGGGGGTTTTTTGTCCCCCACTCCTCACACAGGATGGTTTTTTTTGCCCACTCCATCACCAGGTGTTTTATGCCCCCCTCCCTAAACCCGGATGGTTTTATGTCCCCCTCCCCCACAGGTGGTTTTATGCCCCCCTCCATCACAAGGATGGTTTTTTTGCCCCACTCCCCCACACAGGTGGTTTTTTGCCCATCCATCAACCCGGTGGGTTTTTATTTCCCATCCATCACCGGATGGTTTTTATGTCCCACTCCTCACAGGATGGTTTTTTAGCCCCCTCCCCACAGGATGTTTTCATGCCCCACTCCATCACCAGGATGGGTTTTTTTTTCCCACTCCCCTCAAACCCGGTGGTTTTATGTCCCATCCATCAACCCGGTGGTTTTTTTATCCCACTCCTCACACGGGTGGTTTTTTTGCCCACTCCCTCAACCCGGTGGTTTTTTGTCCCACTCCATCACCAGGATGGTTTTATGCCCCCCCCCCATCAACGGTGGTTTTTTTATGCCCCACTCCCTCCACAGGATGGTTTTCATGCCCCACTCCACAAGGGGGTTTTCATGCCCCCCTCCATCACACAGGAGGTTTTTTATGCCCCCCTCCATCACACAGGATTTGGGCTTCATGCCCACTCCATCACACAGGATGGTTTTTTGCCCCTTCATCACCAGGATGGTTTCATGCCCACTCCATCACACAGGGGGTGGTTTTTTGCCCCACTCCCTCACCAGGTGGTTTTGCCCACTCCTCAACGGAGGTTTTTTTTTTCCCACCCTTCCATTTTACCCCACCCCCTCCAAATGTTTTGCCACCCCCCCACCTATGCCTGCCACTCCACCGGCCCTTTTTGCCCACCCCCTCCCACTGCTATGCCCCCACTGCCTACCTGTTTTTCCCCACCCACCACCTGTTTGCCCCCTCCTCCACCTGTACCTGCCCACCCATACCTGTATGTCCACCTCCTACCAATGCTCTGCCACCCCTACTGTGCCCCCCCCACCCCCTCCACCATGTTTTCCACCGCTACCTGCTATGCCACTCCTCCTACCTGTTTTCCAATGCCACTCCCCTTTTGTGTTTCCCCCCCACCCCCCTCCACTGTCTGCCCCCCCTCTCCTACCTGCTGCCACCCCCTACCTGTAGCCTAATGGTATGTTTTCCTGCTATTTTGCCCTCACCCCCTATCCTACCTACCTTGTAGGTCCCTATGTACCCCCTTACCTCCACCTCCTACCTGTACCTGCTACCTGCCTACCTCCTCCCCACCTCCTACCTACCTCTCCTGCCTACCTCCTACCCGCCTGCCCGCCCCCTCCTCCTTACCTCCTGCCCCCCTTTCCTGCCTAACCCCCCCGCCTCCTCCTACCCGCCTCCTACCTCCTACCCGCCCTCCCCCCACCCCCCACCTGCCTCCTACCGCCTACCCCCTCCACCGCCTACCTTTCCCACCCGCCTCCTCCTACCTGCCTCCTACCCGCCTACCTGCCTTACCTGCCTACCTGCCTACCCGCCCCCTACCTCCTACCTACCTACCTCCCCCTACCCCCCCTACCTTTAACCTCCTGCCCCCTACCCCCTACCTCCCCCACCTCCTACCTCCTACCTTCCTTCCTATTCCCCCTACCCGCCTGCCCTTCCTACCCCCTGCCCCTGCCTGCCTCCTCCTGCCTCCCCGCCTCCTCCTGCCCCTGCCTACCTGCCCCCTCCTGTGCCTACCTGCCTGCCCTCCCACCTGCCCCCTCCCCACCCGCCCCACCTGCGCCTACCCCTACCTGCCTAACCTGTGCCTCCCGCCTACCTGCCTACCCCCGCCTCCTCCCCCTACCTGCCTCCTCCCCGCCTCCTGCCTGCCTACCTCCTACCCGCCTACCCCCCACCTGCCCCTTCCTGTTTCCCCCTTTCCCACCTGCCTACCTGCCTGCCCCCCTGCCTACCTGCCTACCTGCCCCCACCTGCCTACCTCCTGCCTACCTGCCCCTACCTGCCATCCTCCTTCCCCTACCTGCTCCTGCCTACCTGCTGCCTACCTGCCTACCTGCCTGCCTACCTGCCCCTGCCCACCTGCCCGCCCCCCTACTGCCCCGCTACCTGCCTCCTGCCTGGCCTGCCTACCCGCCCGCCCACCCCCCCTGCCTACCCGCCTGCCTACCTGCCCGTGCCTACCTTTTCCCACCCCCCGCCTCCTGCCCCTGCCCCCTAATCCCCTACCCCCTCCTACCTGCCTGCCCCCTTGCCTGCCCTCCGCCTGCCTCACCTCCTACCTTTCCCCCACCCCTACCACCCGCCCGCCTCCTGCCGGGTGCCTGGCCCCCACCTCCTCCTACCTCCCCACCTGCCCCCTGCCTCCCGCCTGCCCTTTCCCCCTGCCGTGCCCCACCCACCCCCTACCTGCCCCGCCTGCCGCCCGCCCGCCTCCTGCCTCCTGCCTGCCTCCTGCCGCCTCCTGCCTGCCTACCTGTGCCCCAACCGCCTGCCCCCTCCTCCACCCGCCTCCTCCTGCCTGCCTACCTGCCCTGCCCTACCCCTCCTGCCTGCCCGCCTGCCTCCCGCCCCTGCCTGCCCCTGCCTGCCTCCCCTGCCCTGCCTTCCTCCCCTACCTCCTCTGGGTACCACCGCCTTGCCTATTCCCGCCTTCCGCCCTCCCCCTTCTACCGCCTGCAGGCTGAAAATGGTTTTTTGGGTATCGCCCTGCCCCGTCATGTGTTTGGGCCTCCGCCTGTTTGCCTCCCCCCTTCCTGGGTTTTCCTCCTTACCGCCTCCTATTTACTACCATTTTCACCTACCCGGTTTTGCTGTATTTCCCCCTTTTTATATTATTCCGCCCCTGTTCCGTGCCTATATATATACTATATACCCCCCCTTCTCCTCGCCCCCCCTTTTATATACCTATATGGGTTTTTCCGCCTCCTCCTGTGTGTTCCTGTCACCTATACCTTTTGTTGCTGCGCCTCTCCTATACCACCATGCTCCTCTGTGTTGCCTATCCTTTTTTCCTGTGTGCCTCCCGCGCTGCCTGCCGTATAAATAAAATGTTTATCTTGCTCCCGTGTGTACCTACCTTGAATGCCACCGCGCCACTGCCGTATTGCCTGCCTTACCGGTGTGTTTATGTTTCCTAAAAATGTGGACCACCTCCACCTGTGGTTTTTAGTGCCCTTTCGCCACCCTGCCTGGGAATCCGCCGGTGTATTTACCTGCTCATGCCGTACCTGTGCCTGCAAAACCTATCCTGTAGCCCCGGTTGTACCCTTTCCCCCCTTTCCTACCGCCGTCCTTGTACCGCCTGTGCCTACTCCGCCCGCTGCTAAGTCCTCCCCTCCTCCTGCCTTCCCCCGCCGCCTCCTTCCCTCCCCCTCCTCCGCCTCCGGCCCCACCCCTCCTCCTCTCCTACTCCTTCCCAACCCCCTTTACCCCCTCCTCTCCCTCTCCACCTCCCTCCTACCTCCTCCTCCTCCCCTACCTACCTCCCCCCCTTTCCCCTCTTCCCCCTCCTACCTCCTCCTCTACCTCCCCCCTCCTCCTCTGCCTCATCTACCCACCCACCTCCCCTCCTCCTCCTCCTCCTCATTTTACCTCCTCCTGCCTTCCTCTCCTCTCCTGCCTCCTCCTCTTTTCTTCCTCTTGTCTCCTCTCCTCCCCTCCTCCTCCTACCTCTCCCCCTTCTCCTCCCGCCTCCTCCTCCTACTTCCTTCCCCCTCCTCTCCTCCTCCCCCTACTCCTACCTCTCCTCCACCTGCCCCCTGCCTCCTCTCTCCTCCGCCTCCCCCTCCTCCTCCTGTCCGTTTGCCCCCCCCGCCTGCCTGTGCCTCCCCCCTTTTCCTGCCTGCCTGCCTGCCTGCCTGCCTGCCTGCCTGCCTGCCTACCCGCCTACCTACCTACCTGCCTGCCCGCCTACCTACCTACCTGCCTGCCTGCCTGCCTGCCTGCCTGCCTGCCTGCCTACCTACCTACCTACCTACCTACCTACCTGGAAGTACACAAGCACTTGGGAAACGTTATTCTGGAAACGTTTCGCCAGCCACTGGCTTCTTTAGTCCAATGCAAAGAAGCTGGGAAAGATGAGTTTGAGGTAATCAGTCCCTGGGTCTGGAGTCGATGTGTATAGTCCCTCAGTCTTGGAATTTAAGCAAACTCTCTCTAAATATACACTGATATATGAAAAAAAAAATCTCCGGGTATATACACAGACACATATCTTTTAGTTTACAGTATCCACTTTAAGCGACAAACACTTACGGTTTATATGCAGTGAAAGATATAATTCTCCTGGAATTTATATATTGGGAATCACACCCAGTGTATATACAGAGAAATGCACAAATAATGATATATATAAACTAGTATACATTTTTTCATTCATAAACGCACGTGTATATATACTCAGTGTATATGGATTTAGTAATACACGCCTCTCCGTGTATATAGTGTATATACAGTGTAAATACACAGTGAGGTATACATTTTTAGTATAGACTGATCGACAAACATCTCTATAAATACACCAGGAGATGCTCACACTTCTGTGTAAATAAGAAATACTCAGAAATAGATATTCCTGTGTATATACCTTGCAAATCAAGTGCCAGATATTCTTGTATGACCAAAGTGGCAACTACTTACTGGAGACTGAGTTGGCAGGTTGGAAATTTAACTGGGTGTTTTTCGTGACCAGGGAACGTTCCATTGGTTAGTTCACCCTACGAATGAACCCGGATTCTGTCCGGATTCTGTCGGGTTTGCTATAGTCCCCCCTTTCTCTCTCTCTCTCCTCTCTCTCTCTTCTCTCTCTCTCTCTCTCTCTCTCTCTCTCTCTCTCTCTCTCTCTCTCTCTCTCTCTCTCTCTCTCTCTCTCTCTCTCTCTTTCTCTCTCTCTCTCTCTCTCTCTCTCTCTCTCTCTCTTCTCTCTCTCTCTCTCTCTCTCTCTCTCTCTCTCTCTCTCTCTCTCTCTCTCTCTCTCTGTCTCTCTCTCTCTGTCTCTCTCTCTCTCTCTCTTCTCTCTCTCTCTCTCTCTCTCTCTCTCTCTCTCTCTCTCTCTCTCTCTCTCTCTCTCTCTCTCTCTCTCTTTTACACAGGGTTTGACAAGGTTAAGGATCCCTAGCTTTATTGACAAGCTATTTACAGGTTAAGGATTCCTAACTTTATTGGCAAGCTAAGAGCTGTTACCTACATCAGCTCATTTGAAAGCATTTTTATTGTTATGAGACATACAAGTAGGGAACAGGATGAAGTTGGAGCCATCTGTGGGCCAGCATTTTCATTTGATCAACTGACTTTATCTCGTTGACATCATTATGCTGTACGAATGTGTTCCATACTCGAGTCATCCTGGGTATATATGATCTCAGATGGAGTGATGTTCTGGAGAAGGGTACAGCCAGAGTGAAGTTGCTGCTTTCTGCCCGTCTTGTGGCATAAAAGCTTGTTTCGCGCTGTCCTCGAAGTGGATCCAAGTGTGGTACTTAGACAATATTGGCCTTGTACATAACAGTAAGGTCACCCACATCCCTCCTATGTTGAAGGCTCTGCTGAAATGACAGATCTATCCAGGATGGGTTCAGGCGAGAGATGAGACGTCTTGCTCTGTTCTCTACTCTGTCAAGCAGTCGCAGATGAGAGGGGGGGCAGGCAAACCAAGAAAGTGGAGCATACTCAAGGTGTGAACGTACTTGTGCCTCGTACAGGATCTTGCAACCCCTACTGTCAAGCAGATGCGAGATACGGCGAAGTGCTGTAAGCTTCCTGCAAGATTTGCAACATGGTTCTTCATGGTTAGTTTGGAGTCATATTTCACCCCAAGAATATCAACTTCTTCTCCAGGTGCCAACACCCTCCCATTCATCCTTACTACTGCACCAGCACTACCATCATGGTGCCTAGAGACGATCATCATTTGCGTTTTCTCAGGTGCAAATGTTACTTGCCATCTATTTCCCCAAGCTGATATAGCTCTCAGCTGGTGATTGATGTAGCTTAGAGCAGCTGGCATTTCTTCTCTTGGATAAGTGAATGTCAGTGTACAGTCGTCTGCATATGCATGTGATTCTGGGATGAGATGAAGAAGGTCGTTGAAGTAGACATTCCATAACAATGGACCCAGCACGCTTCCTTGTGGAACACTTGCCCCAATAGGATGTCTTGCTGATTCCGTTCCATTGAGAACTACACTTAGAGATCTACCATGAAGGTAATCACTGAGGAGACATAGCGTAGAGCCTGTAATTCCCAGTGCTTGAAGTTTTGCTAAGAGGCCCTGGTGCCACACCCGGTCGAAAGCGCCAGCAATGTCCAGTGCTACCACACAGCTGACTTTGGATTCATCCAGTGACTGGTGCCACTTAGTGGAGAGGTTTAACAACAGATCAGCAGCAGAGTAACCTTTCCTGAAGCCATATTGACGATCACAAAGTAGTGAGTGGTAGTCAAAAAACTGTCATTTGTCTTGAGATTATTGTCTCAAGGATCTTACCAGTGATTGACAGGAGTGACACTGGTCTGTAGTTGCTGATTTCTGCTCTGCTCTTCTTTTTGTGAACAGGGACTACATTTGCCTCTTTCCATAGAGAGGGCCTAATTTAAAAGTAAAAAATATCAATAATACTAACGTGTGTGTGTGTATGTATATATATATATATATATATATATATATATATATATATATATATATATATATATTATATATATATATATATATATATATATATATATATATATATATTAAAGCAAAACAACCACTCTGAAAGAATAGAGAAATTCCAAGCGCTTTCGTGACTACTCACATTAACAAGGAACATAGTTCCTTGATAATGTGAGTAGTCACGAAAGCGCTTGGAATTTCTCTATTCTTTCAGAGTGGTTGTTTTGCATATTTTGAAATCACTGTTTACTGTGATCTTATTGCATATATATATATATATATATATATATATATATATATATATATATATATATATATATATATATATATATATATATATATATATATATATATATATATATATATATATATATATATATATATATATATATATATATATACATATACACACACACACACACACACACACACACACACACACACACACACACACACACACACACACACACACACACTCAAAGATGGTCGTATATGGAGGTATATATCCCTGAGTGTATATACAGAGTTTATTACATCATCTTCAACTGTCTGCGTATATCATCTCGGATTGTAAAAAAAGGTCAGGTGTTGCATACGTGTTTCATTCTACTTTGTATTGTACGTGTTGCATACACGAACAGTTGATAATACTGTTAAGAGGTAACAGTCTCCAGTGGGAAATGTAAAAAAAACACAAGATAAATGTCTTGAAAAATAATTATATTAATTTTTAAAGTGGTAAGCCAGCGGAAGGCCTCGGTCAGATGACCAAAAGCTCCAGCTGCGGGTCAACTATACCATTAAGACCCACATCAGGAAACACTTGTCCTGTTTCCTTACAAACATTATACATTAAACTCTCACTGTATATACAATGAGAGAGAAATTTTCGGTGTATATATACTGAGAGGTATCCCAAAAACTCTGTTTCTGTCAGTAAGATAAAAAAAAAATCTTGATTAATAATATATATATATAATTATCAGATACATTCATACCCATACCTTTATACCTTTGATAGCTGTATACCCCTTGTGGTTTAGCGCTTAATTTTGATTATAATATAATAATAATATACCTTTGATATACCTCTGATGAGTTCAGAAAGCCTTTCCACTCCGGGACGTATCCATCACAGCCTGGTTGATCTGGCACCTGGTGAAGATACTTGTCCGGTTTCCTCTTGAAGACTTCTACACTTGTTCCAGTCTTGTTTCTGATATCTTGTGTTAAATAATCTGGGACCACGGATGTTGATACAGTGTTCCCTTATTGTGCTCACTGCACTCTTCAATTTTAATAGCATATATAAATAATATACATGTGATAAATTTTCATTAGCATGGCTGTTCCATTCAACTGTTCTTACTGGCACATCTTTACTATTATATTATTATATTACTATTGTATTATATTATATTCATGCACTGGTCAGGGAGGTATACCATCTCTTAGGAGTGAGGAAGAGCAGGATGTGAGTGTGGGGGAGGTATGTGAGGCATTACGTAGAATGAAAGGAGGTAAAGCAGCTGGAACTGATGGGATCATGACAGAAATGTTAAAAGCAGGGGGGGATATAGTGTTGGAGTGGTTGGTACTTTTGTTTAATAAATGTATGAAAGAGGGGAAGGTACCTAGGGATTGGCTGAGAGCATGTATAGTCCCTTTATATAAAGGGAAAGGGGACAAAAGAGATTGTAAAAATTATAGAGGAATAAGTTTACTGAGAATACCAGGAAAAGTGTACGGTAGGATTATAATTGAAAGAATTAGAGGTAAGACAGAATGGAGGATTGCGGATGAGCAAGGAGGTTTCAGAGTGGGTAGGGGATGTGTAGATCAAGTGTTTACATTGAAGCATATATGTGAACAGTATTTAGATAAAGATAGGGAAAGTTTTTATTGCATTTATGGATTTAGAAAAGGCATATGATAGAGTGGATAGAGGAGCAATGTGGCAGATGTTGCAAGTATATGGAATAGGTGGTAAGTTACTAAATGCTGTAAAGAGCTTTTATGAGGATAGTGAGGCTCAGGTTAGGGTGTGTAGAAGAGAGGGAGAATACTTCCCGGTAAAAGTAGGTCTTAGACAGGGATGTGTAATGTCACTATGGTTGTTTAATATATTTATAGATGGGGTTGTAAAAGAAGTAAAATGCTAGGGTGTTCGGGAGAGGAGTGGGATTAAATTATGGGGAATCAAATACAAAATGGGAGTTGACACAGTTACTTTTTGCTGATGATACTGTGCTTATGGGAGATTCTAAAAAAAAATTGCAAAGGTTAGTGGATGAGTTTGGGAATGTGTGTAAAGGTAGAAAGTTGAAAGTGAACATAGAAAAGAGTAAGGTGATGAGGGTATCAAATGATTTAGATAAAGAAAAAATTGGATATCAAATTGGGGAGGAGGAGTATGGAAGAAGTGAATGTTTTCAGATACTTGGGAGTTGACGTGTCGGCGGATGGATTTATGAAGGATGAGGTTAATCATTGAATTGATGAGGGAAAAAAGGTGAGTGGTGCGTTGAGGTATATGTGGAGACAAAAAACGTTATCTATGGAGGCAAAGAAGGGAATGTATGAAAGTATAGTAGTACCAACACTCTTATATGGGTGTGAAGCTTGGGTGGTAAATGCAGCAGCGAGGAGACGGTTGGAGGCAGTGGAGATGTCCTGTTTAAGGGCAATGTGTGGTGTAAATATTATGCAGAAAATTCGGAGTGTGGAAATTAGGAGAAGGTGTGGAGTTAATAAAAGCATTAGTCAGAGGGCAGAAGAGGGGTTGTTGAGATGGTTTGGTCATTTAGAGAGAATGGATCAAAGTAGAATGACATGGAAAGCATATAAATCTATAGGGGAAGGAAGGAGGGGTAGGGGTCGTCCTCGAAAAGGTTGGAAGGAAGGGGTAAGGGAGGTTTTGTGGGCGAGGGGCTTGGACTTCCAGCAAGCGTGCGTGAGCGTGTTAGATAGGAGTGAATGGAGACAAATGGTATTTGGGACCTGACGATCTGTTGGAGTGTGAGCAGGGTAATATTTAGTGAAGGGATTCAGGGAAACCGGTTATTTTATATAGCCGGACTTGAGTCCTGGAGGTTACCTGGAGGTTATTCCGGGGATCAACGCCCCCGCGGCCCGGTCCACGACCAGGCCTCCCGATGGATCAGGGCCTGATCAACTAGCCTGTTACTGCTGGCCGCACGCAGTCCAACGTACGAGCCACAGCCCGGCTGATCCGGCACTGACTTTAGGTATCTGTCCAGCTCTCTCTTGAAGGCAGCCAGGGGTTTATTGGTAATTCCCCTAATGCTTGATGGGAGGCTGTTGAACAGTTTTGGGCCCCGGACACTTATGGTGTTTTCTCTTAGTGTACCAATGGCGCCCCTACTTTTTATTGGCGGCATTTTGCATCGCCTACCCAGTCTTTTACTTTCGTAGGGAGTGATTTCTGTGTGCAGATTTGGGACCATTCCTTCCAAGATTTTCCAAGTGTAGATTATGATATATCTCTCCCTCCTGCGTTCCAACGAGTACAAGTCAAGTGCTTCCAAGCGTTCCCAGTAGTTAAGGTGCTTGACAGAACTTATACGTGCAGTAAAGGATCTCTGTACACTCTCTAGATCTGCGATTTCACCTGCTTTGTATGGAGATGTTAATGTACAGCAGTATTCCAGCCTAGAGAGAACAAT
Organism: Cherax quadricarinatus; assembly: GCF_026875155.1. Lineage (NCBI taxonomy): Eukaryota > Metazoa > Arthropoda > Malacostraca > Decapoda > Parastacidae > Cherax > Cherax quadricarinatus. Next base: position 26,363,088 of record NC_069458.1, on the reverse strand, counting down.
GGAAATGGGAAGTACAATGCCTGCACTTTAAAGGAGGGGTTTGGGATATTGGAAGTTTGGAGGGATATGTTGTGTATCTTTATATGTTTATGCTTCTAGACTGTTGTATTCTGAGCACCTCTGCAAAAACAGTGATAATGTGCGAGTGTGGTGAAAGTGTTGAATGATGATGAAAGTATTTTCTTTTTGGGGATTTTCTTTCTTTTTTGGGTCACCCTGCCTCGGTGGGAGACGGCCGACTTGTTAATATATATATATATATAATGTGTGTGTAGTGAAAGAATTATAATAATTTTTAAATATTTTTTTTTGTGAGGGTGAGGGAGAGAGTGTGAGGGAGAGAGTGTGAGGGAGGATGAGTGGAGGGTGAGGGAGAGAGAGTGAGGGAGGATGAGTGTAGGGTGAGGGAGAGGGCAGTAGTGGGCAGTCTGACCACAGGTATGTTGGGGAGATGACCACAGCAGGTCTTGTGAGAGGGGAGGCAAGGAGGGAGAGAGGTGAAGGTGAGGGGGGAGAAGGATGAAGGTGAGGGGAGGAGATATGGAGGGTGAAGGAGTAGGTGAGGGAGGAAAATGGGGTGGGGAGGGGCGGTAGGAGTGTGTGGAAGAGGGAGTGGGGAGAAGAGGGAGTGGGGAGAAGAGGTTGTGGGGAGAAGAGGGAGTGGGGAGAAGAGGGAGTGGGGAGAAGAGGGAGTGGGGAGAAGAGGGAGTGGGGAGAAGAGGGAGTGGGGAGAAGAGGGAGTGGGGAGAAGAGGGAGTGGGAGAAGAGGGAGTGGGGAGAAGAGGGAGTGGGGAGAAGAGGGAGTGGGGAGAAGAGGGAGTGGGGAGAAGAGGGAGTGGGGAGAAGAGGGAGTGGGGAGAAGAGGGAGTGGGTGGAAGGTCTGGGTACAACTCACATACTTTCTTACCCCCCCTTCCTCCTCCTCCTCCTCCTCCTCCTCCTTCTTCCTTCCTCCCTTTTTTTCCTTCCTCCTACTCCTTTTCCTTATCTTTTTCCTACTTCGTGTAAATATATATATATATAATATATATTTATATATATATATATATATATATATATATATATATATATATATATATATATATATATATATATATTATATATATATATATATATATATTATAATTGTGTGTGTGTACATATGTTTATGTTTATATACTCACCTATTTGTGGTTGCAGGGGTCGAGTCTTAGTTCCTGGCCCCTCCTCTTCACTGGTTGCTACTGGGTCCTCTCTCTCCCCGCTCCATAAGCTTTATCAAACCTCGTCTTAAAACTATGTATGGTTCCCGTCTCAACTACGTCACTGTCTAGGCCATTCCACTGCCTGACAACTCTGTGACTGAAGAAATACTTCCTAACATACGTGTGTGGTTGGAAATCCATATTTCTCCTCCTCCACTCTTTATTCTTTCCTCTATCTCCTGTGTATAATTTCTCTCTCTCTCTCTCTCTCTCTCTCTCTCTCTCTCTCTCTCTCTCTCTCTCTCTCTCTCTCTCTCTCTCTCTCTCTCTCTCTCTCTCTCTCTTTACACAGGGTTTGACAATGTTAGGTTAAGGATCCCTAGCTGTCTCTCTCTCTTTCTCTAGGATGATGGAGATATCTTAATTCTGTTTCTCCTGTGTATGGAATAAGTCATAATGAGTAATGGCAGTTCCCGAGTGATAGTAACTCCAGCTCTGCTTTAAGGTAACCTTCGAAGCTGCCGTAGCTGATGTAGCGTTGCTGGAATGCTTGACGGTATCCTCATTGTCCTGCTGAAATACTCCAAGGTTATAATCATAATCTTAATTTTTTAAATAGGTGGAGGGCTAGGCCAGTGGAAGGTCTCTGTCAGATGACCAAGACCTCCAGCTGTGGGTCATCATATGACTAAGACCCGCGTCAGGAAATACTTGTCCTATTTCCTGACGAACCAAACCTAACCTGTGAAGTCTCCCAGCTCAGGCTGACGGATTTCAATGTTGTTATATGTCTCGTCTTGCGTGATGGTCTATGAGAGGGAAATAACTGTATTTTTCCAACTTCTAACTATATTTAATTAGAAGTAGGAAAAATTATCGTATTGAATAGGGTAGCAGCAGCACTGTTGGTGTATCCAATTTTGTTTAATATGGGGAAAACGTCTTCTCCCTCTTCCATTTCCACTCTTGCTCAAGACATTTATCTTGGCACTTGATTAAAAATATTCCTCCCCCTTTGATGAGAGTAAGACACATGTGCAACATCTGGGTATCTTTATTGTAGACGTTTCGCCATCCAGTGGCTTTATCAATACAAATTCTAGGACATAACTTGAAGACAGTAGAACTATGTACAGAAGATGAGGTAATCAGTCCCTCAACCTAGGAGTAGGTGCGAACAGCACCATAGTCGTGGAGATTCTACAATAAAGATACCCAGATGTTGCACATGTGTCTTACTCTCATCTTGTCGGTATTATATACCATTCGTACACATCCTCCCCCTTTCTTCATCACAATTCTACCCCAACATCTTACCTCACCCCCTCCCCTTCTCTCTCTCTCCTCTACCATCACTCGCCTCTCTCTTCCCTCCCACTTTACAACAACGTAAATAATACTAATACACTGAGAGGTGTATGTGTCAGTATATATACACTGAGAGGTTACTTTCAATTCTAGTTTAGGTATTAAAGTATTCTTGACTGGTTGTGAAGAGGTGACCTGTAACTCTAATGAGCCTCGTGTAGTAGATAGGTTTTAAACCCCATTAGCCAACCAATAATAATAATAATGGTGTTGAACACTATCACTAACATATGCAACAGCACTTGTAGGATCCGGTTCGCCTCTCAAGTACACAGTTGAAACAGGATCTGATCCCTGCCTAAGAACCTACATCTCTGAAGTGGATACTACAATAACCACTTGATACGATGCTCGTCTTCCCCAAGCAAGATTTGAGACCTCGTCTTATTTTGTTTTCTACCTATATTTTCGTTTTTACTTCGTGCTGGTTTTAATAAGGGCATTAAAATTCCTGGAAAGCCATTATCTACGAATCTTTATAAGCTGCTACGTCAGCTATAGGTAGGGAGAGACGGGGTTATAGTCGTATGTACCCGAGTAAGTGCTCATCTCGGACGGAATATGACCATAGCCGAGCTAAAGAGGGCACTTAAACCCCATTGTATTAGCACTTTTTAGCACTTAAGATCCATTATATTTGCACTTTTTAACACTTAGCAGAAGCCACTATCGTGGGTGCTCACTTTACGACTTAGCTTACGCAGTTTAAGGTTCAGCTTGTGACCGCACTGAACTGCTCTAGGAGAATGTTGGGGCGGTATTTACATGGTAATGAAGCTGGTCAACGGTGCCCACCTCAGCCCGTATCAGCAAGTGTTAACGCAGTAAACGAAACAGAAAACGATGCACAAACGACAAAGAAAAATCTATAATTAACGAACACTTTGCAAAGAAAACGAAATGCGAGATAAATATGGCAAGGGGAAACTGAATGATTCACTCGAGAATCTCGGCCACAAATGATGAAAATTAGTATAGAACATGTAAAATATATAATTAAAAATACTGAGCACTGATTAGTCTTATCCAGACGGAGACAAGAATGAGATTCAGGAAGAAACAATCAAAACCTCTATATATAAGAACATAAGAACATAAGAATGTAGGAACACTGCAGAAGGCCTACTGGCCCATACGAGGCAGGTCCTTATCAAAACGACATCTACCTAAAGCTACTCAAGAAATAACTCCCGTACCCCGTGACACCAAACATCCTAGTATACAACGTACTTTACATATAGAAGACGGTATAACGTATATGAAAAATACGAAATTTTAACTGTGGGTGACCAACATTCACAAAGTCAGATCGACACCATGCCCAGCCCTTCTAGGGTAGGGTAGGTGCCTGAGTCCGAGCTTTTAGCTCATAAGACTGTCATTCCCATTAGCCTCCTTGGGGCGGGGATGGCGGACCAGAGAGGCCTAGCTTGTGGCTAGGCCTGGGGACAGTTGGTCCCAAAGATGAGGAGGTACTTGTACCTCCTCCCATGGGAGACTTAGGTCTCAGACACTCCCTAAAGAGGGAGCCAAGGCCGGGCCACCACTTGGAAAAGGCCCGGGCCGGGAGAATACCGGCTAATATTTAATTTAATTTCACAAAGTCAGACTATTTCTTACATAAAATTTTTAACTAGTTCTCGGTTTTTTATTTAAGTTAGATTGTTATCTGTTACTAGGAACCACTAGCATATTTTATGGTTATAAACAAGTGGTGGATTGGCAAGCCAGTGGAAGTCCTCGGCCAGATGACCAAAAGCTCTATCTGTAGGTCATCATATAACTAAGACCTGCGTCAGGAAACACTTGACCTGTTTCCTGACAAACTTTATACCTCCCTAGAAACTACCCAGTTATAATCTTCAACAATGCCATTAGATGAACTTGTAGTCAGAAACGATAAAAAGTAATGTGAAAAAGAAAACTAAGACCCGGCAAGTACTACAACATACATTTATTTTATTATTAAAGATTCGCCGGTATTCTCCCGGTCCGGGCCTTTTCCAAGTGGTGGCCCGGCCTTGGCTCCCTCTTTAGGGAGTGTCTGAGACCTAAGTCTCCCATGGGAGGAGGCACAAGTACCTCCTCATCTTTGGGACCAACTGTCCCCAGGCCTAGCCACAAGCTAGGCCTCTCTGGTCTGCCATCCCCGCCCCAAGGGGGCTAATGGGAATGACAGTCTTATGAGCTAAACGCTCGGGCTCAGGCACCTACCCTACCCTAGAAGGGCTGGGCATGGTGTCGATTACAACATACACAGTCAGATAATCACTTACTAAGGCTTTTGAAGTCCTCTATTAGACTATACAGTAGCACTGTATAATCCTATGGGTTTAGCTGCATCAGTATCCACTTGAAAACATTAAAAGTAGCAACGTATCCTAACGTGGCTAAGCTTTTCATTAAATTAAAAGCTATCAAACCCTTTTAAGAATTTGCATAGTCTTACGAACTATTGCCCTCAGGTAGGGTCGAATTTCAGGTGATTCCCATTTTCTCTCGTATATATTGTCTTTTTCTCATAAATTTTTTTGAAAATATGCACTCTAGAGTTTCCAGTAAGCTGAGGCTCGCACCAGTCCTTCAGAAACTAGACATTAATGTCGTGTAACTACACAACACGCAAGAACCACACCTAAATGTATCACCCCCATATTTCCTGTGTGTAATATCCTTAAGTTTAAGTTACCCTTCAAAATTTATTCTCTGGCAACACCCCTAACTATACCATACTTTAAAGGTAATCGTTTACTTGCAGAGAATTTATCTCTCGTTTTTTTAAACTTGATTTAACATTCCTGCCTTATCATATGTGTTTATGATTTAGAAACACCAAACACCAAATCCATTTTCTGAAATACCTGGTTTCGTATTGAAATCTGGGTCAAATTATTATCAATTTCTTTCTTGTATATATTATGACTTTTACAAGGAGTATATTAATTAAAAGGTTTTCTGAAAAATTTTCACTTATAATTTTTATTATTGCACAGAGTAAAATACGTTGAGTTTGCTTTAATTTTTATTTTAGGTATTAAAGTATTTTTGACTGGTGGTGTGAGGGTGGTAAGAAGTATTAATGACCCTCGTGTAGTCGACAGGATTAAAATCCCATTAACCAATTTATATTACTGATTTTGTCATCAGTTTGCATCACATATACACCCAGGCTTGTGTCTTACTATACAAAAATAGAAATAGTTATAATTATAACCATAGTTTTGAAAGGGGTGGAGGGGTAAGCCACCGGAAGGCAATATGGCTAAAAATGACTCAAGAAATCGTAATGACACGATTGCAAACAAACCATACCCCCGGCCGGGATTGAACCCGCGGTCATAGAGTCTCAAAACTCCAGCCCGTCGCGTTAGCCACTAGACGGGCTGGAGTTTTGAGACTAATCTTATTGTGGCTAGCTGGTCTAGTGGCTAACGCGACGGGCTGGAGTTTTGAGACTCTATGACCGCGGGTTCAATCCCGGTCGGGGGTATGGTTTGGGATGGCTAAAAATCTCAGTCTCAGTCTCTCTCTCTCTCTCTCTCTCTCTCTCTCTCTCTCTCTCTCTCTCTCTCTCACCCCTGAGAGAAGAATACAAGTGTATGTGAAGTATTCCCAATAAACCGTACCACAAGTGGGGTTAGAAAACGCGATCAGAGAGCCACAAAACTCCAGACCGTCGAGTTTTGTGACTGATCGCGGGTTCAAACCCCACCCGTGATATGGCTTGTTTGCAATCGTGTCATTAGAATTTTGTGAGTCATATTCCCAGTAGTTTACATGCTTTATTGAATCTACGCTGGCAGTAAACAGTCTCTGAATATTTTCCAGATGTGTTATCTCCTCTGCCTTGAAGGGCGCTGTGAGCACGACAATAATCAAGGCGGGAGATCACTAGTGATTTGGTAAGTACCGTCATTTGTGCTACTTCTCCCGCTTCGCAAGTTCTTGTAACTCACCTTGTTATTTTCCTGGCCTCTGCCGCAGAAATCTTTTTCTTATTGACAAGACAAATCATTTGATATGATTATTCCTAAGTCTTTCAGTTATTCCCTGCGTTCTATGATAGTTTACCCTGCGCTCTATGATAGTTTACCCTGCGTTCTATTATAGTCTGCCCTGCGTTCTTTGAGACGGCCTACCCTGCGTTCTGTAAAACGGCCTACCCTGCGTTCTTTGAGATGACCTACCCTGCGTTCTTTGAGACGGCCTACTCTGCGTTCTTTGAGACGGCCTACCCTGCGTTCTTTGAGACGACCTACCCTGCGTTCTGTGAGACGACCTTCCCTGCGTTCTGTGAGACGACCTTCCCTGCGTTCTGTGAGACGACCTTCCCTGCGTTCTGTGAGACGACCTTCCCTGCGTTCTGTGAAACGACCTTCCCTGCGTTCTGTGAGACGGCCTACCCTGCGTTCTGTGAGACGACCTTCCCTGCGTTCTTTGAGACGACCTACCCTGCGTTCTGTGAGACGGCCTACCCTGCGTTCTGTGAGACGACCTTCCCTGCGTTCTGTGAGACGCCTACCCTGCGTTCTGTGAGACGACCTTCCTGCGTTCTGTGAAACGACCTTCCCTGCGTTCTGTGAGACGGCCTACCCTGCGTTCTGTGAGACGGCCTACCCTGCGTTCTGTGAGACGGCCTACCCTGCGTTCTTTGAGACGGCCTACTCTGCGTTCTTTGAGACGGCCTACCCTGCGTTCTTTGAGACGACCTACCCTGCGTTCTTTGAGACGACCTACCCTGCGTTCTGTGAGACGACCTTCCCTGCGTTCTGTGAGACGACCTTCCCTGCGTTCTGTGAGACGACCTTCCCTGCGTTCTGTGAGACGACCTTCCCTGCGTTCTGTGAGACGACCTTCCCTGCGTTCTGTGAGACGACCTACCCTGCGTTCTGTGAGACGGCCTACCCTGCGTTCTGTGAGACGGACCTTACCCTGCGTTCTGTGAGACGGCCTACCCTGCGTTCTGTGAGACGGCCTACCCTGCGTTCTGTGAGACGGCCTACCCTGCGTTCTGTGAGACGGCCTACCCTGCGTTCTGTGAGACGCCTCCTGCGTTCTTTGAGACGCCTACCCTGCGTTCTTTGAGACGACCTACCCTGCGTTCTTTGAGACGACCTACCCTGCGTTCTGTGAGACGACCTTCCCTGCGTTCTGTGAGACGACCTTCCCTGCGTTCTGTGAGACGACCTTCCCTGCGTTCTGTGAAACGACCTTCCCTGCGTTCTGTGAGACGGCCTTACCCTGCGTTCTTTGGAGACGGCCTACCCTGCGTTCTGTGAGACGACCTCCCTGCGTTCTGTGAGACGACCTACCCTGCGTTCTGTGAGACGACCTTCCCTGGTCTTGAGGCTACCCTGCGTTATGAGACGACCTACCCTGCGTTCTGTGAGACGGCCTACCCTGCGTTCTGTGAGACGACCTTCCCTGCGTTCTTTGAGACGACCTACCCTGCGTTCTGTGAGACGGCCTACCCTGCGTTCTTTGAGACGGCCTACCCTGCGTTCTTTAAGACGGCCTACTCTGCGTTCTTTGAGACGGCCTACCCTGCGTTCTTTGAGACGGCCTACCCTGCGTTCTTTGAGACGGCCTACCCTGCGTTCTGTGAGACGACCTTCCCTGCGTTCTGTGAAACGACCTTCCCTGCGTTCTGTGAGACGGCCTACCCTGCGTTATGTGAGACGGCCTACCCTGCGTTCTGTGAGACGGCCTACCCTGCGTTCTGTGAGACGGCCTACCCTGCGTTCTGTGAGACGGCCTACCCTGCGTTATGTGAGACGGCCTACCCTGCGTTATGTGAGACGGCCTACCCTGCGTTCTGTGAGACGGCCTACCCTGCGTTCTTTGAGACGGCCTACCCTGCGTTCTTTAAGACGGCCTACTCTGCGTTCTTTGAGACGGCCTACCCTGCGTTCTTTGAGACGGCCTACCCTGCGTTCTTTGAGACGGCCTACCCTGCGTTCTGTGAGACGGCCTACCCTGCGTTCTGTGAGACGGCCTACCCTGCGTTCTGTGAGACGGCCTACCCTGCTTTCTGTGAGACGGCCTACCCTGCGTTATGTGAGACGGCCTACCCTGCGTTCTTTGAGACGGCCTACCCTGCGTTCTGTGAGACGGCCTACCCTGCGTTCTGTGAGACGGCCTACCCTGCGTTATGTGAGACGGCCTACCCTGCGTTCTGTGAGACGGCCTACCCTGCGTTCTGTGAGACGACCTACCCTGCGTTCTGTGAGACGACCTACCCTGCGTTCTGTGAGACGGCCTACCCTGCGTTCTGTGAGACGACCTACCCTGCGTTCTGTGAGACGACCTACCTGCGTTATGTGAGACGGCCTACCCTGCGTTCTGTGAGACGACCTACCCTGCGTTCTGTGAGACGGCCTACCCTGCGTTCTGTGAGACGGCCTACCCTGCGTTCTGTGAGACGGCCTACCCTGCGTTCTGTGAGACGACCTTCCCTGCGTTCTTTGAGACGACCTACCCTGCGTTCTGTGAGACGGCCTACCCTGCGTTCTGTGAGACGGCCTACCCTGCGTTCTGTGAGACGGCCTACCCTGCGTTCTGTGAGACGACCTACCCTGCGTTCTGTGAGACGGCCTACCCTGCGTTCTGTGAGACGGCCTACCCTGCGTTCTGTGAGACGGCTTACCCTGCGTTCTGTGAGACGGCCTACCTTGCGTTCTGTGAGACGGCCTACCCTGCGTTCTGTGAGACGGCCTACCTTGCGTTCTGTGAGACGGCCTACCTTGCGTTCTGTGAGACGGCCTACCCTGCGTTCTGTGAGACGACCTACCCTGCGTTCTGTGAGACGGCCTACCCTGCGTTCTGTGAGACGGCCTACCCTGCGTTCTGTGAGACGACCTACCCTGCGTTCTGTGAGACGACCTACCCTGCGTTCTGTGAGACGGCCTACCCTGCGTTCTTTGAGACGGCCTACCCTGCGTTCTTTGAGACGGCCTACCCTGCGTTCTGTGAGACGACCTTCCCTGCGTTCTGTGAAACGACCTTCCCTGCGTTCTGTGAGACGGCCTACCCTGCGTTATGTGAGACGGCCTACCCTGCGTTCTGTGAGACGGCCTACCCTGCGTTCTGTGAGACGACCTACCCTGCGTTCTGTGAGACGGCCTACCCTGCGTTATGTGAGACGGACCTACCCTGCGTTTGTGAGACGGCCTACCCTGCGTTCTGTGAGACGGCCTACCCTGCGTTCTTTGAGACGGCCTACCCTGCGTTCTTTAAGACGGCCTACTCTGCGTTCTTTGAGACGGCCTACCCTGCGTTCTTTGAGACGGCCTACCCTGCGTTCTTTGAGACGGCCTACCCTGCGTTCTGTGAGACGGCCTACCCTGCGTTCTGTGAGACGGCCTACCCTGCGTTCTGTGAGACGGCCTACCCTGCTTTCTGTGAGACGGCCTACCCTGCGTTATGTGAGACGGCCTACCCTGCGTTCTTTGAGACGGCCTACCCTGCGTTCTGTGAGACGGCCTACCCTGCGTTCTGTGAGACGGCCTACCCTGCGTTATGTGAGACGGCCTACCCTGCGTTCTGTGAGACGGCCTACCCTGCGTTCTGTGAGACGACCTACCCTGCGTTCTGTGAGACGACCTACCCTGCGTTCTGTGAGACGGCCTACCCTGCGTTCTGTGAGACGACCTACCCTGCGTTCTGTGAGACGACCTACCCTGCGTTATGTGAGACGGCCTACCCTGCGTTCTGTGAGACGACCTACCCTGCGTTCTGTGAGACGGCCTACCCTGCGTTCTGTGAGACGGCCTACCCTGCGTTCTGTGAGACGGCCTACCCTGCGTTCTGTGAGACGACCTTCCCTGCGTTCTTTGAGACGACCTACCCTGCGTTCTGTGAGACGGCCTACCCTGCGTTCTGTGAGACGGCCTACCCTGCGTTCTGTGAGACGCCTACCCTGCGTTCTGTGAGACGACCTACCCTGCGTTCTGTGAGACGGCCCTACCCTGCGTTCTGTGAGACGGCCTACCCTGCGTTCTGTGAGACGGCTACCCTGCGTTCTGTGAGACGGCCTACCTTGCGTTCTGTGAGACGGCCTACCCTGCGTTCTGTGAGACGGCCTACCTTGCGTTCTGTGAGACGGCCTACCTTGCGTTCTGTGAGACGGCCTACCCTGCGTTCTGTGAGACGACCTACCCTGCGTTCTGTGAGACGGCCTACCCTGCGTTCTGTGAGACGGCCTACCCTGCGTTCTGTGAGACGACCTACCCTGCGTTCTGTGAGACGACCTACCCTGCGTTCTGTGAGACGGCCTACCCTGCGTTATGTGAGACGGCCTACCCTGCGTTCTTTGAGACGGCCTACCCTGCGTTCTGTGAGACGGCCTACCCTGCGTTCTGTGAGACGGCCTACCCTGCGTTCTGTGAGACGGCCTACCCTGCGTTCTGTGAGACGGCCTACCCTGCGTTCTGTGAGACGGCCTACCCTGCGTTATGTGAGACGGCCTACCCTGCGTTCTTTGAGACGGCCTACCCTGCGTTCTGTGAGACGGCCTACCCTGCGTTCTGTGAGACGGCCTACCCTGCGTTCTGTGAGACGGCCTACCCTGCGTTCTGTGAGACGGCCTACCCTGCGTTCTGTGAGACGGCCTACCCTGCGTTCTGTGAGACGACCTACCCTGCGTTCTGTGAGACGGCCTACCCTGCGTTCTGTGAGACGGCCTACCCTGCGTTCTGTGAGACGACCTACCCTGCGTTCTGTGAGACGGCCTACCCTGCGTTCTGTGAGACGGCCTACCCTGCGTTCTGTGAGACGGCCTACCCTGCGTTTGTGAGACGGCCTACCCTGCGTTATGTGAGACGGCCTACCCTGCGTTCTGTGAGACGACCTTCCCTGCGTTCTGTGAGACGGCCTACCCTGCGTTCTGTGAGACGGCCTACCCTGCGTTCTGTGAGACGGCCTACCCTGCGTTCTGTGAGACGACCTACCCTGCGTTCTGTGAGACGGCCTACCCTGCGTTCTGTGAGACGGCCTACCCTGCGTTCTGTGAGACGACCTACCCTGCGTTCTGTGAGACGGCCTACCCTGCGTTCTGTGAGACGACCTACCCTGCGTTCTGTGAGACGGCCTACCCTGCGTTCTGTGAGACGGCCTACCCTGCGTTCTGTGAGACGGCCTACCCTGCGTTCTGTGAGACGGCCTACCCTGCGTTCTGTGAGACGACCTACCCTGCGTTCTGTGAGACGACCTACCCTGCGTTCTGTGAGACGGCCTACCCTGCGTTCTGTGAGACGGCCTACCCTGCGTTCTGTGAGACGGCCTACCCTGCGTTCTGTGAGACGACCTACCCTGCGTTCTGTGAGACGACCTACCCTGCGTTCTGTGAGACGACCTACCCTGCGTTCTGTGAGACGACCTACCCTGCGTTCTGTGAGACGACCTACCCTGCGTTCTGTGAGACGACCTACCCTGCGTTCTGTGAGACGGCCTACCCTGCGTTCTGTGAGACGACCTACCCTGCGTTCTGTGAGACGGCCTACCCTGCGTTCTGTGAGACGACCTACCCTGCGTTCTGTGAGACGGCCTACCCTGCGTTCTGTGAGACGGCCTACCCTGCGTTCTGTGAGACGACCTACCCTGCGTTCTGTGAGACGGCCTACCCTGCGTTCTGTGAGACGACCTACCCTGCGTTCTGTGAGACGGCCTACCCTGCGTTCTGTGAGACGACCTACCCTGCGTTCTGTGAGACGGCCTACCCTGCGTTCTGTGAGACGGCCTACCCTGCGTTCTGTGAGACGGCCTACCCTGCGTTCTGTGAGACGACCTACCCTGCGTTCTGTGAGACGACCTACCCTGCGTTCTGTGAGACGGCCTACCCTGCGTTCTGTGAGACGGCCTACCCTGCGTTATGTGAGACGGCCTACCCTGCGTTCTGTGAGACGGCCTACCCTGCGTTCTGTGAGACGGCCTACCCTGCGTTCTGTGAGACGGCCTACCCTGCGTTCTGTGAGACGGCCTACCCTGCGTTATGTGAGACTGCCTACCCTGCGTTCTGTGAGACGGCCTACCCTGCGTTATGTGAGACGGCCTACCCTGCGTTCTGTGAGACGGCCTACCCTGCGTTCTGTGAGACGGCCTACCCTGCGTTCTGTGAGACGACCTACCTACATACAGTGGTCAGTTTGAGCTTTTCGTTCTTCCCATATCAAATTTGTCGCCAGTGAACACCACTGGAAAGCCGTGTTGATATTTTGTACCACTGGAAAGCCGTGTTGATATTTTGTACCACTGGAAAGCAGTGTTGATATTTTGTACCACTGGAAAGCCGTGTTGATATTTTGCACCACTGGAAAGCCGTGTTGATATTTTGTACCACTGGAAAGCCGTGTTGATATTTTGCACCACTGGAAAGCCGTGTTGATATTTTGTACCACTGGAAAGCCGTGTTGATATTTTGTACCACTGGAAAGCCGTGTTGATATTTTGTACCACTGGAAAGCCGTGTTGATATTTTGTACCACTGGAAAGCCGTGTTGATATTTTGTACCACTGGAAAGCCGTGCTGATATTTTGCACCACTGGAAAGCCGTGTTGATATTTTGTACCACTGGAAAGCCGTGTTAATATTTTGTACCACTGGAAAGCCGTGTTAATATTTTGTACCACTGGAAAGCCGTGTTGATATTTTGTACCACTGGAAAGCCGTGCTGATATTTTGCACCACTGGAAAGCCGTGTTGATATTTTGTACCACTGGAAAGCCGTGTTAATATTTTGTACCACTGGAAAGCCATGTTGATATTTTGTACCACTGGAAAGCCGTGTTAATATTTTGTACCACTGGAAAGCCATGTTGATATTTTGTACCACTGGAAGTAGAGGTGCTAGAGCCTGTGTTTAGCCCCATCTCTTTTTCTGTAGCCATTTCCTCTCTCCCCATCGATTCTTCATCTGTCCTCGCTTCCTCCTCACACTTTGTCGGTTCTTACCTGTAAGTTTTAGCTTTTCTATTAATTGTGGTACTGAGTTTCTTTGCTGAGATTCTGTGGTTAGCTTCACTTCTGTAGAATCTTCCTTCCCAGCATCCAGGGCTTCCATACTCCTCTCTCTCAGGTGTACATTTCGGTGCTGCAGAAATTAGATGTCTGTATATCACTCTGTCCCGCCCTGTCCTCTAAATTTACCTGTGACACATGCATACACCTGTAGTAATAAATTAATACTTAATTGGATACCTCTTCTGCCTGACACAAAGGCTTCTCTCTCTCTCTCTCTCTCTCTCTCTCTCTCTCTCTCTCTCTCTCTCTCTCTCTCTCTCTCTCTCTCTCTCTCTCTCTCTCTCTCTCTTCTCTCTCTCTCTCTCTTTATCTATCTATCTCTCTCTTTCTCTCTCTCTCTCTCACACACACACACATCCACACCAAACAACATACTGCGACCAGCTAGGGATCGAACCCAGGTCATCTATCCAGTCTCCTGGGAAGCTGACTAAACGACTTGGGTCGCAGTATGTTATTTGGTATATAATATATAGTATATCGTATTATATATTAATTCTGCATGATGGACAGAATGGATAACAATCACGGGGTTACCTGGATACCTGGAGGTTATTCCGGGGATCAACGCCCCCGCGGCCCGGTCCATGACCAGGCCTCCCGATGGATCAGGGCCTGATCAACTAGGCTGTTACTGCTGACCGCACGCAGTCCAACGTACGAGCCACAGCCCGGCTGATCCGGCACTGACTTTAGGTATCTGTCCAGCTCTCTCTTGAAGGCAGCCAGGGGTTTATTGGCAATTCCCCTAATGCTTGATGGGAGGCTGTTGAACAGTCTTGGGCCCCGGACACTTATGGTGTTTTCCCTTAGTGTACCAATGGGATTAGAATATCTCTAAACCTTTCGTGTTACAATCATCACATCATCAGGAGCTTGCAATGTTGCAGAAAAGAGGAGATGTCCAAGCAGATATGATCCCAAGGGACGTGTATATATATAATATATATATATATATATATATATATATATATATATATATATATATATATATATATATATATATATATATATATATATGAAATCACGAAACAGAGAGAGGGAGATAGAGATAGGGAGATATAAATAATGATGGTGTGGGTGTAGATTCTAGTCACACAGGATCTCAGGCAGAGCCAAGCAGTCTGGCTCGTTCAAGGTCAACCTCTCTTGCTTCCCCCTCCTCCCCCCCTTCATCTCTCACCCTTCTCTTCTCTTCCCCCCCCCCTCTTAGTTTCATCTCTTCCCCTTCACATCCACCCCCTCTCTTTTTCTCATTTCCTCTTTCTCCCTTCCACCTCTTCACCCACCCCTCTTCATTTACCTTTTCACTGCACTTTTCTCCCTCTCTCCAATCTTCTTCAGACGAGAATGTATAAATGAAGAGAGAGAGAGAGAGAGAGAGAGAGAGAGAGAGAGAGAGAGAGAGAGAGAGAGAGAGACGACAAGGACTTCCAGAGAATGACAGGTTTAGGGTGTGGAACAGGTAGGTGCAGGTGATAGTTGTTGTTGTGGTAGACGTGGCCGTGGTCGAAATGGCTGTTTGTGTGGCTGTGTGGAAGATTGTTGTAGTTGTGGTGGTGATGGTTGTGGTGATTGTGGTGGAGATGGTTGTTGCTTTAGCTGTGGTAGTAATGGTTGTTGTAATTGCGGTAGAGGCGATAATTGCTTTTTAGTAATTAGTTTTTTATTAGTTATTAGGTTTAAAGCCTATCGACTACACGACTGTACGTCCACTTTACTCAGCCAGTCAGTGCTTATCGTTTCTCACCCTTTGCATGAGATTCCCTTTGCTTAATGGTCGGTTAATTGGGTTTAAAGACTATTAACCAACGCAAGGGCCATTGAGATGTCAGAAATACTTTAATCTTTTAAGAAATTAGGCTTAAACGATTTGCATATATACACACTGCTGCATTTACCGTTTGTAACCACTGGTACTTGTATCACCATACTCACTCGTATCACCATACCTCACTCGTATCACCATACCTCACTTGTCTTCCTGTGGTCTGGTTAAGAACTGTTTCCCGTCCTCACCAAAGTGTACATTTCAACGCAAGAGGTTACAAGGTAGTTGATTACATGGCCCAAACACGTGTTCTGTATTCGCTGCTTAAGGTACGGAAGAATAGGCTATAAGCCAGGTTGCTTAGCTGCGCTACAGCCGCTCACAGCCATCTGGTGACTGTACACAACTGTAGGTCTGGTGAACTTTAAGTGGGCTGTGGCATTCTAACCAGTCAGGGGAGAGTTGATTGATCTGACCAGTCATGGGAGGTTGATTGATCTGACCAGTCAGGGAGAGTTGATTGATCTGACCAGTCATGGGAGGGTTGATTGATCTGACCAGTCATGGGAGGGTTAATTGATCTAACCAGTCATGGGAAGGTTGATTGATCTGACCAGTCAGGGGAGAGTTGATTTATCTGACCAGTCATGGGAGGGTTGATTGATCTGACCAGTCATGGGAAGGTTGATTGATCTGACAAGTCATAGGAGGGTTGATTGGTAGGACTGACCAGTCAGAGGATTGTTGATTGGACTGACCAGTCAGGGGATTGTTGATTGATCTGACCACTCAGGGGATTGTTGATTGATCTGACCAGTCAGGGGATTGTTGATTGATCTGACCAGTCAGGGGATTGTTGATTGATCTGACCAGTCAGGGGATTGTTGACTGATCTGACCAGTCAGGGGATTGTTGGTTGATCTGACTAGTCAGGGGATTGTTGATTGATCTGACCAGTCAGGGGATTGTTGATTGATTTGACCAGTCAGGGGATTGTTGATTGATCTGACCAGTCAGGGGATTGTTGATTGTTTTGACCAGTCCAGGGACTGTTGATTGATCTGACAAGTCATGGAAGGGTTGATTGATCTGACCAGTCATGGGAGGATTGATTGATCTGACCAGTCAGGGGATTGTTGATTGTTCTGACCAGTCCAGGGACTGTTGATTGATCTGACAAGTCATGGAAGGGTTGATTGATCTGACCAGTCATGGGAGGATTGATTGATCTGACCAGTCAGGGGATTGTTGATTGCTCTGACCAGTCAGGGGATTGTTGATTGATCTGACCAGTCAGGGAGGTTGATTGATCTGACCAGTCATGGGAAGGTTGATTGATCTGACCAGTCATGGGAAGGTTGATTGATCTGACAAGTCATTGGAGGGTTAATTGGTAGGATTGATTTACCTCCTCTGAGTAACATCCCCAACGAGACTCTCTCATGCCGACAGCTGGCTAGCAATACGGCATCTCGGCACTGTGAGATCCCTACACATTTAGTGTTCTCCCATGAAAATATTTCAAGGATTGATGGACACTCAGTCCTTCAATTAGTCAACAATCTCACTGTCATTCATCATTTACTTCTGGCAAAAAGAAATTTAATGCCAATATCTGTTTCTCACTGTCTTTATTTCGTTAGTCTTAATTATAATTTATTATTAATGTAATTAATATACTTTTCGTTGCTTGTTGTGTATATAGTTTTAAAGGTGGTGGTAGTGGTGGTGGTGGTGGTGTGTGGTGGTGGTGGTGGTGTGGTGGTGGTGGTGGTGGTGGTGGTGGTGGTAATGTAATGGTGGTGAAAACAGGTTGGATGGTTGTAGTGTGAGAGAAGGTGGTGGTAGCGAGGGATTGTTGTATTGTCATGGGGTAGTGGTGGAAAAGTTGGGTGGTGGGGGGAAGGGGGGTTGTAGATGCTGAGTGATGGAGGGTGGGTGATGGAGGGTGGGTTATGGGGTGGGTGATGGAGGGTTGTGGTTATGGAGGTGGGTGATGGAGGGTGGGTTATGGGGTGGGTGATGGAGGGTGGTGTAAGAGGCTCAACCAGATCAAGATGGTGGACTATTTAATGTCTATTCGTGCATAGTGCGCCAGCAATTCTTTGTATGGCAGGTGTGGTTGAATTTTGGAATGGTAGAGAGGCTTTTGAGGATAAAACCCACCAACACAACATTAAGCACCACACACAGTGCACCAGCACACACACATACATAATACACAAGCATACACACACACACACACACACACACACACACACACAACACACAGAGGTATGATAAAGCTCACGGTTCAGGGAGAGTAACCTAGTAACTACCAGTGAAGAGGCGGGGCCAGGAGCTAGGACTCGACCCCTGCAACCTCAACTGAGTACAACTAGGTGAGCGCACACACACACACACACACACAAGTGCTGAATCTCGACACAGGAGCTGAGTCTCGAACCCTGCAACCACAAGTAGGTAAGTACACAGGTCAGGTGTCTATCGACAAGTGCCTTTGACAACTGGTAACTAACATACAAATCAGGCCAAGTGTCTATCGACAAGTGTGTCTGACAACTAGGACCTACTACTACTATACTACTACTACTACTACTACTACTGCTACTACTACTACTACTACTACTACTACTACTACTACTACTACTACTACTACTGCTACTACTACTACTACTACTACTACAACTACTACTACTACTACTACTACTACTACAACTACTACTACTACTACTACTACTACTACTACTACTACAACAACTACTACTACTACTACTACTACAACTACTACTACTACTACTACTACTACTACTACCACACAGGAATTTCTTACCTCCCAGCTTAAGTATTATAAGAGCGTGGAAGACACCTATAATTCTCGTTTAAGTATTCACACTGAGTGACCTGAACGTTGAGAAGAATGATTATAACCCAGTGGAAGTACTTACCACTGTGTACTCTCCTACAATGTGTACTCACACTGCAACAAAGTCAGGTCCGCTAGCAGAAACAACACGAATATTAAACAGACTTATAGAACACGCAACTTAGCAAGTGGAACGCAAGTGGAAGACTTAATGTCTGGAAGGAACTCTCAAGGAATGGCTAAGAAAACATACTATACCGATACGATACATTACTACTATTTATCTCACTACTACTACGGTACTACGTACTATGTCTAGAGGTAATCTATCTACTATGTCTTAAGCATCATAGTAGCTTAGCCTACATTCCTTTATCCATGGTCTTACCTCATGATCTATACCTCAGTGTACTTACCTACATGTCTTACCTATCTATACTATTGTCATACCACATGGCTTACCTCAGTCTTAGCACTACATGTTTACGCTATAGACACGACTTAGGCCTCAAGTGACTAGCCTATGTCTTAAGCCTCATGAATAGCTACATGTGACTACCTCAGTACTTAGCTATGATCTTACTGCCTATGTCTTAGTCCTCATAGTCTAATCAAGCTATGTCACTAGCTCATGTAGCTTAGCCTCATGTCTTAGCTCATGTGTCTTAGCCTCATGTGTCTCACTAGCCTCATGTCTTAGCCTCATGTCTTTATCTCATGTGTCTTAGCCTCATGTGTCTTAGCCTCATGTCTTAGCCTCATGTCTTAGCCTCATGTGTCTTAGCCTCATGTGACTTAGCCTCATGTCTTAGCCTCATGTGACTTAGCCTCATGCTTGCTCTGTTAGCTCATGTCTTAGCCTCATGTCTTAGCCTCATGTCTTAGCCTCATGTCTAGCCTCATGTGTCTTAGCCTCATGTCTTAGCCTCATGTCTTAGCCTCATGTAGCCCTGTAGCCTCATGTGTCTTAGCCTCATGTCTTAGCCTCATGTCTTAGCCTCATGTCCTAGCCTCATGTGTCTTAGCCTCATGTCTTAGCCTCATGTCTTAGCCTCATGTGACTTAGCCTCATGTCTTAGCCTCATGTCTTAGCCTCATGTCTTAGCCTCATGTGTCTTAGCCTCATGTCTTAGCCTCATGTGTCTTAGCCATGCTTAGCCTCATGTCTTAGCCTCATGCTAGCTAGTCTTAGCCTCATGTCTTAGCCTCATGTCTTAGCCTCATGTCTTAGCCTCATGTCTTAGCCTCATGTCTTAGCCTCATGTCCTAGCCTCATGTGTCTTAGCCTCATGTCTTAGCCTCATGTGTCTTAGCCTCATGTCTAGCTTGTGTCTTAGCCATTGTCTTAGCCTCATGTCTTAGCCTCATGTCTTAGCCTCATGTCTTAGCCTCATGTCTTAGCCTCATGTGTCTTAGCCTCATGTCTTAGCCTCATGTCTTAGCCTCATGTCTTAGCTTCATGTCTTAGCCTCATGTCTTAGCCTCATGTGTCTTAGCCTCATGTCTTAGCCTCATGTCTTAGCCTCATGTCTTAGCCTCATGTCTTAGCCTCATGTGTCTTAGCCTCATGTCTAGCTCTGTCTTAGCCTCATGTCTTAGGCCTCATGTGTCTTAGCCTCATGTCTTAGCCTCATGTCTTAGCCTCATGTCTTAGCCTCATGTGTCTTAGCCTCATGTCTTAGCCTCATGTCTTAGCCTCATGTCTTAGCCTCATGTCTTAGCCTCATGTGTCTTAGCTCATGTCTGCCTCATGTCTTAGCCTCATGTGTCTTAGCCTCATGTCTTAGCCTCATGTCTTAGCCTCATGTCTTAGCTCATGTGTCTTAGCCTCATGTCTTAGCCTCATGTGTCTTAGCCTCATGTCTTAGCCTCATGTGTCTTAGCCTCATGTCTTAGCCTCATGTCTTAGCCTCATGTGTCTTAGCCTCATGTCTTAGCCTCATGTCTTAGCCTCATGTGTCTTAGCCTAGTCTATATGTCTTAGCCTCATGTCTTAGCCTCATGTCTTAGCCTCATGTCTTAGCCTCATGTCTTAGCCTCATGTGTCTTAGCCTCATGTCTTAGCCTCATGTGTCTTAGCCTCATGTCTGCCTCAGCTTAGCCTCATGTCTTGCTCATGTCTTAGCCTCATGTCTTAGCCTCATGTGTCTTAGCCTCATGTCTTAGCCTCATGTCTTAGCCTCATGTGTCTTAGCCTCATGTTGCCTATGTCTTAGCCTCATGTCTTAGCCTCATGTCTTAGCCTCATGTCTTAGCCTCATGTCTTAGCCTCATGTCTTAGCCTCATGTCTTAGCCTCATGTCTTAGCCTCATGTGTCTTAGCCTCATGTCTTAGCCTCATGTCTTAGCCTCATGTCTTAGCCTCATGTGTCTTAGCCTCATGTCTTAGCCTCATGTCTTAGCCTCATGTGTCTTAGCCTCATGTCTTAGCCTCATGTCTTAGCCTCATGTCTTAGCCTCATGTCTTAGCCTCATGTCTCTTAGCCTCATGTCTTAGCCTCATGTCTTAGCCTCATGTCTGCGTCTTAGCCTCATGTCTTAGCCTCATGTCTTAGCCTCATGTCTTAGCCTCATGTTGCTCTCAGCAGCTCATGTCTTAGCCTCATGTGTCTTAGCCTCATGTGTCTTAGCCTCATGTCTTAGCCTCATGTCTTAGCCTCATGTCTTAGCCTCATGTGTCTTAGCCTCATGTCTTAGCCTCATGTGTCTTATGCCTCATGTGTTACTATGCCTTAGCCTCATTGTTAGCATTCTAGCTCATGTCTTCTCATGTCTTAGCCTCATGTCTTAGCCTCATGTCTTAGCCTCATGTGTCTTAGCCTCATGTCTTAGTCTCATGTGTCTTAGCCTCATGTCTTAGCCTCATGTCTTAGCCTCATGTCTTAGTCTCATGTCTTAGCCTCATGTCTTAGCCTCATGTCTTAGCCTCATGTGTCTTAGCCTCATGTCTTAGCCTCATGTCTTAGCCTTATGTCTTAGCCTCATGTGTCTTAGCATCATGTCTTAGCCTCATGTCTTAGCCTCATGTCTTATCCTCATGTCTTAGCCTCATGTCTTAGCCTCATGTCTTAGCCTCATGTCTTAGCCTCATGTCTTAGCCTCATGTCTTAGCCTCATGTCTTAGCCTCATGTGTCTTAGCCTCATGTCTTAGCCTCATGTCTTAGCCTCATGTCCTAGCCTCATGTGTCTTAGCCTCATGTCTTAGCCACATGTCTTAGCCTCATGTCCTAGCCTCATGTGTCTTAGCCTCATGTCTTAGCCTCATGTCTTAGCCTCATGTCTTAGCCTCATGTCTTAGCCTCATGTCTTAGCCTCATGTCTTAGCCTCATATGTCTTAGCCTCATGTCTTAGCCTCATGTCTTAGCCTCATGTCCTAGCCTCACCTTGTTGCTATTACCTACCAGGTTTTCACTTGGCCATAAATGATAGAGTATTTAAGATCCCATAGGCACTACCTACATGCACTAGCAGTTTTGTCCACTGGTGACTCCGCCTACCACTGCTTCACTTCATCTGTCATCAGTATATAAGCTCCATCTCCAGCAATATACTGTATATATTAATGTGAAATGACCATAATCATAGCCATAATTTTTAAACGAGTGGACTGGTGATAAGCCAGTGGAAGGCCTCCGTCAGATGACCAAAAACTTCAGCGGCGGATCATCATATGACTAAGACCCGCGTCAGGGAACACTTATCAAGATTGATGGACTGGGCACATAGACTCCAGGCTGAGGGACTGATTACCTCTCTAGGTAAACTCCAGGTAACTCTCAGAAAATATGATAAACACAAATCGTGTGGCGAGATGAACACTGAGAAGAGAGAAGAAATAATAACGCTAACGAAAAGTAGATAAATACAAGGAAGCAACGAGATGCGGCCAGCAGCAAAAGCCTGGTTGATCAGGCCCTGATCCACCGGGAGGCCTGGTCGTGGACCGGGCGGCGGGGGCGTTGATCCCTGGAATACCCTGCAGGTAGATCGGCTAGAGAGCTACGAATGAAGAGAGTCGCTGGTAGATAGAAGGAAACGTTATAAGGACGATGTCTTACTCTGTGGATAACTTTTTAAAGTCATACAGAGGGGGAGATTATCTTAGAATTAATACCAGCACAAGAAAGTGGTAATTTTTTTTTTAATTCGCCGGTATTCTCCCGGCCCGGGTCTTTTCCATGTAGTGGTGACCCGGCCTTGGCTCCCTATCTGGGGAGTGTCTCGAGAATTAAGTCTCCCATGGGAGGAGGTACAAGTACCCCCTCATCTTCGGGACCAAGTGTCCCCAGGCCTAGCCACAGTCCCCGCCCTCACGGGGCTCGTAGGGAGAAGGTAGGCCTCTGGTCTGCCATCTGCCCCGCCCCAAAGGGGCTCGTGGGGATGGCAGTCTTGTGAGCTGCAGATAGTAGCAAGCTCAGGCCATCATTATATACTCACAAGTGGTATTTAAACAATATCACACTGCGGCTGACCGGGGGATCGAATCCGTGTTGTTTTAGTCCGCCTCGTGGGAAGCAAGTCAAAATTCACAACGCTCTAAACCACTGGACTAAACAATCCTACAGACATCATGTGCCTAGTGAATTAGGCTTGCTTGTAAACACAACACACACACACTGTGTGTGTGTGTGTTTGTGTTCTCTACATGCGTGTGTGTTTGTGTTCTCTACATGCGTGTGTGTTTGTGTTCTCTACATGCACACACACACACACAGTCTGTGTGTTTGTGCATGTAGATAACGTAAGGGTAACTTGAACAAAAATCTCAGTAACTGAACACGGCTCACTGCCACAACACACAAGAAAAAATTCCGGTGGTGAAGACTTTTTGTTGTTCTTATTATTTGCACGAGATTTTTTTTTCTGTTGTGGTTAATACGTAATTCTCTTTTTCAGTGTTTCCTGTTTTCATGTAACTGTTTTGTCATTCTCCTCCACATCACATTCCCTCCTACTCTCTCTCTCTCTCTCTCTCTCTCTCTCTGTTAGGGAGTCACTGTGTCCGAACTGTCGTGTAATACGTCTAACTCCTCTCGTCTTCAGTCTATAATAAAGTAAGCTAGCCCTCGTGTGCAGGTGTCGGGAGACACTTGTCCTGCATTTGTGAACCTTTAGAGTACCAATTTTTAAGACAGGCGCAATTCACACCTAACCACCACTCATGTACCCGTCCAATCTAAACTTACTAAAGCTACCCAAAGTTCTTGATTTAATCGTTACATTTTTCGGCCTTTTTTTCCACCTGGGGCTGGGACGAAGATGAAGGGGCCATTTTTACATCCCCTACCTTCATCACTCCCTATAGTAATATACCAACCCAATGAGGCAGCGAGTCGTCAATAAACCTCGCCCATGATTACTCACCTGATGTATCCCTCAGTATGGAGGGTTATAGGAAACTCTAGACGCATAATTCTCGCTCCGAAATCATGAAAATCACATGGTAAAGCTCGATGACGAAGAGGGTTAATCTTTAATTGAATGTTGAGTGCGGCAAGGAGGGAAGCTGGGTCCCCTGACAGTGGTGATGACTTGGCCGCATGTGCTGCTGGCCAGACGAGATTGAATGAGGTGATAATTGAAGACTGTGCTGTGCTCTCTCCTGTGCTATTTACCGACTCGGGTGTTAACTTGAGGTTCTGCTGCTGTGCTCTCCCCTGTGTTGTACACTGACTCGGGTGTTAAGGTTCTGCTGCTGTGCTCTCCCCTGTGCTGTACACTGACTCGGGTGTTAAGGCTCTGCTGCTGTGCTCTCTCCTGTGCTGTACACTGACTCGGGTGTTAAGGCTCTGCTGCTGTGCTCTCTCCTGTGCTGTACACTGACTCGGGTGTTAAGGCTCTGCTGCTGTGCTCTCTCCTGTGCTGTACACTGACTCGGGTGTTAAGGCTCTGCTGCTGTGCTCTCTCCTGTGCTGTACACTGACTCGGGTGTTAAGGTTCTGCTGCTGTGCTCTCTCCTGTGCTGTACACTGACTCGGGTGTTATCTAGCTATGCTACGCCTCTCCTTGTGTTGTACACGGGTTTTAACGATAAATACGTACATGAGTGGGTGTGGATGGGCGTGAGTGAGATCTGACTAGCTTGTGCTACTAGTCAGATGCCGTGCTCTTTCCTTAAGTGAATGTGACCTGACCTGACTAGGTTGGGGCATTGGCCTTGGCTAGTGGGGTACTTTGACCTGCCTCGCATGGACCAGTAAGCCTGCTGCAGTGTTCCTTCTTTCTTATGTTCTTAACTCTGTTTTAATGTCCGAATATCACGCTTTTCTGTTATAATTCTCGTGTTTATTACAAGTGGCGCTTCACAATACACAACCCGCACGTAGGAGAGAGAAGCTTACGACGACGTTCGGTCTGAGTTGGACCATTTACAGAGTCAAGATCACTTTGTAAATGGTCCAAGTCGGACCGAAACGTCGTCGTAAGCTTTTCTCTCACATGTGCGGGTTATTTGTGTATTAATCCAGTCAAGGTAGTGTGCCGGTTTGTTCTTTAAGTAGTGATTAAGTTAAAACTTCTTCAGTCGCCACTTTTAAGCGCTGCCTAAGTTTAAGTGGGAGGAAATAAAACTGGCCTGGAGAAGTAAGGTAATTACTGTAATGTAAAGAGAAGTAAACGCTTACGACTGGGCTCTCAGTAGTACCAGTTACCAGTAACCAGTTACCAGTAGATGACTCACTACCAACCGTCTGTGTGAATCACTGACTGTTATTCATGTTGCTGCTGACCGTAGTCAATAAAGGATCACATTATACTGCATATGTGTTTATATTTCCGTTGTGTCGGTATTTTATACCATTTATTTCCAATGCCTTACCCGCGAGGCACTGGTGAGTCAGTCTAAGATAGGGAGCAAAGAGAGGCAGGTCGGCTGTTGGCGCTTCCCATACTTCCCGTTATATATTATACGTACTACAAGCCTACGTGAGTATTTTTACCCCATCCACGTAATCGAATCCACATGACAGGGCCAGGATAGGCTAGCTATCGAAGTAATAGATGGCAATGCGGATGGTCACTCTCAATCTGGCTCCCATTCACATGCTGGTATGCTTGGTGGATCACGTTGTAGGTACCCTGGTATGATTGTTTACGAAAAAATGAGGGTGGTGGCAGCCGTAGGTCATAAAGACACATGGCATCCCGGATTCTGTTGTCTGGCGACCAGGGTCGTAAGAGGCGAGTCTGCAAGTTGTAGCCAAGAAAGATCATAGCATCGTAATGAGTGCAAGGAGGCTGCAACACGCCGGGGGTCTCAAGTGTTGCATCCTGTGCTGTATTCTGGGTCATCTGTTGCTTTGAGACTGCTGTAACCTCTCCTGTACTATAGGTAATCAACTTCTTTACAGGGACCTCGAGGGTAATAAGTCACTTCGACTTTTCTGCATTTGATAAATTCCGAGTCCTTTTGCTCCCGGAGCTAGGACATGGACCAGGCTCGTCTTGTGCTAGCCTGGTCGACCAGGCTAGCTTCCATTATGTGTGATAATTGTACATATGTATACCTGTGCCTAAATAAGCTTTCTGACTATCCTTGTTTTAACCATCTAGCTGATAGTAGATAGCATCTGTCGAGCACACAGCAATCCTCTGCAGACAGCCACAGTGTTCCCTGTGAAGTTTTATGCTATCTGCCCTTACCATGAATTACCATTGCTCCAAGTATTCCCAATCAGGTGTCCCTGTGATATGCCTTCGACGGATATAGAGAGCTGTTCCTACTCGCAGCCCGGCTCTGAGCCAGGCATGTCTGGTGCATGCTGTGTTGGGCCGCCTCCCGTGTTGTGCTCATCCCTGGTGGAACTGGTCTGGCTATACCGCCCAACTGTAGGCACAAGACACTGTGCACTGATCAAGACATTAGAAATGAAGAAGTTACTGGTGAAACGTTTCTTTGCTGTCCCCTAGAGTGGCCATCACGGGACAGTCTTCCTCAGGTGTTGTGATGAATGGTTTGAAAAACCGACAAGTTGAAGATTGAGACACTTATGCAGCATATGGGAATCTTTATTCAGGAAACGTTTCGCCACACAGTGGCTTCATCAGTCCAATACAAAGAGGAAGGCGTAAGGAGAGGAGGAGAATGAGGTAATCAGTCCCTCAACCTGGAGTCGATGTGTTCAGTCCATCAATCTTGTAGAATGTACAGCATAGGGCCGTAGACGTGGCTTATATACTGTAGTGAGGTGACGTGAAGCAGGTGGAGGCGGGGTCATAGTGGTACCATCCACTAGTCGAAGTAGGTCTTCGTCCAAAGGTTGAACAAGTGTTGAAGAATTCTTTGTAACAAGATCCCATGATGCTGCAGTGTCTGACAGTTGTGATGAATGGTGTTTTCTATTGGTCTCGCCTTGTCTACTCCCTTCGTTCCATTTCCCATTATCGATCTCAACAATGTTTCTCGCTGCCCTTAATGACCCATATGAGTTTAGACCCACAGCACGAATATAAAAATGATTAAATATCAAACTCTGCAAGTATCATCTAATGTTTATATTTATAATCATAATTTTTAAAATGGTGGAAGGGTGAGCCAGTGGAAGGCCTCGATCAGATGACCAGAAGCTCCAGCTGTGGGTCATCATATGACTAAGAT
Organism: Cherax quadricarinatus; assembly: GCF_026875155.1. NCBI lineage: Eukaryota > Metazoa > Arthropoda > Malacostraca > Decapoda > Parastacidae > Cherax > Cherax quadricarinatus. The sequence continues at coordinate 26,336,284 of NC_069458.1, read as the reverse complement.
CCACGTCAGAAAACACTTCTCCTGTTTCCTGACAGACCTTACCTAACCTAACTTAAACTCTACCAATCTCACCTCAGTTGTACAGGCAAGCCCCGCTTCACAGTGTTTCAGTGTACAGCGTCTCGCTAATACAGCGAGACGCTGTACACTGTACATTTATTCAGACTTCCTACAATAAACTAGCCACTACCATCCATAGGATGGATATAAGGTACATAAACTAGCCACTACCATCCACAGGATGGATATAAGGTACATAATAAACTAGCCACTACCATCCACAGGATGGATATAAGGTACATAATAAACTAGCCACTACAATCCACAGGATGGATATAAGGTTCATAATAAACTAGCCACTACAATCCACAGGATGGTTATAAGGTACATAATAAACTAGCCACTACAATCCACAGGATGGATATAAGGTACATAATAAACTAGCCACTACCATCCACAGGATGGATATAAGGTACATAATAAACTAGCCACTACCATCCACAGGATGGATATAAGGTACACAATAAACTAGCCACTACCATCCACAGGATGGATATAAGGTACACAATAAACTAGCCACTACCATCCACAGGATGGATATGAGGTGCACAGTAAACTAGCCACTACCATCCACAAGGTGGATATAAGGTACACAATAAACTAGCCACTGCCATCCACAGGATGGATATGAGGTGCACAGTAAACTAGCCACTACCATCCACAAGGTGGATATGAGGTACACAATAAACTATCCAATTCCGGGGGGGAAGAATCCAAACAAATGTGTCTGCCTTGATGTGAATGTGATTATTCTCGAATACCGCGACCCTCATGCAAGCTAGAGTTCCCGGTGTTCTTGATACTAGAGTAATGGCGCTCAGGGCGGCCACTGACACCACTAACCATTAGTCAAACAATTCGCAGCCAATACCATATCAGATGTTCGTTCCCTGACACACCTGCATGCCCAATATCATTGATTCTTATGACTATCAGGATCTAATTGGCTCGTTAAGATGCCCACCGATGATTCGACTCCTCGGCAATACCCCGAGTGTTTATTAATGACCCTGTGTGTTCTATAGCCGCGTTAAATATTGATAATGGAGGTGGAGAGGCCGGATAGGGCGGAGGAACGTGAGGTAAAGGTTTAATTGCCGGTTAACTTGTTGAGGTTAATCTTTGATCGTCCGGCCGATACCTGTAAACGACCGGTTAATACAAGACTTTTGTCTTTCCCTTTATCCTTTATCTGCTGCTTTTGCTGCTTCTCGTTCTGAACCTCCTTCGTTTTCAACTACCGCTCTTCCCTCTTTCATCATCTTTTCTACCCTACTGTTCATTATTTTTCTCCTTTTCTCCTGGTTTACCTCAGTTTTATCTCTAATGAGAACTCTACTTTAGTAAGACGTAGAATTAGAGGGGTTTATGACTGAAGTGTGCGAATGGAAAACGATAAATAAACCATGGGACAGATGGGGTTTATACCCATGGTCTAGTGGTTTATGGACTGGCCTGGAGTTTTAAGATAAACTTGATACAACTAAGTCACTGAAAATGTCTTATCAAGACGGGACTCACAGCAATGGATTCAAGTTAGAAAAGAATTAGGTTTAAAAAGCATACTAGAAAGCACCTGGATTTCCTTCAGACTTGAAGAGGAGTGGGACAGTTAACGTCACTGAGGCGAGAATTTTGCATATAAGAGGGGTGTGGGATGTGTGTGTGCGTGAGTTGAACGTGCCTAGGGTGAACCTATTCCCTTCCCATGTTCTTACCAGCTTAAAACACTACTTTTTGAGTGATTGTATTAAGTTATCTACAATCACTGTTGTATGGTCAGATTTTGACAAGAATCACTGTTGATTATATCTAACTAGTCACCGCTGGATGGGTCAGATTTTAACAATCACAGTTGATTCTGCTAGACTAACTACAATCACAATTGAATGGAGCCAGATTTTAACAACTAATCACAATTGATTGTGCTAGACTAACTACAATCACCATTGAATGGAGCCAGATTTTAACAACAATCACAATTGATTGTGCTAGACTAACTACAATCACCATTACATGGAACCAGATTTTAACAATCTCCCTGGAGTCCGTGTAATTGTAATACAATCACCATTTGAATGGGTTTTAACAAATCAAATTCTGGCAATCACTCAATCAATCATACCCGTTTTCCTCGTTATTGATACAATCACCTGAGTACAATTTACATTTCTCACATCCTCGTTTCCCTCAATTGCTACTCGTTGCACCGACCTGTCGTACATTCTATTACACGATTCTGATACTCAGTGTCTTAGGCCTAGATTTTCAAAATTATGTAAGATTTGTGAATATTTTGGACTAAATATATTGCATAAGTTAGTGGCTGCCTTCAGTGCTTATTTCTGCTTCAAAATACGTGTCAAAATACGTGTATTTGCTGTAACTTCTGTATGTCTCATGAGAGATACGAAAATAAGTTTTAATTTTAGCTATTAATTCAGGTGAGTTCAAGAGCCTAGTGTAGGCCTTACTACCGACTAGGTATTATTATTATTAAAGATTCGCCGGTATTCTCCCGGCCCGGGCCTTTTCCAAGTGGTGGCCCGGCCTTGGCTCCCTCTTTAGGGAGTGTCTGAGACCTAAGTCTCCCATGGGAGGAGGTACAAGTACCTCCTCATCTTTGGGACCAACTGTCCCCAGGCCTAGCCACAAGCTAGGCCTCTCTGGTCTGCCATCCCCGCCCCAAGGGGGCTAATGGGAATGACAGTCTTATGAGCTAAAGGCTCGGGCTCAGGCACCTACCCTACCCTAGAAGGGTTAGGCATGGTGTCGATTGACCGACTAGGTAGTCTCTGCAATGTTTATGATGATGATTATTATTATTATTATTATTATTATTAGTAGTAGTAGTATTAGTACTTTTATTATTATTATTATATTATTACACTATTATTACTATTACTCTTATTATTATTTAATTTATGATCAGATTTGAAGATTTTTTTTTTTTTTACACAGGGTTTGACAAGGTTAGGTTAAGGATCCCTAGCTTTATTGACAAGCTGAGAGCTGTTCCCTACATCATCCCATCTCTCTCTCTCTCTCTCTCTCTCTCTCTCTCTCTCTCTCTCTCTCTCTCTCTCTCTCTCTACACACACACACACACACACACACACACACACACACACACACACACATACACATACACATACGCCACACACATAACAGGCCAAGTGTCTCTCGACAAGTGCCTTTGACAACTGGTAACTAACACACACACACACACACACACACACACACACACACACACACACACACACACACACACACACACACACACACACACACACACAGAGTGACCTAGTAGCGACCAGTGAAGAGGCGGGGCCAGGAGCTTGGACTCGACCCCTGCAACCTCAACTAGGTGAGTACAACTAGGTGAGTACACACACACACACACACACACACACACACACACACACACACACACACACACACACACACACACACACACACACACACACACACACACACAACACACACACATACACACACACATACACACACACATACACACACACACATACACACACACCATACACACACACAACACACACCACACACACACACACACAAAACACACACACACACACACACACACACACACACACACACACACACACACACACACAACATCTGCCTACTTCACAACGATCAGTAAGGTTCCACAAGGGTTATCCTGTCTCCCGTTCTGTTCTCAATGGCCAGTAGTGACTTTGTCAGTGTGGTATTAAGATTCTCTCTCCCACTATGCTGATGCCTCCATGCATATATACATAAATACATGCACAAATACATCGATATATACATTAATACATGCATATATGTATAAATACATGCACAAGTAGACCTGCCAGTAGACCGTATTCAGCACTTTCAAGTACCTCAAGAAATGGAATGGCGGTCAGGCAACGTGATGGTCATGGACTCCTGATCCAAGGAACTGGAAGTATTCCTACCATTTCTCGGTTGAAAATTACCTCTGGTTCCCTCCCTGGCTCTGTGGCCACTACGGGTTTAGCTCTTTCCCATAAAGCTTATAATAATAATTATACAGTTTTATTATTAGATAAATGATACGTAGTAGTCGTACTGTGCCGAGTTAAGGGCAGGTAATAAGGTTTGATTCAAGGACATGCGAGCTCAAATTCCCTGGATTTAGAACCCTTCGCCATCATTGAAGTTCCTACCTTCTAGGACGGGAAGTGATGAGCCTCGTATATAATTTCAGACTTAAAATTTAACTCATAATAATCCAATATCAGTAATTGACTTTTTTCTTTTAGTTATTTTTTTCGTAATTAATAGCATTAAATAGTGCAAAAGAGTTTCATATAAGTTATAAATAAAAATTTACATAAATATAACTAGTCTGTCGTCTAAAAGTTATAGCTGGAGCTTTTGGTCATCTGACCGAGGCCTTCCACTGGCTTACCACCCCACCACTTTAACAGTTATGGTTATGATTATAACCATTGGTACTTTAATTAATATGCCAGCACTGAGGACAAACTAATGTAATTAATTCTCACAGCACTGAAGGATCAAAGTTGAATATGTAAATAATTCAGAGAGACATTAGAATCACACACACACGCACGCTTGACGAGACAGTGGAGACAAACTCAATACACAGCCTCAAGAATAGATATGAAGAGTCCAGAAATAAGTGATACCGGTCAGAGTGGTTTAGGAGGGGGAGCCAGGAGCTGGCCATCGACCCCCGCAAACATAACTCGGTGAGTACACGAACACACTAGGACTGATAATAACGGCCATGAAGTATCACATTAGCAGGCAGGATGCTGCTGATTGCAGTTATTTCGTAATTAAATAAATTTCCAAGGCAGCAACGGTTCTCCTCGCGGGATTCCACTACGGACTTTACCTGAATATATTTCTAAGTGGAGATTCCTCAAGCAAGTTAAAAATTTTTTTCGTTAAAGCCAAAGACTGTAATGTGTTTTACTGGGAAGTATGTACGAGATACTGGAAAATTTTGTGTGTGTACTCATCTATTTTCATTTGCCTATTTGTGGTTGTAGGGTCGATTCTTTGCTCCTGGCCCCGCCTCTTCGCTGATCACTAAGCCCACTCTCTCCCTGCTCCAAAGCCATGTATGGATCCTGCCTCCATTGCTTCACACTCCAGTGTTCCACTTCCTGACAACTCTAAAGCTAAAGCAGTACTTCCTAACATTCCTATGTGTGTACTTTGCAACATACTCATTCCCCTCCAGTGAGAATTCTTAAACGCCACTATTCAGTACTATCTTTGTCTTAAATTCACTTTTCCTGTCATTCTCTCTCATTCCTAACGTGTACCTAGGCCATTCAGATGTCATATGTAGGGCGTTACCTAGGCCATTTAGATGTCATATGTAGGGCGTTACCTAGGCCATTTAGATGTCATATCTAGGGCGTTACCTAGGCCATTTAGATGTCATATCTAGGGCGTTACCCAGGTAGGTCATTCAGATGTCATATCTAGGGCGTTACCTAGGCCATTTAGATGTCATATGTAGGGCGTTACCTAGGCCATTTAGATGTCATATCTAGGGCGTTACCTAGGCCATTTAGATGTCATATCTAGGGCGTTTCTGTCATCCTAATTCATACCGTGTCGCTCCTAGAGTGTTCCTACCATGTCAGCTGTTCTAGGACATTCCTATTATCTTTTTTTTTATTCCAAAGACATATCTGTATATCATTCTTAAGACATTCCTGTGTCATTTGTATAATATAAATAACTCTTATCTAAGAAATTTCATTCCTACAACATTCCATCTCAGTAAGTTCATTCCCCTGGCTTCATTCCTCCCTCTCCCTCCATCTCCTTCCTCTATGTTAACCCTCCCCAATTTAGAAGCAAGCAATTCCGACCACTTTATGTGATGGGTAATTAGCTCTGGATGTTGTTAATGTCCCAACTTGAGTAGATGTACTCAGGACTGAGTACTTGCCTGTGTTGTGAGTTAAAAGTTGGTTGATTACACTTCATGGAGAGAGAGAAAGTTTTCCTTGCACGTGATTGTTGATTATTATTATTATTATAATCAAGGGGAAGCGCTAAACCCGTAAGATTATACAGCGCCCAGGAGAGGGGGGATGTGGAAGGCATTCAGGCTTAATTCGGGGAACTGGAGCACAGATCCAATTCCTTAAATGAAGAGCCCCTCACCAACATCAAGGAACCTTCCATGAGGGGACGTGATTGTTGAGAACAATCACGGTTGAATATTTTCTTTCCCCTCTGTGCGTATGTAAATATTTTTTTTAAAGATGTGATTTTAAATGATACATTTGGAATGAGGATAACATTCGAGAAATCATGAAAACCTATATTTTATACACCTCGTCCAGCCCCCTGAGGTAGGCCGAGTACACGACGCCTATGGTCGTGCCTCTCTCCCTAGAAAAGTTAGAGGTGGGAAGCAAGGTAAACACCCATAGAAGATTAGAAGATGTGGGAGTTAGAAGGATGTGGGGTGAGAAGAGAATGGCGGTGAAAGAGGTGTGGGAGTAAGTTAGAAGGGTGTGGGAGTATTCTCTGGAGCGAATCAGATAAAGATATCAGATAATATATACATGGAAGATACTGGAGGGTCTAGTCTCACATCTACACATTATCATAACAATGTACTGGAGTGAGAGTTATGGGAAGAAGTGGTCAACAAATTCGGTGAAGAGCAGGGGCACCGCAGGATTAATAAGAGAGCATTGTATCAACTTCCGTGGCCCAAGACTATCGAACCTTCTACCAGCAGCCATCAGGAATATTGACGCAACAAGTGTGGTTTGCCTGGTAATCCTCTGGTAATGGAATCCTAGAAATTGGTTACAGGGTCTGTCTTTACAGTTTTGCAGACGGGGTAACTAAACAAAATGAAAACTATATAAAGTGGATTTATTGATATAAAAAAATGGTATGCTAACAACGTTCTGTACAATATCAGTATATATATATATATACATACACCTTTTGGCACAATTATTGTCAGCTAAAGCACTGTTTATCACCTAAATACGAGACATGATTACGTTTATATTCTCTTCAAAAAAATGATTATTATTATTATTAAATATTAGCCGGTATTCTCCCGGCCCGGGCCTTTTCCAAGTGGTGGCCCGGCCTTGGCTCCCTCTTTAGGGAGTATCTGAGACCTAAGTCTCCCATGGGAGGAGGCACAAGTACCTCCTCATCTTTGGGACCAACTGTCCCCAGGCCTAGCCACAAGCTAGGCCTCTCTGGTCTGCCATCCCCGCCCCAAGGGGGCTAATGGGAATGACAGTCTTATGAGCTAAAGGCTCGGGCTCAGGCACCTACCCTACCCTAGAAGGGCTGGGCATGGTGTCGATCTTAAAAAAAAAAAAAAAAAATCCTGACACGACTCTTAAATCATACTGATGACCCAATACAAAACTATGTTAATGTATAAACACATTTTTTATCTATTAATGCTGAAGACTTTTCATTCTCTTATTATTCAAATTAATTTTATGTCAACATATATCAGTATTTTCGAGATTAAATATATTAAACAATTAAATTTACATATAAAAATACTTCACATGGTCTTCCAAAATTATAAATGTTATCCCTTCACTGAATACCTAAAAAAAAAATCTTAAAATTATGAAATACATACACACAAAAAAATTTAATTTTGTTTTTAAATTACAAGATCCTTTTTTTTCTGATATTACATTTAAAAAACACAATTATCACTTTGTTTATATAAAAAGGGAGGGGGTTACTTATTTAAATATGTTCGTTAATGGCTGCTTTCTGTAGTATTTTGTATTAGTATGGCAAGAACGGGTAAATTTACAGGTGTTACTTAACAAAATCTACTTAAAGCATATTCCTTAAATATAGATGCATTAAAAACTTTTACAATTCGGCTTGTCTTCCTGCATTTGTTAAATATTTCATTATTAACAGTTGTAAATACAGGGGTACTGGGTATATGTACACAGATGTATATGTCTGTCAGTGTATATACACTGCTTTTTGGGATAATCGGAAAGTCATTTAAGGTTTTATACACATTGTCACGGTTATATACACCGAGAGGTGAAGATTAACACACATGTACAGCGGTTGGGTGTCTTTATTGATGAAATGTTTCGCCTACACAGTAGACATCTCCAGTTAGAGGCAGCAGGTGTAGTTACTGCTTCTGCCTTTATATTTAACTGAAGAAGTCTACTGTGTAGGCGAAACGTTTCGTCAATGAAGATACCTGTTGTGCATATGTCTTAATTTTCAACTTGAAAGTATTTTATACTGTTTTCAACAACACTGACAGCTGTATCTCAGTGTATACACGCTTATTTTACCTCTGTCCTTGCTCAAGAGATCAGTATCCTTGACGTAGTGGACAGGTTACGAGCATCTCTAACGACCTTCGTGTAGTTGATATGCTTAAAATTACATTAACCAAGCATATCTCAAGTGTATTTTCGAGTACACAGCACCAGTGTGGAGCCTACATATGCCCAAATGGCAAATCCAAAGGTTTGTCTTCGAACTTGTCATGGTGCCGGGAAGGGGGTCATCCATCGACTGGGGAATGAGAAGTATTTTTTTGATAAATTAGACACATGTGCAACTCTTGGGTATCTTTATTAAGGAAACGTTTCGCCACACAGTGGCTTCATCAGTCCATACACAGGAGAAACTTGAAGAACAGGAGGAGAATGAGGTAATCAGTCCCTCAACCTTGAGTCGATGTGGTCAGTCCATCGAGGGACTGATTACCTCATTCTCCTCCTGTTCTTCAAGTTTCTCCTGTGTATGGACTGATGAAGCCACTGTGTGGCGAAACGTTTCCTTAATAAAGATACCCAAGAGTTGCACATGTGTCTAATTTATCAACGTGTCGGTTCTGTGAACCATTCATCTCCAAGTATTTTTTTTATCAGATGAGATGGGTAACCAAAACACAGAATCAAGGTACGTCCTCTTAATGGATGGACTCTTACAGCATTTACACGTAATTTCACAGTTTTATCTAGACTACTCACACAGTTGATAGGCTTGAATTCCCATTAATCACCTGTAGTTTTCATAACTAGCCTGTAAACTAGCAGTAAACTAGCCTGAGTGGCTAGTTTACTGCTTATCCAATGCTCGTCCTTTGACTACTAGTGCTTAGTAGGATTACAGAGGTCACAGTGGGTCTTTACCAGACCACATTGGGCTTAATTACACCTTTGTAATTGAATTCTGTAAGTATAAACTTGAGAGTAGTTTCAGCTGTATCTAGATGGCGTAATACGCACGTTGGAAAAATGTTACTGGAACAACGTTTCGCTCTTTGTATTAACATAAGTAATAATGTTCGTAGAATTACCGATAATATGTAAAGTAAAAGGATACAAGTGCATCTAATGTGACATTTTATTGCGGCAACGTTTCGCTCTCCAGGAGCTTTGTCAAGCCGTTACGGCTTGATAAAGCTCCTGGAGAGCGAAACGTTGCCACAATAAAATGCCACATTAGTTACACTTGTGTCCTTTTACTTTGCATAGGAATGAAGGAACTGTAGGACGTATACGCTAGGCGGCTCCAATTCTCACTCACATTCACTGGTATACCCGCCCAGGCTAGCTGATAAAACCCTACAAAGAGCGAAACGTCTCGATAACAGTTTATTCTGTAGTTTGTCTTCCCCATAATCACTGGTTGAACCCAACAGTTACCAATGACTGATCATGATTGGTCAATCATTGACCAATCATGGACCAGCTTCTCCACTTAACCTCTACAACAAATGTCAACATGCAATACATCAGCCAATCACAGACCAACTTAACTGTTAGTTAATGCCAGACGGGAAGGGAGGAAGGGTAAGTCTCGTCATGGTATATACAATGCTTGGTATATTCCAGCATATACACCAAGAGGTGTGTATGAGACTGTATGGGCGCTCAAAGAATTGTTTTCAAAAGGGTAAGGAAGGAAAATGTACTCTTGTTGGACGGGAAAAATCGCTTAAAGAAAAAAAAAAACTAGGATAAAGGGTAAATGTCAGTCCTCAGATAAAATTCTAAATGTCAGTCTGTAGAAGGGTATCTGTCACGCTGACAAGATATAGATATCCAACAAAAGCCTATCGTAGGTGCTGTTGCTATTCTTTTGTTAGAAATGGCAGTTTTGTTGAATGCACGAAGCAGATGCCTCCTCTTGCACCTTTCTGTAAATGCCCTTGTATCAGGGTATATACACCAAGAGGTGTATATACCCTGGTGTATATACACCAAGAGGTGTATATACCTTGGTGTATATACACCAAGAGGTGTATATACCCTGGTGTATATACACCAAGAGGTGTATATACCTTGGTGTATATACACCAAGAGGTGTATATACCCTGGTGTATATACACCAAGAGGTGTATATACCCTGGTGTATATACACCAAGAGGTTTATATACCCTGGTGTATTTACACCTAGAGGTGTATATACCCTGGTGTATATACACCAAGAGGTTTATATACCCTGGTGTATTTACACCTAGAGGTGTATATACCCTGGTGTATATACACCAAGAGGTGTATATACCCTGGTGTATATACACCAAGAGGTTTATATACCCTGGTGTATTTACACCTAGAGGTGTATATACCCTGGTGTATATACACCAAGAGGTGTATATACCCTGGTGTATATACACCAAGAGGTGTATATACCCTGGTGTATATACACCAAGTGGTGTATATACCCTGGTGTATATACACCAAGAGGTGTATATACCCTGGTGTATATACACCAAGAGGTGTATATACCCTGGTGTATATACACCAAGAGGTGTATATACCCTGGTGTATATACACCAAGAGGTGTATATACCCTGGTGTATATACACCAAGAGGTGTATATACCCTGGTGTATATACACCAAGAGGTGTATATACCCTGGTGTATATACACCAAGAGGTGTATATACCCTGGTGTATATACACCTAGAGGTGTATATACCCTGGTGTATATACACCTAGAGGTGTATATACATTCAAAATTGCGTATTACCTAGGGTATAGCATACATCATGTCCTAATCGACTTGTAGTCGACAGCCCACGTAGGATCAACTAGACTGTTCATCCTACGATGGGTCTTATTCCTATCGGTGGCTTCCAGTATATGCTAGTGTGGATTTGACAGACCAGGTCTGTGTTATATTTCAGGGATATAAGCACAGCCTGATTGACATACAGTGAAGGACTCTTAATGGGTACAATCATAATCATAATTTTTAAATTGGTTGAACAGTAAGCCAGCTGAAGGCTTCGGTCAGATGACCAGAAACTCCAGATGTGGGTCGTTATATGACTAAAACCCACAACAGAAAACGTCCTGTTACTCGGTAGGCTTCAAGTTCTGTTCAGTCTCGTGAATGATCAATACATTTATTGACTTACGGACCTGTCTGTTGTATAATCAGGTCACGCTTGGCAAGATAATAAATTTATTAAGGCAGACATAAGTACGTAATTGTATTACACAAAGAGGGGAAACTACACTATTCTTTTAGTAGACAATAAGTACATACATTCACGTTGAAAAAAAAAGAAAATTAAACAGGCCAGGAAAGCTTTGGCAAAACTGCTATGGATACCCTTCCAGGGGAGAGCATTGATATTCGGGAAGGACTCTTAATCCAAGGAATTGGAGTCACTCCTCCCTTGGGTCAAACATCATTCCCCCTGGCGTTGTACCACCTCGAAGTATTTACCGTTTCTCCATGAATCCAGTTAAATTGGCTATCGCAGATAGGCACTATCACAATATAGCCTATCACAGATAGGCAACAGACTGTCATACCTCGGCTCTAGAAGCTTAATGAACAATTTACAATAGACATATAGAGTAGTCCAACAGTGAACGGTTTGTTCCACTAGCTGGAACGATGCTGAACAAGAATATTACCCTACACTGAAGTTACCCACACACTCAATTGTTCACATGAACAAACACTGAACAACCTCCTTGAATATCTTACGGAGGTGAGCACACGTTTAACATGACAGACTGTCATATCTAAGATGAGGTTTATCACAGACCTGGGAATGATTCCGGGTTATGTAATGAGAAAAGTCTTTTATCTTCCGGGTCACACTATGGACACCATAGAAATAAGTAAGGCTCTTTTTCCTCTTTATGCTATGAACAATGATATCCACTGCAGATAGTGGTCGTTTACTTTCTTGGATAATAATAAACTGTCCTTATCCAAACAGCATAATAAATCCAGTTTATATGATGATGGAATGTCATTTTATCCTAGTGGATAATGACGTATTGGATAACGTAGTTCAGCAAGGCACATTTCACTTTTCGTGCTTTATTTTTCATATTGCAGTTTGCAAGAGCTTCAGTTCATGGCTCATAGTTATATTATAAACTAGTTTACCATTAGTCACTTAAATTTTTTAAAATAGTTGACCACAAATTTAGTTTTGTAAACAGAAAACGTAATGTCATCATGCCTTCACAGTAACAACATTCATAACTCGACTCGACTCTGCAGTGAACTCGAAGTCATTCACATTTCGGACATCTGAATGTACATTAGGACATTCTACAGGACTCTTCAGAGGTTCTCAAGATTAGAGAACAGACGTTGCAACAGTACAGAGAACGGACATATGCTCACCTTTTTTTATCGTGAAAAAATAATGGCCCCCATATGAATGGCAAACAAAATTAACACATCTATTGTTTCCAATCTCTCTCTCTCTTTTTTTTTTTTTTTTGCAGATAGACTTTGAGAACAATTGTGCGCGCGTCACTAGGGCTTTTGTCTTCTTTGTTTATTGTTAAAGGAAGAAGAAACAGAGGTCACGGTAACAGGAGGGTTGGGGCAGGTGGTTGACTGTTGTGTTCTACTAAAGGTGCTTTTCTCTGTTGCTCCTTCTGACATATGTTTCTACTGTTGCGGTCGTTATTTGAGTTGCTAGTTTTCTTCCGCTGTGTCCGTTGCTGTTGTGGCTACTTCTGTTGCTGGTGGTGCTTCTGTTACTGCTAATGGCACCTCCGTTGCTCTTGTTATCACTCCGTGTAATATTCATAGGCTTTTTTTTTTCAAAAAAAAACACTATGTACCATCCTTGTATTTAACCCGTTTCTGATGTGGCAGTTGCTATCCATGAAGGTTCTTTGATGTTCATGACGGATTTATATACAAGGAATATGACCGCCCCTTCTATAGGTCGAATCTCGTTGTTCCCCATTCCTCCACGCTCTATATGAGCCGTGCATTGGTTTAGTGTTCTTCCATGAATTTGATAAATTTAATAATGGCAATGTCGGTACGGTGTGGCAAGCGATATCACAGTGGTCGAGCAGGTGTGGTAAGCAGTATCACAGTGGTCGAGCAGGTGTGGTAAGCAGTCACCAGCAGGGTACTTTCTCCCCGTGATGCACATGGGGTCACCGAACCATGCAAGCCCTCACTGAAGCGTCTCTGAGGATTACCTGGAGCTACCACACAACTGCCTTTTTTTATAATATAGTATCCCCTAGCCACAGGCTTATCAAGGGATACACACGCACACACACACACACACACACACACACACACACACACACACACACACACACACACACACACACACACACAAAGCTTATAAAATATCAATGTTTTATATAGTGTATCACGTCGAAGATTCATTTGTAATCCCGATGCTTTACTAACCCAGGAAATCCCAAGAAAGCCAAGCACTGTGACATTTTCACTGGCGTCATTTTCTTTCTCATGATGCGACTAGCATCAGCCGACTAAACTCCTAGGTATCAACTATCAGTTGACAGTATTTGAGGTTATTTGCCATATTCCTGGTAAATACGGATGTTATGGCATTTCATGATATGCTTCATTGTCCCCGATATCGCTAAAATACTGCCCTGAGATTTCGCCATAATGTCGGATGTGAGCAACGTTGTGTCTGGTTATGCTGTCTTCAGATTTCTTTATCGACGCCACCGAAACGATCAAAGAATATCCCCTTAAATGTCCCTGGATGTCCTTAAGTTGCCAACGATGTTACAAAGCCACATACAAAAGGTGACCACACACACTGGGTTGACAGTATCCTCGAATAATCACATAGTGTCCGCAGTCGCCCACAATGTCCAGAAGAGACTACCTGTCCGCCAGTCACTGAGTCTCTGGGTTCAGGGTCCTCGCTCTCTTATCTTCACAAAACATCTCTTGGAAGGTAACCTTTTCTTGTTTGGTTTTCTACCGTCCGCTTTATCCTCTTCCAGCACATTTTATCTTGTCATTTCCAAGCTTTTTCCAGGGATACAAAGGGATGTTGCCAACATGCAGGAAAAGAAACAGGTACAGAAAACCTTGACAAAGCAAATCTCTTCAGAGGGCAAATATCAAGCCTCAAATATAACGAGACGCTGTGTGGAGCATTACGAAACTCGAGAGCGAAACGTTGTCACGATAAAAGCCTGATGCCTTTCTTCTTTTTTTGTCCTTTCTATAGAAAAACTTGCTTTCTGATTTGCAGTTAAGCTGTGTGGGATAATGAGGATCTGATGTTGGTGTGGGGCTCTTGATCCAGAGAGTTGGAACTCTAGTCCACTCCCTCGGATGCAACCCAGTTACCCCGCCACCATCCCTCCCATACAAGTTTAGCGCTTCCCCACGAATTTAATCAAATTATAGCACAGATCTTTACACGAGAATCAAATTCACCTCTTCCAACGGTATTATTATTGTTATTGTTATTATTATTAGGTAAGGTCCGTCAGGAAAAAGAACAAGTGTTTCCTGACGCGGGTCTTAGTCAGATGATGACCCGCCGTTGGAGCTTTTGGTCATCTGACCGAGGCCTTCCGCTGGCTTACCCCTCCACCCCTTTAAAAATTATGACCATAGTTATAACCATTTGTTATTACCCTAAAGGGTAGAGTAGCTCCAGTTCCTTCGATCAAGAGTCCTGCACCAGCAACAAGGCACCCCCTTTGAAGAATGCAATTAAGGCAACTTGGTCTTGACGACAGTACAACCGAGTTTGCCATAACACGATAGGGATAACCTGTTTAAATTCACTTAAATTCTTCCAGACTCACCGATTCCCATTTTTTCAGTATTTCAGACTTGAAATTAATGCCCTGTTTGCCTGTTTGACAACAGGAAAGGCATTCTGGTTTCTGTTTTTGAATCGCCACTCTGTCTTGATATGTTACAAGTATCTTTCAAAAACACATCCATTCAACATTTAAACTTGAGACAAGAACTCGCACGAAAACTGAATTTCTTTTCATCTGTCTTTTCAGTTCAGTACCCTGGAAGTGTCTAGTTTTTTCAATAGATAATCTTAAGTCAGGAAACAGGACGCGCCTCCTGACAGAGGTCTTTGTTAGCTAACCAGTTCAGTGGTTGAGCACGGGCTGGTTTACCCCAGCTACGCTTTCCACACTATCCACAGGATCACAGCAATGTTCGAGGATGATTTGCCCTTCTTCCCATGGGTCACTTTCGTTCATTCCGTGCGCGAACTGAAGTCCAGGCGCCTGGTTGGAAGTTTCCCAGGCTAGTATTCTTTAGTTAGCACCGCCTCGCTTTTCCAAGCTTCTGGATGAAGGTGGGCAGAGTCCTGGCGTTCTCGATGCGTGCTGGAGGCAGGGAGGCTGGGTTGGAGGAAGCCAGGAGGTGTCTCACTAGTTCCCTTATATTACCTCCGTGTATCTCCCGAGGCTCCAGGGGCAGATCTGCAAAGAAAAAAACGGAAATTAGGCTTTGGCCCTCATGAAAGTGCATTAAATAACATTGTAACGATGATATTTGCAAAGCTAATTAGCTTTACAATAAGATAATCAAGTTTATATGCATTGAGAAGTTTGTATCTCACAGTAGCCAGAGCAAAAGTGGCTGTGGCAAGAACAAAAACAGAAGTAGCACCAACATAAAAGCAGTAGTAACAACAGCGACAACAGAAAAACAGTAGCAATAACAGCAGCAGCAGGTGCAGCTGTGGCAACAACAGCAACGAGAGACGCAGTTGTAGCAGTAACAGCAGACGCAACTGTAGCAACAGCAGATGCAGCTATGGCAACAACAGCAGCAGTAGACGCAGCTGTAGCAACATCAGCAGCGCACCTGTAGCAACGACAGCAACAGGAGACGCAGCTGTAGCAGCAACAATCCTGAACCTTCAGTCACTCATCAGATATCTCCAATATAAACTAATGAGTGAACACAGAACACTTAAAGGTCATCATCAACTGAACTGAACAATAACTCCCTTAGAACCATCTTCAAACCCATGACTGAACAACGCTGAGTTTTTTATTTTTTAGTTTCCCATCTCAAGACGTAATCACGTAGATTTCGTTTTCTTTATAAGGTAAGATTAAATACGTATCTTCAATTTTCGTTGCCTAGTTTATGTATTCGTAATTAGCCAATTTATGGGGCCGTTGTGATAGTTTATTGGCGTACTCAACCGTGTGTACTTGCCTGTATGTACTAGCTTATATGTGGTTACAGGGGGTCAGGTCTTGGCTGTTGGCCGAGCCTCTTCGCTGGAAACGACTGGGTTAATTCACTCCTTTACTTCTATAACCTTATCGTACCTCCTCTTAAAGCTGTGTATGTATGGATGGATTTTTGCCTCTACTGGTCTCAGACCGGGCCGCGGGGGCGTTGACCCCCGAAATCCTCTCCAAGTAAACTCCAGGTAACTACTCCACTGTCGTGTGTAGTAGTAGTAGTAGGTACTAGTTATCAAAGGCACTTGTCGATAGACACTTGGCCTGTTATATGTGTGGTGTATGTATGTATGTGTGTGTGTGTACTCACCAAGTTGAGGTTGCAGGGGTCGATTCACGGCTCCCGGTCCGGATATGTGTGCGTGTGTTTACCTGGAGTTTACCTGGAGAGAGTTCCGGGTCAACGCCCCCGCGGCCCGGTCTGAGACCAGGCCTCTTGGTGGATCAGAGCCTGATCAACCAGGCTGTTGCTGCTGGCTGCACGCAAACCAACATACGAGCCACAGCCCGGCTGATCCGGAACTGACTTTAGGTGCTTGTCCAGTGCCAGCTTGAAGACTGCCAGGGGTCTGTTGGTAATCCCCCTTATGTGTGCTGGGAGGCAGTTGAACAGTCTCGGGCCCCTGACACACACACACCTATTTGTGGTTGTGGGTGTGTACTCGCCTAATTGTGGTTGCATGGGTCGATTCACAGCTCCTGGCCCCCGTGTGTGTGTGTGTGTGTACTCACCTAATTGTGGTTACATGGGTTGATTCACAGCTCCTGGCCCCTGTGTGTGTGTGTGTGTGTGTGTGTGTGTGTGTGTGTGTGTGTGTGTGTGTGTGTGTGCTCGCCTAATTGTGGTTGAGTGTGTGTGTACTCACCTAATTGTGGTTGCATCTGGAGGTTACCTGGAGGTTATTCCGGGGATCAACGCCCCCGCGGCCCGGTCCATGACCAGGCCTCCCGATGGATCAGGGCCTGATCAACTAGGCTGTTACTGCTGACTGCACTCAGTCCAACGTACGAGCCACAGCCCGGCTGATCCGGCACTGACTTTAGGTATCTGTCCAGCTCTCTCTTGAAGGCAGCCAGGGGTTTATTGGTAATTCCCCTAATGCTTGATGGGAGGCTGCTGAACAGTTTTGGGCCCCGGACACTTATGGTGTTTTCTCTTAGTGTACCAATGGCGCCCCTACTTTTTATTGGGGGCATTTTGCATCGCCTGCCCAGTCTTTTACTTTCGTAGGGAGTGATTTCTGTGTGCAGATTTAGGACCATTCCTTCCAAGATTTTCCAAGTGTAGATTATGATATATATCTTTCCCTCCTGCTTTCCAACGAGTACAAGTCAAGTGCTTCCAAGCGTTCCCAGTAGTTAAGGTTCTTGACAGAACTTATACGTGCAGTAAAGGATCTCTGTACACTCTCCAGATCTACGATTGCACCTGGTTTGAATGGAGATGTTAATGTACAGCAGTATTCCAGCCTAGAGAGAACAAGTGATTTGAAAAGGATCATCATGGGCTTGGCATCTCTCGTTTTGAAAGTTCTCATTATCCATCCTATCATTTTCTTTGCACGTGCGATCGTGGCACTGTTGTGATCCTTGAAAGTGAGATCCTCAGACATTACTACTCCCAGGTCCCTTACATTATTTTTCCGCTCTATTGTATGGCCGGAGTCAGTAGTATACTCTGTTCTAGTTATTATCTCCTCCAGTTTTCCATAACGGAGTAGTTGGAATTTGTCCTCATTGAACATCATATTGTTTACCGTTGCCCACTGGAAAACTTTGTTTATATCTTCTTGGAGGTTAACCGCGTCCTCAGCAGATGACAGCCTCATGCAGATCCTAGTATCATCCGCAAAGGATGATACGGTGCTGTGGTGTATATCTCTGTTTATGTCTGATATGAGGATAAGGAATAAGATGGGTCGATTCACAGCTCCTGGCCCCTGTGTGTGTGTGTGCGTGTGTACTCACCTAATTGTGGTTGAGTGTGTGTGTGTGTGTGTGTGTGTGTGTGTGTGTGTATACTCGCCTAACTGTGGTTGCATGGGTCGATTCACAGCTCCTGGCCCCCTGTGTGTGTACTAACCTAATTGTACTCGTGTGTGTGTGTGTGTGTGTGTGTGTGTGTGTGTGTGTGTGTGTGTGTGTGTGTGTGTGTGTGTGTGTGTGTGTGTGTGCTCCATCTCACCCCAGTGCCCACTCAGCCAGCCATGTAATTTATGGACACTGCCCAAGAATTCTCTGTTTTCCACAAGCTGAAGTGGGTAGTTGGGGGGGAGAGGGGAGTGGTAGTAAGAAGTACTACCACCGCCACAGTCACTACCATCTCTACCACCATCACTACCGCCACTACCAACATCACCACCACTGCCATAAACAACACGACCACCACCACCGCTACCATAACTACTACCATCATTACCATCACAACCACCGCTACCATCACCACTATCACCACTACCATCATCACTACCAGCATCACCACCAGCGCTACCACCACCGCTTCCATAACCACTACCATCATTATTACCATTATCACCACCGCTTCCATCACTACCACCATCACTACCAACATCACCACCACCGCTACCATCACCACTACCACCATCACTTCCATTATCACCACTACCATCAGTCATCAATACCACCCCTACCACCCTACCTTTCCTTCTACCAGCACAACTACACCCCTTACAAACCACCACTACTAGCCTAACCTTCAGCTACCACAATTAACACCATCATCACCTCAACTACCACCACCACCACGAGGCTAGTTATACGATAGATATTTGATAAATATGCCAATAGACATATTCGCCACTACTAATACCGCCGACAACAATAATAACTGCATAGCAACCACCATCACGACCAGCACCAACAACCACCACACTACCACAACCCCTGCCCCAACCACCACCACCATCATAGGAATATAGCAAGCCCTGTATCATCACTGGAGCATGACCATTCAGCCAGCTACCCAGCCTGCCAGTCACCATCCCAGCCAACTAGCCCGCTACCCAGACAGTCAGCTAGCCATCCTCTCAGACAGCCAACCAGCCTGTCAGTCAGCTAGCCTCATAACCAGCCAGCCAGCCAACCAACCAGTCATGGATACTTCCAGTCAGCCAGCTACCCAGCAAGCTAGCCAGTCAGGAACACTCCCAGCCAGGTACCCAGCTAGTCAACTACCCAGCAAGCTAGCCAGTCACGAACACTCCCAGCCAGCTACCCAGCCAGTCAACTACCCAGCAAGGTAGCCAGTCAGGAACACTCCCAGTCATCTACCCTGCCAGTCAGCCAGTCAGGAACACTCCCAGCCAGCCAGCAAGCTAGCCAGTCAGGAACACACCCAGCCAATTACCCAGCCAGCTAGCCAGTCAGGAACACACCCAGCCAGCTAGCCAGTCAGGAACACTCCCAGCCAGCCATCTACCCAGGAATCAGGAACATTCCCAGCCAACTACCCAGCCAGTCATGAACACTACCAGCAAGCAAGCTAGCCAGTCAAGAACACTCCCAGCCAACTACCCAGCCGGCCAGCAAGCTAGCCAGCCAGTCAGGAACACTCCCAGCCTGCTAGCCAGCCAGTCAAGAGCACTCCCAGCCAACTACCCAGCCGGCCAGCAAGCTAGCCAGCCAGTCAGGAACACTCCCAGCCTGCTAGCCAGCCAGTCAAGAACACTCCCAGCCTGCTAGCCAGCCAGTCAAGAACACTCCCAGCCAACTACCCAGCCGGCCAGCAAGCTAGCCAGCCAGTCAGGAACACTCCCAGCCTGCTAGCCAGCCAGTCAAGAACACTCCCAGCCAACTACCCAGCCGGCCAGCAAGCTAGCCAGCCAGACAGGAACACTCCCAGCCTGCTAGCCAGCCAGTCAAGAACACTCCCAGCCAACTACCCAGCCGGCCAGTAAGCTAGTCAGCCAGTCAGGAACACTCCCAGCCTGCTAGCCAGCCAGCCAGGGCAGTACCCGGGATGCTCTACGCTTCACTACCTTCCTCTCTCCGACTGTGGAGAACACAGCTCCGAAAGCTTAGTTCAGAAATAGCTTGTGAATATCCCCAGGTTTAGCTAAAGCTTACTTGACGTTCAGCCTTAGCTGGTATATGTTAATTATCTTGTTTTAAAGGCGAAGAACAGACACTAGGGAAGGGCTTTTGATCCAGGGAACCGGAGACAACCATCACTTGAATCAAATACGACTAACCCTCATTCACTGTATTACCCTAACGGGTTTAGAGATTTTCTCATGTATAATAATGGCTTAATTTTTTTTTAGGTTAGGCCAGGTAATGTTCGTCAGGAAACAGCCTAGTTGATCAGGCCCTGATCCATCGGGAGGCCTGGCCATGGACCGGGCCGCGGGGGCGTTGATCCCCGGAATAACCTCCAGGTAATCCAGGTAACCTCCAGGTGTTTCCTGACTCGATGACCCACCTTTGGAGCTTTTGGTCATCTGACTGACGCCTTCCGCTGGCTTACCGGTCCATCCCTTTAAAAATTATGGTCATTTATAACCATTGTTAATATTATTATTTTTTTAGCAAAAAAAATTTTAACTTTTAATTAGGCAATATATGTTAAGATGAGTAGGAAGTACATTTAGTAGGTAAGTAGACAGGGAAGTAGACAGGGAAGTAGACAGGGAAGTAGACAGGGAAGTAGACAGGTAAGTAGACAGGTAAGTAGACAGGGAAGTAGACAGGGAAGTAGACAGGGAAGTAGACAGGGAAGTAGACAGGTAAGTAGACAGGGAAGTAGACAGGGAAGTAGACAGGGAAGTAGACAGGTGGTAGTTCACGATCTACCAAAGACCCCAATGAAAATAAGGACCCCAGTGGAAATAAGGACCCTAATGGTAATAAGGACCCCAATGGTAATAAGGACCCCAGTGGAAATAAGGACCCCAATGGTAATAAGGACCCCAGTGCAAATAAGGACCCCAGTTGAAATAAGGACCCCAGTGGAAATAAGGACCCCAGTGGAAATAAGGACCCCAGTGGAAATAAGGACCCCAGTGGAAATAAGGACCCCAGTGGTAATAGGGACCCCAGTGGAAATAAGGAACCCAGTGGTAATAAGGACCCCAGTGAAAATAAGGACCCCAGTGGAGATAAGGACCCCAGTGGTAATAAGGACCCCAGTGGTAATAAGGACCCCAGTGCAAATAAAGACCCCAGTGGTAATAAGGACCCCAGTGAAAATAAGGACCCCAGTGGAAATAAGGACCCCAGTGGAAATAAGGACCCCAGTGGAAATAAGGACCCCAGTGGTAATAGGGACCCCAGTGGAAATAAGGAACCCAGTGGTAATAAGGACCCCAGTGAAAATAAGGACCCCAGTGGAGATAAGGACCCCAGTGGTAATAAGGACCCCAGTGGTAATAAGGACCCCAGTGGTAATAAAGACTCCAGTGGAAATAAGGACCCCAGTGGAGATAAGGACCCCAGTGGTAATAAGGACCCCAGTGGAGATAAGGACCCCAGTGGAGATAAGGACCCCAGTGGGAATAAGGACCCCAGTGGTAATAAGGACCCCAGTGGTAATAAGAACCCCAGTGGTAATAAGGACCCCAGTGGTAATAAGGACCCCAGTGGAGATAAGGACCCAAGTGGTAATAAAGACCCCAGTGGTAATAAGGACCCCAGTAGTAATAAGGACCCCAGTAGTAATAAGGACCCCAGTGTTAATAAGGACCCCAGTGGAAATAAGGACCCCAGTGGTAATAAGGACCCCAGTAGTAATAAGGACCCCAGTGGTAATAAGGACCCCAGTGGTAATAAGGACCCCAGTGGAGATAAGGACCCCAGTGGTAATAAGGACCCCAGTGGTAATAAGGACCCCAGTGGTAATGACCCCAGTGGTAATAAGGACCCCAGTGGTAATGACCCCAGTGGTAATAAGGACCCCAGTGGTAATAAGGACCCAAGTGGTAATAAGGTCCCCAGTGGTAATGACCCCAGTGGTAATAAGGACCCCAGTGGTAATAAGGACCCCAGTGGTAATAAGTTATTAACTTATTTTAATTATTTATAGGTAATCTACACATATGTTGCTATGTATGATAATTTATGTAACTGTATTTATGTCTATCTGTACCTGAATAAACTTAATTAGGTCTCTCTCTCTCTCTCTCTCTCTCTCTCTCTCTCTCTCTCTCTCTCTGGTAGTTTAGATCAGTTTTCCTTGCGGTAGAAACCTCTGTTTCTTTCTACCTGCTAATACTTTCTTATTCTTAATTACTGCCTCATTACCGTGGTGTTAATTACACCTTAATTAACATGATGGAGGATGGAGTCGTCTCCTTCTCTCTCTCTCTCTCTCTCTCTCTCTCTATATATATATATATATATATATATATATATATATATATATATATATATATATATATATATATATATATATATATATATATATATATATATATATATATATAATATATATCTCAAACCAAAACATGGAAATGAGAAAGACTGGAAAAGAAGTAGACAAAAAGAAAGATAATTCTTACTGCTACTGTTACTACTGTTACTACTACTATTACTACTACTATTACTACTACTGTTACTACTACTGTTACTACTACTATTACTACCATTACTACTACTATTACTACTACTGTTACTACTACTGTTACTACACTATTACTACCATTACTACTACTGTTACTACACTATTACTACCATTACTACTACTGTTACTACCATTACTACTACTGTTACTACACTATTATTATCATTACTACTGCTCTTACTACACTATTACTACCATTACTACTACTGTTACTACCATTACTACTGCTGTTACTACCATTACTACTACTGTTACTACCATTACTACTACTGTTACTACACTATTACTATCATTACTACTACTGTTACTACACAATTACTACTATTAATACTATTAATATTACTATTACTACTACTGTTATTACTACTGTTACTACTATTGTTACTATTGTTATTACTACTGTTACTACTATTGTTACTATTGTTATTACTACTGTTACTACTATTGTTACTACTACCGTTATACTACTGTTACTACTACTATTACTACTACTGTTACTACTATTACTACTACCATTACTACTGTTACTACTAATATTACTACCATTACTACTGTTACTACTATTACTACCATTACTACTGTTACTACTATTACTACCATTACTATTGTTACTACTACTGTTACTACTACCATTACTACTATTACTACCATTACTACTGTTACTACTATTACTACCATTACTACTGTTACTACTAATATTACTACCATTACTACTGTTACTACTATTATTACTACCATTACTACTGTTACTACTACTATTACTACCATTACTACTGTTACTACTATTACTACTACTATTACTACCATTACTACTGTTACTACCACTATTACTACCATTACTACTGTTACTACTACTATTACTACCATTACTACTGTTACTACTATTACTACCATTACTACTGTTACTACTACTATTACTACCATTACTACTGTTACTACTATTACTACCATTACTACTGTTACTACTACTACTACCATTACTACTGTTACTACTATTACTACCATTACTACTGTTACTACTATTACTACCATTACTACTGTTACTACTATTACTACCATTACTACTGTTACTATTACTACCATTACTACTGTTACTACTATTACTACCATTACTACTGTTACTACTACCATTACTACTGTTACTACTACTATTACTACCGTTACTACTGTTACTGCTACTATTACTACCATTACTACTGTTACTACTAATATTACTACCATTACTACTGTTACTACTACTGTTACTACTACTATTACTACTACTGTTACTACCATTACTACTGTTACTACTACTATTACTACCATTACTACTGTTACTACTACCATTACTACCATTACTACTGTTACTACTATTACTACCATTACTACTGTTACTACTATTACTACCATTACTACTGTTACTACTACTATTACTACCATTACTACTGTTACTACTATTACTACCATTACTACTGTTACTACCATTACTACTGTTACTACTACTATTACTACCATTACTACTGTTACTACTGTTACTACTACTATTACTACCATTACTACTGTTACTACTACTATTACTACCATTACTACTGTTACTACTACTATTACTACCATTACTACTGTTACTACTACTATTACTACCATTACTACTGTTACTACTACTATTACTACCATTACTACTATTACTACCATTACTACTGTTACTACTATTACTACTGCTATTACTACCATTACTACTGTTACTACTACTATTACTACCATTACTACTGTTACTACTACTATTACTACCATTACTACTGTTACTACTGCTATTACTACCATTACTACTGCTACTACTACTATTACTACCATTACTACTGTTACTACTACTATTACTACCATTATTACTGCTACTACTACTATTACTACCATTACTACTGTTACTACTACTATTACTACCATTACTACTGTTACTACTACAATTACTACCATTACAACTGTTACTACTACTATTACTACCATTACTACTGTTACTACTACTATTACTACCATTACTACTGTTACTACTACTATTACTACCATTACTACTATTACTACCATTACTAATATTACTACTACTATTACTACTGTTACTACTAATATTACTACCATTACTACTGTTACTAGTATTACTACCATTACTACTGTTACTGCTACTATTACTACCATTACTACTGTTACTACTATTACTACTGTTACTACTACTGTTACTACTGCTATCACTACCATTACTACTATTACTACCATTACTACTGTTACTACTACTATTACTACCATTACTACTGTTACTACTACTGTTACTACTACTATTGCTACCATTACTACTATTACTACTGTTACTACCATTACTACTGTTACTACTACTATTACTACCATTACTACTGTTACTACTACTATTACTACCATTACTACTGTTACTACTACTATTACTACCATTACTACTGTTACTACTATTACTACTGTTACTACCATTACTACCATTACTACTGGTACTACTACTATTACTACTGTTACTACTACTGTTACTACTATTACTACTGTTACTACCATTACTACTGTTACTACTACTATTACTACCATTACTACTGTTACTACTACTATTACTACCATTACTACTGTTACTACTACTGTTAGTACTATTACTACTGTTACTACCATTACTACTGTTACTACTACTATTACTACCATTACTACTGTTACTAC
Source organism: Cherax quadricarinatus (assembly GCF_026875155.1). Lineage (NCBI taxonomy): Eukaryota > Metazoa > Arthropoda > Malacostraca > Decapoda > Parastacidae > Cherax > Cherax quadricarinatus. Next base: position 26,310,428 of record NC_069458.1, on the reverse strand, counting down.
TACTGTTAGTACTATTACTACTGTTACTACCATTACTACCATTACTACCATTACTACTGTTACTACTACTATTACTACTGTTACTACTACTGTTAGTACTATTACTACTGTTACTACCATTACTACAGTAACTACTGTTACTACCATTACTACTGTTACTACTACTATTACTACCATTACTACTGTTACTACTACTATTACTACCATTACTACTGTTACTACTACTGTTAGTACTATTACTACTGTTACTACCATTACTACTGTTACTACTACTATTACTACCATTACTACTGTTACTACTACTGTTAGTACTATTACTACTGTTACTACCATTACTACCATTACTACTGTTACTACTACTATTACTACTGTTACTACTACTGTTAGTACTATTACTACTGTTACTACCATTACTACTGTTACTACTACTATTACTACCATTATTACTGTTACTACTACTATTACTACCATTACTACTGTTACTACTACTGTTACTACTATTACTACTACTATCACTATAACACCTGCAACAATAACACAAACAAACGAGTTACTCTGAGCAGACGCCCAATAAACAACTACATAAACATCTGCTCTTCGTCGTTCAGGTGTTTACAGTCTTGTGTAAGCCGAGACATCTACCCCTAACCCCTTCCCCTAGCCCTTACCTCCTTCCCTTAGCTCTTACCTACTTCCCATAGCCCTACCTCCTTCCCTTAGCTCTTACCTACTTCCCTTAGCTCTTACCTACTTCCCATAGCCCTTACCTCCTTCCCCTAGCCCTTACCTCCTTCCCTTAGCTCTTACCTACTTCCCATAGCCCTTACCTCCTTCCCTTAGCTCTTACCTCCTCACCTTAGCCGTTACCTCCTTCCTTTAGCTCCTTCCCTTAGCACTTACCTCCTTCCTTAGCCCTTACCTCCTTCCCTTAGCCCTTACCTCCTCCTACCTTTTCCCTTACCTCCTCCCTTTCTTACTCTTTTTTTTCCTACAATCATTTCTCCCATTTCCTCTCCTCTCTTTTCTCTCCAACTTTCTATTTCCCCTCTTTTTCACTTCTAAGGGGAGATGCATCGATTCCGGTAAAGGACTCATATGCAATGGTAGTAATGGTAGTAATGGTAGTAACAGTAGTAATAGTAGTAAGACACATATGCAACAGTTAGGCATCTTTATTTCGAAACGTTTCGCCTACACAGTAGGCTTCTTCAGTCGAGTACAGAAAAGTTGATAGAAGCAGAAGATACTTGAAGACAATGTAATCAGTCCATCACCCTTAAAGTTTTGAGGTGGTCAGTCCCTCAGTCTGGAGAAGAGCATTGTTCCATAGTATGAAACAATATGAACAATGCTCTTCTCCAGACTGAGGGACTGACCACCTCAAAACTTTAAGGGTGATGGACTGATTACATCGTCTTCAAGTCTCTTCTGCTTCTATCAACTTTTCTGTACTGGACTGAACAAGCCTACTGTGTAGGCGAAACGTTTCGAAATAAAGATACCTAACTGTTGCATATGTGTCTTACCTAACAACCTGTCGGTATTTTATACCATTTTAATGTTCAAAGAACTCTTAATTCAAGGAATTAGAGCTACCCTCCTCTTTCTCGGATCAGATTCGAGTACCACTTCTGATAGAATACTCTGTCCTCTGTAGGAATTTCTCTAAATAACAAAAAGGCACAATACCGTGACTGAAACGATACACAAATAACCAGCACATAAAAGAGAGAAGCTTACGACGACGTTTCGGTCCGACTTGGACCATTTACAAAGTCTGTTATTCTTGCCTTGTTGGCAGTCTTTTGTTATTAGTCTCGTGCGAGTAAGGTCATTGAAGCTAAAACGTTGTGTAGTTTTAAAAGTAGGTTAGACAAATACACGAGTGGGTGTGAGTTGAACCTAACTGGCTTGGGTCAGTAGGTGTGATGCATTTCTCCTTCCTTCTTAAGTGAATGTGACTTGAAAACCTGACTGTGGGTGGGTGTGAGTTAGACCTGATAGCTTGTGCTACCAGGTCGGTTGCCGTGTTCCTCCCTTAAGTCAATGTGACCTGACCTGACTAGGTGGGTGCATTGGCTTAAGCCGGTAGGAGACTTGGACCTGCCTCGCATGGGCCAGTAGGCCTTCTGCAGTGTTCCATCGTTCTTATGTTCTTATGACTAAGCCAGTAGGTGGATGTGCTTAGCACGGGGCAGTAGGCCCGCTGCAGTGCTCCTTCTTGCAGTCCAAGAATATGCTATCCACCTCCTGTCTCACTTGTGTTACTTTGTCGTAAAATTCCAGGTTTGTGGGACATGATTTAGCATATCTAAACTCATGTTGGTAATTGTTATTGTAACCGTTTCTTACACGGTATGCATGTTAGTGGTACTAGTCTCTCGATAAATGAATATCACAACTGTCAGACACTGCATCATCATGGAATCTTGGTACAAAGAATTCTCCAACTTGTCCTACCTTTGGACGAAGATCTACTTCGACTAGTGGATGGTACCACTATGACCCCGCCTCCTCCTGCTTCGCCTCACCTGACTACAGTATATAAGCCACGTCTACGGCCCTATGCTGTACATTCTACAAGATTGATGGACTGAACACATCGACTCCAGGCTGAGGGACTGATTACCTCAATCTCCTCCTCTCCTTGCACCTTTCTGCTTTGTATTGGACTGATGAAGCCGCTATGTGGCGAAACGTTTCCTAAATAAAGATTCCCATATGGTGCATAAGTGTCTCAATCTTCAATATCAAATTGGTATACCATACCGACAGGTTGGTTTGTAAGACACAGACAACAGTCAAGTGCGGGAAGTAGTCAGGAGCAGTAGAGATTTGAAGACGATGCAATCAGTCCATCACCCTTGAAGTCGTAGATTTGAGATTGTCAGTCCCTCAGCCTGGAAAAAAGTTCTGTTCCAGAGTGTGAAACAATCTGAACATCAAGCGACAGTGTGACTGTTTCAGACTATGGAACAGAACTCTTCTCCAGGCTGAAGACTGACAACCTCAAATCTACGACTTCAAGGGTGATGGACTGATTGCATCGTCCTCACATCTCTACTGCTTCTGCCTACTTCCTGTACTCGACTGAAGAAGCCTACTGTATAGGCGAAACGTTTTGGAATAAAGTTGCCTAACTGTTGCCTATGTGTCTTACCTACCTCTCGATAAATATTGAATACTGGCCGCTTTAAATACTGGGACTACAATTGTTGTGTTCCAGATCGCTAGTGGTTTTCTCATGTCTGGTGACCTATTGTAGATTTTAGCTAGTGGTTCGGTGTTTCTGCTTCCTCTCCCAGAATCTATATGGTAACACCTTGTCAGGTCACATCGCCTTTGATGTATCCAGATCTCACTGAAGATTTGTTTTTTGCCTCTTTCCTAGTTGTGTGTATGGTGTGCAGCTGATAAACTAGACAGGAGCTAAGACTCGACCCCTGCAACCACAAATAGGTGAGTACATGTGTAACACTTGGGTATCTGTATTGTAGACGTTTCGCCATCCAGTGGCTTTATCAATACAAATTCTAGGACATAACTTGAAGACAGTAGAACTATGTACAGAAGATGAGGTAATTAGTCGCTCAGCCTTGGAGTTGGTGTGAAGATCACCGCAGTCGTGAAGATTCTGGAGCACAGGCAAGGAGGCTGGTGCTTATATACTAACGTCAGGTGGAATGAGACGGGTAGCAGACGAGGGCATAGTCACTGGTAAGCGGGATTCTCCGGTGGAAGGTCATACCCAAAGGGATGGGTAAGTTGTTGTAGTCTGCTACCTGTCACATTCCACCTGACGTTAGTATATAAGCACCAGCCTCCTTGCCTGTGCTCCAGAATCTTCACGACTGCGGTGATCTTCACACCAACTCCAAGGCTGAGCGACTAATTACCTCATCTTCTGTATATAGTTCTACTGTCTTCAAGTTATGTCCTAGAATTTGTATTGATAAAGCCACTGGATGGCGAAACGTCTACAATAAAGATACCCAGATGTTGCACATGTGTCTTAACTTTCATCTTGTCGGTATTATATACCATTCTTGCACAAAAAAAGAATATTGGTGAAGATCAGAAATAGTTAGAGGTAATCAGTCCATCACTGCTTCTGTTAACTCTTCTGTACTTGACTGAAGAAGCCTACTGTGTAGGCGAAACGTTTCGGAATAAGACACCTAACTGTGTGTGTGTACTCACACAGGTTTGATTCAAAGAAGGGAATGCAGCTCCAGTTCCTCAGATCAAGAGCACTATGCCAACATCAAGGCACCCACTACCTTGAAGGGATAGTCGTACCAGGAAGCACTAGGCTTGACGCTTGACTCAGTTTTTATTCTTAAGCAGTAGTCTTCCTGTCTTCATATCCACCTGTGAGACTTCTTTGCGTCTCCAGCATCTCATGATGCATCTCGTTTGCGTCTTCTTTGCGTACGGTAGGCTGGGAGGTCCACCCTAGGCAGGATAAAACACAAATCTTTGATATTCAGAACCCTCACAGCGGCCATCACTGCACCGTTGCCACCTAAACAGCAATCCCTTTTATTCAGTAAACATCTGCAATGGCAGCTTTTATTTGCCTTAACAGCCACGTACGCGCCAGCCACTGGTCTTACGTGACTCTAGATTTTATTATTACAAGTACACCTCATCAAAAAGCAGCGTATATAAATAGGGAATATATCTACAAGTGGGAGTGAGACGCCCCCTTGGGTGAGGTCCAGACGACAGGTGGCTGGATACCCTGCGGGACCCAGCAGTTGCCACACGCCGCCACCCTCCTCCTCCTGCCATCTTATCTAGATTATTCCTAATTAAATATTCATACATGGGTTTAGGGTCGCTAGATTTGCATGTCTTCTAATAAGATTATATTTGCTTATCATGATGGCACGTCTCAAATCAAAAGAGAATCATTCATTCACGGCGTAAATGCGCGAATACCGATCTGCTTCCTGATACGCTGCCCTGAAATATAGGGTTTAGGTAAACTGTTTACAATATGCAGCTCCCCGCGGGTAAAGGGATACGACACCATGACTGTTGCCCTCAACGTGGCTTCTCACAGCCTCTAGGAGGATCCAGCTCCTCTCTTCCATGCCAGAAACGATGCTGAAACAACCAGATGGTCATACCATCCAGTACTTTTTTTTTTATATCCTTACTTGGCCTGCTTTGAGTAAGGTCGTTCGATTATGAGGATAAGTAAATAATTAGATTTTTATTCAGGTTTAGCGCATAGCTTTATTTTTTTAACGATGGACCTGTATAACATAAGTGGAAACTAATCTAGGATAACCCAATAAAGTCTAGCAATGTGACTTTTTTCACTGGGTTATAAGCAAGTATCTCTCAAAGATATGTTAATATATATATATATATATATATATATATATATATATATATATATATATATATATATATATATATATATATATATAATATATAGGTAGTAGGTTGGTAGACAGCAACCGCCCAGGGAGGTACTACCGTCCTGCCAAGTGAGTGTAAAACGAAAGCCTGTAATTGTTTTACATGATGGTAGGATTGCTGGTGTCCTTTTTTCTGTCTCATGAACATGCAAGATTTCAGGTACGTCTTGCTACTTCTACTTACACTTAGGTCACACTACACATACATGTACAAGCACATATATGCACACCCCTCTGGGTTTTCTTCTATTTTCTTTCTAGTTCTTATTCTTGTTTATTTCCTCTTATCTCCATGGGGAAGTGGAACAGAATTCTTCCTCCGTAAGCCATGCGTGTTGTAAGAGGCGACTAAAATGCCGGGAGCAAGGGGCTAGTAACCTCTTCTCCTGTATATATTACTAAATGTAAAAGGAGAAACTTTCGTTTTTCCTTTTGGGCCACCCCGCCTCGGTGGGATACGGCCGGTGTGTTGAAAGAAAGAAATATATATATATATATATATATATATATAATATATATATATATATATATATATATAATATATATATATATATATATATATATATAAATTAAGATATAATTTTCTATATAATTAGAAAAGAATAAAAATAGCAAAGTTTTGTAATACGACATTATTAGTGGGTTCAGAAAATTAACATAGTTTACCTTCTCTGTGATTACTACAGGTCATCAGGTCATTATTATAATTGCCTCCGAAAAGAAAATTAATGTTTTTTTTATTAAAGTGGTGGAAGGGTAAGCCAGCGGAAGGCCTCTGTCATAAGATCAAAAGCTCTAGTGGTGGGTCATCACTGAAACCCGGGACAGGAAACACTTGTCCTGTTTCCTGACCAATCTTGTCTAAACTACAAAGAAAAAAATACACCAGAATACTTCATTATTACCAAAGATAAGCGCTAAACCAGTACGAAAGGGGGAGGGGTGAGTATTGGAAACTGGAGCTTCCCACCCATTTCCCAGGTAACGAATGATCCCGACAGGTTTAATGATTCTTAATATATATATTGGCGTATATCCCTCGGTGTATATATCCCTCGGTGTATATATAGTCAGATGTACACATCTGTGTGTATAACCGGGATGTATATCCACTGAGAGGTATATAGTTCTCAGTGTATATGCACCTAGTGTGTATAAATGTTTATACAGGTATACACATCAGTGTATACACACCGAGAGGTTTATATACAAGTGAAGAAAGAGGAAGGATGTGAGATGGATGGGAATAACAATGACTGTAGTAATCTGATGAACGGAAGTAATGATACGTGAGAAGGTGTGCTTACCTAATTGTGGTTGTAGGGGTCGATTCATAGCTCCTGGCCCTGCCTCTTCACTGGTTGCTACTATGTCCACTCTCTCCCTGCTCCACGAGCTTTATCATACCTTTTAAAGCTATGTGTGGATCCTTCCTCCACTACATTACAGAGTGTTCCACTTCCTGACAACTCTGTGACTGAAGAAATACTTCCTAACGTCCCTGTGACTCAGATGTGACACAACTGGAAGTTGTGTCACATCTGAACATCCTGTACCTATCCAATTCCTCTCAGTATTTGATATGTTGTTATCATGTCCCCCCTATCCCTCCTGTCCTCCAGTGCCGTCAGGTTGATTTCCCTTAACTACACATATGCTGCTATGTATGATAATTTATGTAAATGTATTTATGTATACCTCTGCCTGAATAAACATACCCACGTCTCCTCGTAGGACATACTGTGTGTGTGTGTGTGTGTGTGTGTGTGTGTGTGTGTGTGTGTGTGTGTGTGTGTGTGTGTGTGTGTGTGTGTGTGTGTAACATAATCACCAGGAAATCACGACTCGAGGGTAGGGAGAGGGAGAGAGTATAGGTGAACACCTAATTTCCTCTCAGGACGCAGGAACTTGAGGTAACCTGAGTATGGTCTGTCCTGTTCTCACGACCAGGTCCCAGGCCATACCAGACCAATTCTGAGGTAACCTCGTAGCGCAGCCAGGAAGATTTCTGAATGAGAACAGAGGAGGATTTTCCCAAGGAATATTTCTGAAGATGTGAATGGGATTCTGCAACAAAGATCTCATTGTATAAGCCTCTAGGCTGAGACTGTGGGAAGGACGGGTATAAGGGGGCGCTTCTTCGAGGAGACGGATTGACACCTGACACTTCCTGTCCCCTGTCTCTCTCTCTCTCTCTCTCTCTCTCTCTCTCTCTCTCTCTCTCTCTCTCTCTCTCTCTCTCTCTCTCTCTCTCTCTCTCTCTCTCTCTCTCTCTCCCCTGTGGTGCCTCATAGCTCATTGGTGACAGTATTCGATTAACAATCGCAAGGTACCGTGTTCGATAACTTGACGCGGAGAAATATAAATGCATATTTCCTCGCATACCCCTGATACCCCCTACCCACCTAGCAGTAAAAACAGGTACCAGTCTTACTAGTAAATACCAATATATATTTTAAGAAAAAAAATAAAAAAATCGACGTGCATTATTTCCTGTTTTGATAAAATCAGATTATACCCTTTAAAAATATATATAACGTAGCCGTAATTAACATCAATATATCCTTTTAAGTTTTTTGCCCCATATTTCGTGATAAAATATAACTGTTTAGGTATTTTTAAGAGACGTGGTGGTCAGGGGATATTTTAGAGGCATTTGCGAGAAATTCGTTTTTTCTGAGGCTGTGGATCCCTACACTTTGCACTAGAGATGGACCCCATCTGGCTTAAGCCGGAAGGAAACTTGGACCTGCCTCGCATGGGCCAGTAGGCCTGCTGAAGTGTTCCTTCTTATGTTCTTACATGTAGTGTTTACAGCATAAAATACAGCGATATTAATCACTGTAATATAGTGTATAAACATATGTGTGCCTATATTACATACACCGAGATGTGTATGTTGTAGTGTATATATTGTATATATATATATATATATATATATATTATATATATATATATATATATATATATATATATATATATATATATATATATATATATATATATATATATATACACTATTTTAGGTATTGAAGGTTGGGGCATTGGCTTAAGCCGGTAGGAGACTTGGACCTGCCTCACATGGGCCAGTAGGCCTGCTGCAGTGTTCCTTCTTTATGTTCTTAAATATTCTTGACAGGTGGTAAGCAGGTGACAAGTAGTTTTAATGGGCCTCGTGTAGTACATTATTTCTAAATCCTCTCAGACTAACCAACAGATATAAATGGGTGAGAAAAAAATCGTGATCAATACGGATTTATTCCAGTCATGGGAAGATCAACACAATGTGGTATGATGCTATCCTTTGTTGACACATTTCGCCCACAAAGTGGGACTTTATCAGGTCATAAACATATATCTTCACCCAGTCATGTGTTCAGAGTATCTCCTTTGTGATACAAGGACAACATTCAGGTTTGGTTAACTGTTAAAATGGTTAAATTGGTTTAAAATATATATATATATATATATATATATTATATATATATATATATATATATATATATATATATATATATTATATTTTTTATTATTTTTTTATTATCACACCGGCCGATTCCCACCAAGGCAGGGTGGCCCGAAAAAGAAAAACTTTCACCATCATTCACTCCATCACTGTCTTGCCAGAAGGGTGCTTTACACTACAGTTTTTAAACTGCAACATTAACACCCCTCCTTCAGAGTGCAGGCACTGTACTTCCCATCATCCAGGACTCAAGTCCGGCCTGCCGGTTTCCCTGAATCCCTTCATAAATGTTACTTTGCTCACACTCCAACAGCACGTCAAGTATTAAAAACCATTTGTCTCCATTCACTCCTATCAAACACGCTCACGCATGCCTGCTGGAAGTCCAAGCCCCTCGCACACAAAACCTCCTTTACCCCCTCCCTCCAACCCTTCCTAGGCCGACCCCTACCCCGCCTTCCTTCCACTACAGACTGATACACTCTTGAAGTCATTCTGTTTCGCTCCATTCTCTCTACATGTCCGAACCACCTCAACAACCCTTCCTCAGCCCTCTGGACAACAGTTTTGGTAATCCCGCACCTCCTCCTAACTTCCAAACTACGAATTCTCTGCATTATATTCACACCACACATTGCCCTCAGACATGACATCTCCACTGCCTCCAGCCTTCTCCTCGCTGCAACATTCATCACCCACGCTTCACACCCATATATAAGAGCGTTGGTAAAACTATACTCTCATACATTCCCCTCTTTGCCTCCAAGGACAAAGTTCTTTGTTTCCACAGACTCCTAAGTGCACCACTCACTCTTTTTCCCTCATCAATTCTATGATTCACCTCATCTTTCATAGACCCATCCGCTGACACGTCCACTCCCAAATATCTGAATACGTTCACCTCCTCCATACTCTCTCCCTCCAATCTGATATTCAATCTTTCATCACCTAATCTTTTTGTTATCCTCATAACCTTACTCTTTCCTGTATTCACCTTTAATTTTCTTCTTTTGCACACCCTACCAAATTCATCCACCAATCTCTGCAACTTCTCTTCAGAATCTCCCAAGAGCACAGTGTCATCAGCAAAGAGCAGCTGTGACAACTCCCACTTTGTGTGTGATTCTTTATCTTTTAACTCCACGCCTCTTGCCAAAACCCTCTCATTTACTTCTCTTACAACCCCATCTATAAATATATTAAACAACCACGGTGACATCACACATCCTTGTCTAAGGCCTACTTTTACTGGGAAAAAATTTCCCTCTTTCCTACATACTCTAACTTGAGCCTCACTATCCTCGTAAAAACTCTTCACTGCTTTCAGTAACCTACCTCCTACACCATACACTTGCAACATCTGCCACATTGCCCCCCTATCCACCCTGTCATACGCCTTTTCCAAATCCATAAATGCCACAAAGACCTCTTTAGCCTTATCTAAATACTGTTCACTTATATGTTTCACTGTAAACACCTGGTCCACACACCCCCTACCTTTCCTAAAGCCTCCTTGTTCATCTGCTATCCTATTCTCCGTCTTACTCTTAATTCTTTCAATTATAACTCTACCATACACTTTACCAGGTACACTCAACAGACTTATCCCCCTATAATTTTTGCACTCTCTTTTATCCCCTTTGCCTTTATACAAAGGAACTATGCATGCTCTCTGCCAATCCCTAGGTACCTTACCCTCTTCCATACATTTATTAAATAATTGCACCAACCACTCCAAAACTATATCCCCACCTGCTTTTAACATTTCTATCTTTATCCCATCAATCCCGGCTGCCTTACCCCCTTTCATTTTACCTACTGCCTCACGAACTTCCCCCACACTCACAACTGGCTCTTCCTCACTCCTACAAGATGTTATTCCTCCTTGCCCTATACACGAAATCACAGCTTCCCTATCTTCATCAACATTTAACAATTCCTCAAAATATTCCTTCCATCTTCCCAATACTCTAACTCTCCATTTAATAACTCTCTCTCTATTTTTAACTGACAAACCCATTTGTTCTCTAGGCTTTCTTAACTTGTTAATCTCATCCAAAACTTTTTTTTATTTTCAAACAAAATTTTTTGATAACATCTCACCCACTCTCTCATTTGCTCTCTTTTTACATTGCTTCACCACTCTCTTAACTTCTCTCTTTTTCTCCATATACTCTTCCCTCCTTGCATCACTTCTACTTTGTAAAAACTTCTCATATGCTAACTTTTTCTCCCTTACTACTCTCTTTACATCATCATTCCACCAATCGCTCCTCTTCCCTCCTGCACCCACTTTCCTGTAACCACAAACTTCTGCTGAACACTCTAACACTACATTTTAAACATGTATATATATATATACATTTGTTAAAAAAATTAATGATGGTTAGTGAGGTTTGAAGCTTATCGATTACACGAGTGGCATTAACCAACCAAACATGATCGACACCATGCCCAGCCCTTCTAGGGTAGGATAGGTGCTTGAGCCCGAGCCTTTAGCTCACAAGACTGTCATTCCCATTAGCCCCCTTGAGGCGGGGATGGCGGACCAGAGAGGCCTAGCTTGTGGCTAGGCCTGGGGACAGTTGGTCCCAAAGATGAGGACGTACTTGTACCTCCTCCCATGGGAGACTTAAGTCTCGAGATACTCCCCAGATAGGGAGCCAAGGCCGGGTCACCACTACTTTGAAAAGACCCGGGCCCGGAGAATACCGGTGAATAAAAAAAAAAAAAGATGTATATCCCATTATATATATTCTCAGTGTACTGTAACCCCAATATACTCACATCTGGGACGAAAGATTTTACATCGAGGGTGAACTGGTGACATGCGGCCTTAATGGGGTTTAAAGCCTATCGACTATACTAGCCTTATTAAGGCTGTATGTAGCCTTACCATCAGACAAAAAAATTTATTCCCAAAATATATTTTAAAGTAATTTCTGCATATATACACTGAGAAATATACCTTTTGGGGTATATGTAATGTTTTATTCGTCAGGAAAGGACAAGGGTCTCCTGATGCGGGTCTTAGTTATATGATGACCCGCAGCTGGAGCTTTTGGTCATCTGACCGAGGCCTTCCACTGGCTTACCCCTCCACCACTTAAACAATTATAGTTATATTTAAACCATTTATGTAGACCGTGCATCTAATATATTTCTTATATGTATGGAGAGAATTTTTTGGTATAAAAGAAATTAGGTACGTAATTGCTTATTTGCAATAAGATATCAAAAGAATCTTTTACCAGTTATTATTAAATATATGTATTGTATTTACGTATCTACAATTACTTAATTATATTATACTATAAGTAACTACAGGAACATAACTTTCTGTTCATGACTTATTTCAATTGCATAATTATTTTATAATAGTTATCCTTTGCTTAATGGCCGAGTTAGGGACCACAAAATGGTTTCTTAAACGAATCTAATTTTCCCTTAAGAATCAACGTTATAACTCGAGATGCGGACCGGGACGGTAATTTTCCGTATTTTATAGGAGTAGCATAATACGTATTTTGGTTGTAAGGATGCGTGTCAGTGTTGAGATACATATTGTTGTGTCCTGCGTCTCACAGGACACAACATACTAACACCCAGGTACCTACATACTGCTAGATGAATACAAACAGCAGGTGTAAACATATACTAACACCCAGGTACCTACATGCTGCAAGGTGAATACAAGCAGTAGGTGTACACACACTAACACCCGGGTACCTACTTATTGCTAAGTGAATACAATCAGCAAGGTACTCAGGTGCTTAGTGTAAAGACACTAAGCAACTGGGTACTTATTTACCTTCAATCGATGCATTACTTACCTTGGGTACAGGAAGAGGGAGCAGCAACCTTAAGTCAGTCACTTTCCCACATGATGTCTACATGTTTTTAACAAGTCTACACATTTGAACATATTCACACACATATTTTAACATATCCACACACGTTTCAACATATTCACACATATTTTTAAGATATCCACACGTGTTTTAAGCATGTTCAAATGTTTTTTTTAACGTATCCACACACGTTTTAACATGTCCACAGATGCACTAACATATCCTCGTGTCTCGCACGCACATATCTAGTAAAAAAAATCCAATATACTTTTTTCTCCTTGAAACTGCTTGGTTAATTATTGTGGCCGGTGGCTTGTGTGACACTGGTAAGGGGAGGCGAGGGGTTAAGGGGAGGGGGTGAAGAGGAGAGGGGGAAATAGGGGGAGGGGGCTGCATCAGCTGTATTTTTAAGGGGAAGATGTGTGTGTTAAATACTGGGTCTGTGGTAGTGGATGGTAAGT
>NC_069458.1:26222218-26294718 GCF_026875155.1 Cherax quadricarinatus | reverse complement strand
CGACCCCTGCAACCACAAATAGGTGAGTACAAATAGGTGAGTACACACACACACACACACACACACACACACACACACACACACACACACACACACACACCACACACACACACACACACACACACATACACACACACGATTAAGGCTCTTGGAGCGGGCAAAGAGTGGACCTAGCAGCGACCAACGGGGCCAGGAGCTATGCATCGACCCCTGTAACCACAATTAGGTGAGTATGCACACCCCTCACACACATCAAAAAGTTGGGAAAAGTGCAGAGGTTTGCAACAAGTGTTTCTTCAGTCACAGAGTTGTCAGGAAGTGAAACAATCTGGAGAATGATGTAGTGGAGGCAGAATCCATACATAGCTTTAAGAAGAGGTATGATAAAGCTCATGGAGCAGGGGAAGAGAATGGACCTAGTAGCGACCGGTGAAGAGGCGGGGCCAGGAGGTGTGAATCAACCCCTGCAGCCACATAGAGGCTAAGTATGTTTCCTAACACCTGTTGTCCCTGCCCATCTAGCAGAAAATAGGTACCTGGGTGTTAATCACCTTACACCTGCTGCCCCTGTCCACCTAGCAGTAAATAGGTACCTGGGTGTTAATCACCTTACACCTGCTACCCCTGTCCACCTAGCAGTAAGTAGGTACCTGGGTGTTAGTCACCTTACACCTGCTGTCACTGTCCACCTAGCAGTAAATAGGTACCTGGGTGTTAGTCACCTTACACCTGCTGCCCTTGTCCACCTAGCAATAAGTAGGTACCTGGGTGTTAGTCACCTTACACCTGCTGCCCCTGTCCACCTAGCAGTAAGTAGGTACCTGGGTGTTAATCACCTTACACCTGCTGCCCCTCTCCACCTAGCAGTAAGTAGGTACCTGGTGTTAGTCGACCGGTGTGGGTCGCATCCTGGGATAAACTCGAGAAACACAATGGGAATAAGCCAGCCTGAAGTCACTGGCTTTCTTGGATTATCCCGGCCTATTAAGTCCCTGGGTTAATAATCACAAAATCTATTCCATAAACAAGACTTTCAATAATAATAATGAGAATGTTAATAAGAGGGATAGTCAAAATTATTATTATTAATTATTATTTCGAGGGATTATAATCACATTTAATTAAAATTCTGAAAATTGTCTAAAAGGTCTGTCTAGTGCCCCCTACCCCCTTCCACAACCACTTACCCCCTACCCCTAAGCGACTACTGTGCAAGGGTAGGGGGAGTGGGAGGTAAATGGAGGAGGGGGTGTGGTTCGGACCATATGCTGTGAAGAGGGGGTGAGGGGAAAAGGGAGGGGTGAGGGGTGTCCCCCTTGCTCAATGCGCCGTGGGAGTCCAAGGACATGCAGGGGGAGGGGATTTAGGGGGGGGGGAGTACATATACGGTTGAGTATATACACAGGTACATACCCGCTGGGCCAGGAGCTGAAACCCAACCCTTTACCCAAAGTTGAGCGCAAATGAGTACACACACACACACGCACACACATATACACACACACACACACACACACAGGAGCTGTGTCTCGACCCCTGCAACCACAATTAGGTGAGTACACATATTGAGTACACACTGCAACCGCAGTTAGTTGAGTACACACACACACACACACACACACACACACACACACACACACACACACACACACTGAAAGACTACAAACTACCCGACTGGTCAGAAAAGTGGCTGCTTGGGTTCGACCCCAGTTAATGTAAGACTTTGATGATCTGCGGAAGGATCAAGAAGACCGGAAACAGAGTATAGGCTAGGGAGGACAAAGACAGCAGACTTCACTCAAGGAGAAAAACCAAGGGGTGAGCACAGTGCCGAGCATATCGCTGGATTAAGTTACGTCTGATTAAGTCTGGTTAGGTTAGGTTACGTTAGATTAGGTCTGGTTAAGTTAGATTGTTTATTAATGTAGCATAAGTTTTAGGGCCCCTAAACCCGGAGGTGCCCTGAAGTACCACTACAAGTACTACTATTACTACTACCACAAGTACTATAAGTATTACTACTACTACCACCACCACAAGTAGTCCAGTTACTACTCCTATTACTACTTCTGCTACTACCACTACTACCACCACCACAAGTAGTCCAGTTACTACCCCTATTACTACTTCTGCTACTACCACTACTACCACCACCACAAGTACTCCAGTTACTACCCCTATTACTATTCTTCACTAACACTACTAACCTCCACCACTAAGTACTAAAGTTACTACCCTAATAACTATTCTGCTACTACCACTACTACCACCACCACAAGTACTCCAGTTACTACCCTATTACTACTTTGCTACTAACCAATACTACATACCTACCACCACAAGTACTCCATTACTAACCCTATTAACTATACTTCTGCTACTACCATACTACCAACCACCACAAGTATCCAGTTACTACCCCTTATTACTACATCTGCTACTACCACTACTACCACCACCACAAGTATCTCCAGTTACATACCCCCATATTACTACTTCAGTACTACCACTACTACCAACCACATTACTATGCCAACATTATGACGCATTGTATCCTATTCTACCCAGACATTCATTTGGCCTAAATAACATTCATTATAACCTCAGTTTCATTATCACAAATTACCATTCCCATGATAGAGCTTCATCATAAGGCATTCACAAATCAAAAATGTCTGACGGAATGAAGCTTAGGCATAGATCATATAGTCGGCAGTCTAGCAGCTACACAGCGACGTGCATGACCAAGGGTATTCCATGATTATAGACGTGTATTATATAATATATATATATAGATATATTAGTATATACTTCATATAATCATTATGATGCAGATATTCATATGCAATGATAATATCATATAATCATTCATATATCTAATTAATGCAAGCTGTCATATTCACAGGATCAGTAGTGACGGACGGAGCGTTAGTTGCATAGGTCATAGTCGGATGCAGGATCATGTCATATGCAAGGACCGGCAGTATGACAAAGATTCAATGCCATGTGTCAGTGTTTGCAGATGATCCCAAAATATTGGGGAATATTAAAGGATCATGTCAGTGATGCAAGGATCATGTCAGTGATGCAAGGATCATGTCTGATGGAAGGCGCATATCAGTGATGCAAGGAGCGTGTCAGTGATGCAAGGATCATGTCAGTGATGGAAGGATCATGTCAGTGATGGAAGGAGCGTATATGCAAGGATCATGTCAGATGCAAGGATCATGTCAGTGATGCAAGGAGCGTGTCAGTGATGCAAGGATCATGTCAGTGATGCAAGGATCATGTCAGTGATGCAAGGATCATGTCAGTGATGCAAGGATCATGTCAGTGATGCAAGGATCATGTCAGTGATGCAAGGAGCGTGTCAGTGATGCAAGGATCATGTCAGTGATGCAAGGAGCGTGTCAGTGATGCAAGGATCATGTCAGTGATGCAAGGATCATGTCAGTGATGCAAGGAGCGTGTCAGTGATGCAAGGATCATGTCAGTGATGCAAGGAATCATGTCAGTGATGCAAGGATCATGTCAGTGATGCAAGGATCATGTCAGTGATGCAAGGACTGTCATATCAGAATTGTCAAGGAGCAAGCGTGTCAGTGATGCAAGGATCATGTCAGTGATGCAAGGAGCGTGTCAGTGATGCAAGGATCATGTCAGTGATGCAAGGATCATGTCAGTGATGGAAGGAGCGTGTCAGTGATGCAAAGATCATGTCAGTGATGCAAGGATTATGTCAGTGATGCAAGGATCATTCAGTGCAGGACGTGTCAGTGATGAAGGATCATGTCAGTGATGGAAGGATCATGTCAGTGATGCAAGGATCATGTCAGTGATGCAAGGATCATGTCAGTGATGCAAGGATCATGTCAGTGATGCAAGGATCATGTCAGTGATGCAAGGATCATGTCAGTGATGCAAGGAGCGTGTCAGTGATGCAAGGATCATGTCAGTGATGCAAGGATCATGTCAGTGATGCAAGGACATGTCGGTGCAAGATCAGTCAGTGATGCAAGGATCATGTCAGTGATGCAAGGATGTCATGATGCAAGGATCATTCAGTGATGCAAGGAGCGTGTCAGTGATGCAAGGATCATGTCAGTGATGCAAGGATCATGTCAGTGATGCAAGGATCATGTCAGTGATGCAAGGATCATGTCAGTGATGCAAGGATCATGTCAGTGATGCAAGGATCATGTCAGTGATGCAAGAATCATGTCAGTGATGCAAGAATCATGTCAGTGATGCAAGGATCATGTCAGTGATGCAAGGATCATGTCAGTGATGCAAGAATCATGTCAGTGATGCAAGAATCATGTCAGTGATGCAAGAATCATGTCAGTGATGCAAGAATCATGTCAGTGATGCAAGAATCATGTCAGTGATGCAAGGATCGTGTCAGTGATGCAAGAATCATGTCAGTGATGCAAGAATCATGTCAGTGATGCAAGGATCATGTCAGTGATGCAAGGAGCGTGTCAGTGATGCAAGGATCATGTCAGTGATGCAAGGATCATGTCAGTGATGCAAGAATCATGTCAGTGATGCAAGGATCATGTCAGTGATGCAAGGATCTGTCAGTGATGCAAGGATCATGTCAGTGATGCAAGGATCATGTCAGTGATGCAAGGATCATGTCAGTGATGCAAGGATCATGTCAGTGATGCAAGGATCATGTCAGTGATGCAAGGATCATGTCAGTGATGCAAGGATCATGTCAGTGATGCAAGGATCATGTCAATGATGCAAGGATCATGTCAGTGATGCAAGGAGCATGTCAGTGATGCAAGGATCATGTCAGTGATGCAAGGATCATGTCAGTGATGCAAGGATCATGTCAGTGATGCAAGGATCATGTCATGATGCAAGGATCATGTCAGTGATGCAAGGATCATGTCAGTGATGCAAGGATCATGTCAGTGATGCAAGGATCATGTCATGATGCAAGATCATGTCAGTGATGCAAGGATCAGTCTGATGAGATCATGTCATGATGCAAGGATCATGTCAGTGATGCAAGAATCATGTCAGTGATGCAAGGATCATGTCTGATGCAAGAATCATGTCAGTGATGCAAGGATCATGTCAGTGATGCAAGGATCATGTCAGTGATGCAAGGATCATGTCAGTGATGCAAGGATCATGTCAGTGATGCAAGGATCATGTCAGTGATGCAAGGATCATGTCAGTGATGCAAGGATCATGTCAGTGATGCAAGGATCATGTCAGTGATGCAAGGATCATGTCAGTGATGCAAGGATCATGTCAGTGATGGTCTATAATACCAACAAGTTGAGTAAGACACATGAGCAACACTGAGATGTCTTTATTGATCAAATGTGTCGTCTGAAGAGCAAGATTTTTTAAGTCGAATACAGACAGATATAACACTGGAGACTGGAAGAAGTAATTTTGAGGTTTCAAACTTGATAAGTGGTCTGTCCCTCAGTCTTGATAGGATGTGGTCAGTACCTCAGTCTTGATAGAAGGTGGTCTGTCCCTCAGTCTTGATAGGATGTGGTCAGTACCTCAGTCTTGATAGAAGGTGGTCTGTCCCTCAGTCTTGATAGAAGGTGGTCTGTCCCTCAGTCTTGATAGAAGGTGGTCTGTCCCTCAGTCTTGATAGAAGGTGGTCTGTCCCTCAGTCTTGATAGAAGGTGGTCTGTCCCTCAGTCTTGATAGAAGGTGGTCTGTCCCTCAGTCTTGATAGGATGTGGTCAGTACTTCAGCCTTGATAGAAGGTGGTCAGTCCCTCAGTCTTGATAGAAGGTGGTCTGTCCCTCAGTCTTGATAGAAGGTGGTCTGTCCCTCAGTCTTGATAGAAGGTGGTCAGTCCCTCAGTCTTGATAGAAGGTGGTCTGTCCCTCAGTCTTGATAGGATGTGGTCAGTACTTCAGCCTTGATAGAAGGTGGTCAGTCCCTCAGTCTTGATAGAAGGTGGTCTGTCCCTCAGTCTTGATAGAAGGTGGTCTGTCCCTCAGTCTTGATAGGATGTGGCCAGTACTTCAGCCTTGATAGAAGGTGGTCAGTCCCTCAGTCTTGATAGAAGGTGGTCAGTCCCTCAGTCTTGATAGAAGGTGGTCTGTACCTCAGTCTTGATAGGATGTGGTCAGTACCTCAGTCTTGATAGGATGTGGTCAGTACCTCAGCCTTGATAGGTGGTCAGTACCTCAGCCTCGATAGAAGGTGGTCAGTACCTCAGCCTCGATAGAAGGTGGTCAGTACCTCAGCCTCGATAGAAGGTGGTCAGTACCTCAGTCTTGATAGGATATGGTCAGTACCTCAGCCTCGATAGAAGGTGGTCAGTACCTCAGTCTTGATAGGATATGGTCAGTACCTCAGCCTCGATAGAAGGTGGTCAGTACCTCAGTCTTGATAGGATATGGTCAGTACCTCAGCCTCGATAGAAGGTGGTCAGTACCTCAGCCTCGATAGAAGGTGGTCAGTCCCTCAGCCTCGATAGAAGGTGGTCAGTACCTCAGCCTCGATAGAAGGTGGTCAGTCCCTAAGCCTCGATAGAAGGTGGTCAGTCCCTCAGCCTCGACAAAAGGTGGTCAGTCCCTCAGCCTCGATAGAAGGTGGTCAGTCCCTCAGCCTCGACAGAAGGTGGTCCGTCCCTCAGCCTCGACAGAAGGTGGTCAGTCCCTCAGCCTTGATAGAAGGTGGTGAGTCCCTCAGCCTCGACATAAAGTGATCAGTCCCTCAGCCTCGACAGAAGGTGGTCAGTCCCTCAGCCTCGACAGAAGTTGGTCAGTCCCTCAGCCTTGATAGAAGGTGGTCAGTCCCTCAGCCTTGATAGAAGGTGGTCAGGCCCTCAGCCTCGACAGAAGTTGGTCAGTCCCTCAGCCTTGATAGAAGTTGGTCAGTCCCTCAGCCTTGATAGAAGGTGTCAGTCCCCTCAAGGGCCTTGATAGAAGGTGGTCAGTCCCTCAGCCTTGATAGAAGGTGGTCAGTCCCTCAGCCTCGATAGGAAGTGTTCAGTTCCTCGGCAAAGACAGGTGGCCAGTTCCTCGGTCAAGACAGGTGGCCAGTTCCTCTGCCAAGACAGGTGGCCAGTTCCTCGGCCAAGACAGGTGGCCAGTTCCTCGGCCAAGATAGGTGTTCAGTTCCTCGGCCAAGACAGGTGGCCAGTACCTCTGTCAAGACAGGTGGCCAGTTCCTCGGCCAAGACAGGTGGCCAGTTCCTCGGTCAAGACAGGTGGCCAGTTCCTCGGTCAAGACAGGTGGCCAGTTCCTCGGCCAAGATAGGTGTTCAGTTCCTCGAACCAAGACATTTGGCCAGTTCTGTTTCGGCAGGAAAATCACCCAAGTGTTTTAAACATTCATCACGAGACAAGAGTGATCAAACAAGTGGCTGTTCGGGTTCAATCACAATTTGAACAAAATGAGGAAGGCCGGTGTGGGCTTGTCGACAAGGTCTGACCCTTTCTTAACGACCAGGTCTCATATGACCAGAAATAACGACAACTAACATTAATTTCATTTCATTCAGGCCTCGCTTTACGAAATCGTAGACAGCTCTTGGGAGAACAGAAGTCTACCCGGTCTGTGCTGTTCCTAATGAACGAAGTGGATAGTCATTTATTGTGGTGGCAGCGGGCCACAAGCAGGTACAGCCTGGTTGACCAGGCAAGCACCAGATGAGCCTGGCCCATAACTGGGCTCCGAAACAGACTCCGGGAACTCATCAAAGGTATATCAGTGGTAAAGGGCACGGGCGGTAGTATTAGTAGTACCAGTAGTAGTAGGAACGAGGAATTGTGTAAGGGAAAGACGGAAGAAGAGAGGTGAGGGAGAGAAAGAATAAAGTGGGTGAAGGAGGGAGGAAGAAAATGAAGAGAGAAAGGTAAACGAAAACAAACACCGATCAAAAAAAATAGAGATACTAGAAACACACAGACACACACTTCTTGTACGACACTGAGTCGTTACCACCTGTCTCAGAATGGCTGGTTAACAGTGGTTTGAGGTAGCGAGGTTCGTGGAGGAAACAGACAACATATGTGTGCCGGGGGAGAGTTAGTAGTGGGGGACCCCTCTCAAGGACACTGACCAAACAGTGTCAGGTGCACAACAGCTGGTCAAAACCTTCCCTGTGTGTGTGTGTGTCTCTCTGTGTTCACGTGTATATTTGTCAGTAGCTAATCAACCTGAAATTCTCACTGTTCTATGTCATTAGATGCACTTATAGCTGGTAATTAACCCACATAACATTCCGTTAGACTATATAACAGCATTATTTTCAAGGTATGTTAAGTGTGTGTGTGTGTGTGTGTGTGTGTGTGTGTGTGTGTGTGTGTGTGTGTGTGTGTGTGTGTGTGTGTGTATGTGTCAACTTTACATAATCAGCAAACTCATAAGTTTAATTTAACCACTGTATACACATCGAAAACTATACACATAGAGAGGTATACACATCGATAAGTATACACATAGAGCGGTAAACACCTCAGAGTATTTACAGACAGTTGGCTATTTTAAAGTATTCTAATTAGTATACCCCTCAAGGAAGGTTCCTTGATGTTGGTGAGGGGCTCTTGATTTAGGGAATTGGATCTATGCTCCAGTTCCCCAAATTAAGCCTGAATGCCTTCCACATACCCCCCCAGGCGCTGTATAATCCTCCGGGTTTAGCGCTTCCCCCTTGATTGTAATAATAATAATCTAATTAGTATACAGGTAAACTGCAGCCTTAATGACCCTTAAATTAATTCGTCGAGGCAAGGTGGTCACAGGCTGTACATCATGTCTCAGACTTCCAACTCTTCCTTATTAGCTCTGAATTGATGGGCGTAATTGATTGGTAAGAACTTGAAGCCAGTGCGTTATGACTACACTTATTAATATTATTATTATTATTATTATTATTATTATTATTATTATTATTATTATTATTTAATCAAAAATTTCGAGGGGAAACTATATTAAATGTTTTAGTCCGTTCAGGCCCGATATTAAGCTACAAGTAAGCGAGAAACCTGGTTGTAATAGTAGTAGTAGTAGTAGTAGTAGTAGTAGTAGTAGTATTGTGGTAATAGGTAAATAAAACAAATAAATCTTGAGAAACAAAAGAACAGCAACCTCTCCGTCACACAAGGTTAGGTAAGATGTGTCAGGAAACAGGACAAGTGTTTCCTGACGCGGGTCTTAGTCATATAATAACCAGCAGCTGGAGCTTTTGGTCATCTGACCGAGGTCTTTCCCTGGCTTACCCCTTTAAAATATATGATTATAACCATTAGATGACACATCTGACAATGATTCACAAAGAAATGTGAGAAATGAGGGCTGCTGAAATCTAGTGAGCCATGCTAGACACAAGAACAAACGGAAGAATGAACCATTACGAAAGACGGAAAAGACAAAAAAGGGCCCCAGGAAAAACCCGGCCGGGTTACCGGCGAATAAAAATAGAAAAAAAAGAAAGAGAAGGCCAGGATCGGGTCGATCACGAGTGTTGGGAGATCAAAACATTTTAACAGGGTACTGAGGAAGGTAGGGCCCCTCACAGAACAAACCAGTACCCAGACGGCAATTATAAAAAATGACTAGTGGTGAACGGATTTTTACACCCCAATGACCCTCTTGTATCGATAGGCTTTAAACCCCCTACTTGAACCTGATTTCTGGCATTGAATCGGAAATACGAGAGCTAGGCTTCTATACACTGTCTCTTGTGTAGATCCCTTCATCCCGGGATTAAAGGGAAGGCCCGACCCCAGGGGCTGCACCCCAGGGCTGCCCCCCCAGGGCCTCAGCGGGGGGCTTCCAGAGGTAAAGTGAAAAATGTTCAGGGTTACCTGTAAGTTTACAATTTAGTATGTTATTATATCGATTTTTTTGAATTTTTGACTGTTTGATTATTTTTTTTCCTTTAGTATGCCCTTTGGGGGCCCCTCACAGTCCTGTACCCGGGGACCTCACATACCTGTAGCCCGGGGCCTAAACATTACCGTAGCCCGGGGGCCTACAGTACCTTCCCCCAGGGGCCTCCAGTACCTGTACCCCGGGGCCTCACATACCTTTCCCAGGGCCTCACATACCTGTGTCCACCCCTCACAGAACCTGTAGCCCGGGGCCTCACAGACCTGTAGCCCTTGCCCCTCCATACCGTAGTAGGGGCCTCCAGTACCTGTACCCAGGGGCCTCACAGTACCTGTACCCGGGGCCTCACAGACCTGTGCCCAGGGGGGCCCTCACATACCTGTCCCGGGGCCTCACAGTACCTGTACCCAGGGCCTCACAGTACCTGTACCCAGGGGGCCTCCGTCCCTTAGCCCGGGGGGCCTCACAGTACCTGAAAACCCAGGGGCCTCACGTACCTTACCCGGGGGTCCACAGTCCGTAGCCCAGGGGCCTACATACCTGTAGCCCAGGGACCTCACGTCCCTGTCCCCCGGGGGCCTCACAGCCTGAGCCCGGGGGCCTCAAGTACCTGAAAACCCCGGGGCCCCTCACGTCCTGACCAGGGGCCTCACAGTCCTTGCCCGGGGGCCTCACAGTCCCTTACCCAGGGGCCTCACAGTACCTGTACCTAGGGGCCTCCAGACCTGTAGTCCGGGGGCCTCACATACATGAAGCCCAGGGGCCTCACTCCCGTACCCGGGGGCTCACGTCCCTGTACCCCCCGGGGGCCCACGCCCGTACCAGGGCCTCACAGTACCTGTATCCAGGGGCCTCAAGTCCCTGTGCCCGGGCCCCACATACCGTACCCCGGGGGGCCCCAAGTACTGTAGCCCAGGGGCCTCACAGAAAAAGTACCCCAGAACCACAGTACCTGTAGCCCTAACCTCACAATACTGTACCCCGGGAAAACCTTGCAGTGCTTGTACCCGGGGCCCCTTACGTACCTTAGCCAGGAACCTTACAGCACCTTAGCCCGGGGACCCACAGTACCTGTCCCCCAGGAACCTTATACCTGTACCCAGGAACTTACAGTACCTTACCCAGGGGCCTCACATCCCTGTAGCCCAGGAAACCCTTACAGCCCCTGTACCCCGGGGACCTCCCGTCCCTGTAGCCCGGGAAACCTTTTTATCCCTGTAGCCCAGAACCTTACAGTCCCTTAGCCCGGGGGCCCTCACAGTACCTGTACCCCAGGAACCTAAAAAGCCCCCTTTTAATCCGATAGACCCCTTGATAATTTTTCCCCCTCATTCCCCCCTCACACGGTGAGTTGGGTTTAAAAAAACGTCGTTTTTAAGAAAAAAAAGAGATCTACGCGGGAGGGTAGGGGTGTGAAAGCCAACCTCATTATTTTAAAGTAATCAATCCTAAAAACACCGGCGCTTCAGACGGTGAAGCACCTGACCAAGAATCCTTGAAGCCCAGAACACCGGCTCTTCAGAACGAGTGAAGCATCCTGACCAAGAACTGCCTTAGAGTCCAGAACAGGCGTCTCGAACGATGGAGAAACCTGACCAAAACTGCTTGAGAGTAAAAACCCCCGGCGTCTTCAGAACGATGGGCCCTGACCAAAAAAACTGCCTTAGAGTCCAGAACACCGGCGTCTTCAGAACGAGTAAGATCTGCCAAGAATGCCTTAGATCCAGAACACCGGGGCTTTTCAGAACGAGTGAACTTTCCGACCAGAACTCCTTAGGCCCAGAACCCCGGGCCTTCGAACGAGTGGGCATCCTGACCAAGAACTGCCTTGAGAGTCCAAACCCAGCGTCTTCAAAACGAGTGAACACCCTGCCCAAAGAACTCCTTGAGAGTCCAGAACACCGCTTTTCAAAACGATGGAGCATCCTGCCCAAAGAACTCCTTGAGATCCAGAACACCGGCGTCTTCAGAACGAGTGGGACCCCAGCCCAAGAACCCCCTTGGAGTCCAAACCCCGGCCCCTTTCAGAACGAGGGAGCATCTGACCAAGAACTCCCTTGAAGCCCAGAACACCGGCGTCTTCGAACGGTGGGCACCTGACCAAGAACTGCCTTGAGAGTCAGAAAAACCGGCGTTTTCAGAACAGTGAAGATCCTGACCAAGAACGCCTTGAGAGTCCAGAACACCGGCGTCTTCAAAACGAGTGAACACCGACCAAGAACTCCCCTTGGGGAGAGTCCAGAACCCGGCGTCTTCAAAACGATGGAGCATCCTGACCAAGAACTGCCTTGAGAGTCCAAAACCCCGGCGTCTTTCAAACGAGTGGTCATCCTGCCCAAAGAACGCCTTGAGAGTCCAAACACCGCGTCTTCAGAACGAGTGGAGCATCCACCAAAACTCCTTGAGATTCCAGAACACCGGCGTCTTCAGAACATGAAGCCCTGACCAAAAAACTGCCTTGAGGTCCAGAAACCGGCGTTTCAGAACAGTGGACATCCGACCAAGAACTCCTTGAAGCCCCAAACACCGGCTCTTCAAACGAGGGGAGCACCTGACCAAGAATGTTTTGAGAGTCAAAAACCCGGGCGTCTTTCAAACGAGGGGACTCCTGACCAAAAACCCCTTGAAGCCAGAAACCGGGCGTCTTCAAACGAGTGGAGCCCTGCCAAAGAACGCCTTGAGACCCCAGAACACCGGGGCGTCTTCAAAACGAGTGGAGAAACCGACCAAGAACTCCTTGAGAGTCCAGAACCCCGGGCGATTCAAACGGGAGCACCTGCCCAAAGAATGTTTGGGGTCCAGAACACCGGCGCTTCAGAACGAGGGGAGCACCTGACCAAAAAACGCCTTGGAGTCCAGAACCCCCGGGTCTTAGAACGAGTGGAGAAACCTGACCAAGAACTCCCTTGGAGAGAACACCAGCGTCTTAGAACATGGACACCCTGCCCAAAAACTCCCTTTGAGAGTCCAACCCCGGGCTCTCGAACAGGGGAGCATCCTGCCCAAAACCCCCTTGAAGCCCAAAACCGGGTCTTCAAAACATGGGCACCTCCCAAGAATTTGGGCCTTGAGAGTCCAGAACACCGGCGTCTTCAGAACGAGTGGAGCATCCTGACCAAGAACTGCCTTGAGAGTCCAGAACACCGGCGTCTTCAGAACGAGTGGAGCATCCTGACCAAGAACTGCCTTGAGAGTCCAGAACACCGGCGTCTTCAGAACGAGTGGAGCATCCTGACCAAGAACTGCCTTGAGAGTCCAGAATACAACCATCATCTATTTACGAATCATTATATTTTTATTGATACTTTTCACTTTAACTACTCAAAGTTTGTTGTTAAGTGTGTCTCTTCTTATCTTTATGAGTTCCTCCTCCTCCTTTGTACTCACCTGTTCTCTGTATTCAGGTCGGAGATATGAGTATACACAGAGATGTGTATTTCTCTCAAAGTATATATCCTGAGAGGTCGGAGATACGAGTATATATACAGGTGTATTTCTCTCAACGTATATATGCTGAGACTTTAATCACTTTAATCACATGCAGCCGTAATGAGCCTCATGTAGTCAATAGGCTTCAAACCTCATAAAACCCACCATGGGATGCAGGGAGAGCAATATCTGGTCTGGATGGCACACAAACAACGTACCTCGCCACTATTAGACTTTTTTGAGAGAGTCATAGAAAATGATTTATCTGTCTCTTAAGACTTTAAACACGACCCTGTTGTAATTAATATTTATGTAAAATAACTACAAGCAAATTGACAAGACAGTGAACAGGTATAAAATAAATTGAAAGGAATTTAAATATATATATATATATATATATATATTTTTATATATATTATATATATATATATATATATATATTAATATATATATATATATATATATATATATGACCCTTGAAGAAAGGTGTTTTTTTTGCGAATGAAGAGCTCTGGGTCCAGGGAATTGAAGCTATCCTCCCTTTCATTCCCTTATGGGTTTAGCACTTCTCAATAATAACAATAACACATGTGCAGTATTACTGAGACGTTCTTAAAGAATGCAATTCAGTCATTTTTTTCCCCCTTTTACAAATAATATGTTGACTAACTTACCATCTGTTCTCTTCCTGGACACCTGTGATAGTCTTTCAAAACATGTGTCGAGTTTCTTGAATGCAGATGATTTTTTCCCCCACTGCTACAGCATAATGAGTGGGCAATTCTGGTTTGGCTGTTGCGTAGTGAGCTTGAAAAAATACACCGAGAGGTGTATCTCGCGTTGTATATACAAGGAGTGTTGACTTTGATTACTATGTTAGGCAGCCGAGACTTGACCCTTGCAAGCAGAATACACACACACACACACACACACACACACACACACACACCACACACACACACACACACACACATACACACACACACGCACACACACATACTCACATATACACACACACATACACGATAAAGCTCTTCGAGCAGAAAGTGGACCTAGTAGCGATCAGCGAAGAGGCGGGGCCAAGGAGCTATGAATCGACCCCTGCATCCACAAATAGGTGAGTACACACCCACGTTGCAAAAGCAACACCCCGACTCATTGTTACGTGCACACCATTGCCCTCTTGATGGATAAGTCATGATAGCTCCTTTCGAAATGAAAAGAAAGTGTTATAAAGCCTATCTCTCTCTCTCCTCTCTCTCTCTCTCTCTCTCTCTCTCTCTCTCTCTCTCTCTCTCTCTCTCTCTCTCTCACGAACGAGCGAACGAACGAACGAAACTTAAACACTTGTCTGTATTATCGAAAGGGATTAAAATCCCTTCGGCTCGGTTTGGAGAGACGACACCTCCTGGAATGGATGAATCCCCAATAGAACCAGGGATTAGCCAGCCCATGGAGAGACTAGAATCCCTTATCGTGTAGGAATATCAAGAGCCTCAGTGTGCTGTGGTCTTTTAAGTGATTCAACAGATGGAATATATTAAGGAGTGAGTATTGAGGGCCGGTTCTTCAGCTACTGACTATGTACTGATTATTTACTGCTTTTCGGATGGGTGAATCCTCAATAAACCAACGGACGGACCCGGCAAGAGAGGTCCTGGAACTTCTTATCTCCCTGCAACATCAAAGGCTTCGCTGCGCGCCGTCCATTAAGTGATACACCAGGGAAGGATATTAGAGAGGTGGTTCTGAATATTGACTCCCTATGCTTCCTTACAAACTCTGAGGGATTACTTCCTCTTGGGAATAGAAATTGATTTTAGATGGTAAAGAATCTAAAGATGTGGAACTGATCGTCAGAGAGCCCTTCTATCTTAATACATAGTGGACCCCCGCTTAACGATCACCTCCAAATGCGACCAATTATGTAAGTGTATTTATGTAAGTGCGTTTGTACGTGTATGTTTGGGGGTCTGAAATGGACTAATCTACTTCACAATATTCCTTATGGGAATAAATTCGGTCAGTACTGGCACCTGAACATACTTCTGGAGTGAAAAAATATCGTTAACCGGGGGTCCACTGTAGTAGATCGTCCTCTACAGGTAACCTCGGTATGGACTGAAAAGTCTTTTGCTCTCTGCATTTTCCCATGTACTCCACGTACAACAATTAAAACTCGTAAACGGTCCAAGCAGATCTACGTTCACATGTGTAGCGCTCGAAAAGTAGATCTACGTTTTTTTCTACATATTTTCAAATATAACCAAAAAAGAAAAAAGTAAATCAAAGTTTCTATACACATTTTCAAATGTAAAAAAAAAAAATCTACATTTTTTTACATACTTTCAAATGTTGAAAAAAAACGTATATATACGTTTGGACCGTTTACGGGTTAAATTAGTGCAGAATTTGGTAGCGCGACAACTAGGAGATCCTTCAATTACAAGCTTTAGAAAGTACACAATCAGTATTTAACAAATCAGAAGCTGAAAAATAAAGATTCTACTGTTTGCAAACACTACAGAAGCATAAAAGAGAAGATATATGGATAAGTTAGATTATAAGTTAGGAAATAAACAATATCTCGGATAAAGAGGTCACAATCAACGCCAGTTAACAAGAAACGCTAAATTCTTCACGTAAAGCTACACAGATAACATTTCACTAATAGCACATAACACCGACAAGTTGAAGAATAAGATACATACTCAGTAATAACCCACATGATGACAGAAACCCAGATTTATTTCTGATGAGTTTGTCTCTGTGTAGGTTATTACTGAGTAATGAGAAGTGTTCATTGTACTTTAGTTATCCAATAGGATACGTGTGTAACACTTGGTAACATATGCACTTCTCTGGTTCGAGTATACAGGGCTGAGGGACTAAATACCTATCAGGGCTTAGGGACTGAATATCAGGACCGAGGGACTGAAACCTCAGATTTCCTTTCCAGTTTTCACATGTAACATTTATTTTCAGTAGAGGCAGACCCCACTTTACAGCACTTCACTTTATAGCGCTTCACTTTACAGTGCTTCACTTTACAGTGCTTCACTTTACAGCACTTAACTTTACAGTGCTTCACTTTACAGCACTTCACTTTACAGTGCTTCACTTAACAGCACTTAACTTTACAGCACTTCACTTTACAGCACTTCACTTTACAGTGCTTCACTTTACAGCACTTAACTTTACAGTGCTTCACTTTACAGCACTTCACTTTACAGTGCTTCACTTAACAGCACTTAACTTTACAGTGCTTCACTTTACAGCACTTCACTTTACAGTGCTTCACTTTACAGCACTTCACTTTACAGTGCTTCACTTTACAGCACTTCACTTTACAGTGCTTCACTTTACAGCACTTCACTTTACAGTGCTTCACTTTACAGCACTTCACTTTACAGTGCTTCACTTTACAGCACTTAACTTTACAGTGCTTCACTTTACAGCACTTCACTTTACAGTGCTTCACTTTACAGCACTTAACTTTACAGTGCTTCACTTTACAGCACTTAACTTTACAGTGCTTCACTTTACAGCGCTTCACTTTACAGCGCTTCACTTTACAGTGCTTTGCTTTACGGCGTTTTGCTAATGCGGCAGTTTTCAATTATACTCATTCTTCATTTATTCAGACTTCCTACAATAAATATATTCACCACTCACTATAAGCTAAGGTCGTAAATATTTAAAGATAAATAATGTGTGTACTATATATGCATTGTTAAGTCTTGCCTCTATTGTTCACTTAATATATGAGTGTAAACATATTATCAGGCATTTTATATGTATTTGAAAGTGAAAGAAAAGGGACTATGATTCACTTTACAGCCCGGAATCTAACCCGCTGTATAAACGAGGTCTGCCTGTGTTAGAAAAACAAAAATATTGGTTGGTGAAGAGTCTCCATCAGATGTGCAACACCCCAGGTGTTGCATATGTGTCTTGTTCAACAAGCAACACAGGTTTCAATTTCACTATCTCTCCATTACAAGATCCAAACAATTACTCCAGTGATTTATTTTCTTGTTCTTTGTTTGCATTCAGATATCCGGGACCCCCCTGACTTTATATACATCCTGCTGGCGACTGCTATCCTTCAGTTGGTATCAGCTTATCCTTTTATATCAGCACCTCTCTTGGCAGAAACCGTATGAGTTGTCGTGGATTCCATTCCTCGGTTTGGTGAAGCCAGTGTTATACTAGAATAATTTGATGTGTGTGTGAGCTGAGTCTTAGCTCCTGGGCCTCAGTTTCTAATGCTGCTGTCACCTGGTCTGATGACCTCTGGTGTTGTCTTATTGAGAGAGAGAGAGAGCACCACACATTGAGGAACAATTAGCAAGTGCTCAACGAGTTAGTGAGTTTGGTACACACATGTGTTCCCTGGGAGGTCCCTCAAGTATTAATTTAACACTCAAGCTCATCCTCCACTCAAGGAGCAACTTGGACACTGCCACCTCTCTCTCTCTCTCTCTATCAAGAAAGACCACAAGAGGTCAGAAATCTAAGCCAGTGGCATGAAAGCTAAGAGGCGGGGCCAGGAGCTGTAACTCGATCTTCGTCACACCACTCTGCAGTACAACTCACTGATGTTGCTCTTCTGACCCCTACTGCACGCCAGCCATTTGACTGGTCACCTTCACGGGTCAAGGTCCAGCTTATATGTGGACAAGGACTTTGCTCACTGCCCACATATAAACCCCTGCCTTGGTCCTGCCCTGCCCCCTGCCCCTGCAAGGGGCAGGGGGCAGGACAGAAGAAAGAGTTCATATGTGAAAGAGTTTTAGGGTAGGATCTCTCTTCATATGCCAAGAGCCATAGTGGAGTGGATCTGGGGTGGCTTGGGTCTGGGATGACGTGGGACTGGGTGGTTTGGGTCTGGGATAACGTGGGACTGGGTGACTTGGGTTTGGGATGACGTGGGACTGGGTGACTTGGGTCTAGGATGACGTGGGACTGGGTGGCTTGGGTCTAGGATGACGTGGGACTGGGTGGCTTGGGTCTGGGTTGCTTGGGTTTCGTGCTTCTTCTTGGGTACTGATAGTGAAATATTAACCTGGAGTAGATTATGCTCTCTCTCTCTCTCTCTCTCTCTCTCTCTCTCTCTCTCTCTCTCTCTCTCTCTCTCTCTCTCTCTCTCTCTCTCTCTCTCTCTCTCTCTCTCTCAATAGGATCTGTGCACTTAAGGATCATTAACAGTACACTGAAATCTAGCAGTTCTCGCCCTTCAATTCCACGAATCTACAGGATATATACTTCGAATCTAGGAGGCAGGACCAGGAGCTGAGAATCGACCCCTGTAAACCCACACACTAGGTACCTCTGGGTAGCCAGCCTCGTGGGCTCTACCCACGACTTCAGCTCGTGGGCTCTACCCACGACCTCAGCTCGTGGGCTCTACCCACGACCTCAGCATATAATCCATTCTCTACACTCTCCTTGTAAAGCCCTGACCTCTGTAGAGTAACGAATTGATCTACGACACTAACTTAAGGTGCATGAACTTTATAAGTTACAAGCTACAAGGAACTTCAGAACTTACTGGATACTTGACAAGTTACAAGCTACAAGTTACTTTATAAGCTACAAGGCACTTCAGAAGTTACAAGCTACAAGGCACTTCAGAAGTTACAAGCTACAAGGCACTTCAGAAGTTACAAGCTACAAGGCACTTCAGAAGTTACAAGCTACAAGACACTTCAGAAGTTACAAGCTACAAGGCCAGAAACAAAAACTTAGATTTTTGCCAACCAGTGGCTTTCTCACCATCATTTCCAGACCGTCTTTCAGGTTTTCCTTCTTATTCTTGCGTTTTCGAATCTGGTTCTGTTTCTTTCCAGTTTTTGAATGGTCTGATTCTCGTTTCTCTCAAGCCTCCATACATCTTCCCTGGGCCACAAGACAGCCTGCTTATAAGCCGTGTTTCTTCACATCAGTGAGCCTCAATCCTCCCTGGGCCCTGGCCTGGTCTCAGACCTGGCCGCGGGGGCGTTGACCCCCAGAAACCCTCTCCAGGTGTACTCCAGGTGTCTCTTGTTACTGTTTCTTCTTCCCTCCAGCTTTACTAGTGGCCCTTTCAGATTTTTTGGGGGTTTTACAGTTCAGTGTCTTCTGTGGTCTCATTTCCAGTTATTTCCTTCATTTCTTACTCCAGATTCATTTCCAGCACATGACCACTATCATAACCATAATTTTTAAAGGGGTGGAGGGGTAATCCAGTGGAAGGCCTCTTGTCAGATGACCAAAAGCTCCAGCTACGGGCCTTCATGTGTCTCAAGACCCGCGTCGGGAAACACTTGTCCTGTTTCCTGACGAACCTTACCTAACCTAACCTTAAATATAATCACTGGCACATTGTGGTTTACCCAATGATCTAATAAAACAAGTATTATTTTCCCTGCTCTAAATCCACGTTCCCTTGGGCTGTGTACGGCATATTTTGCCACAAAGTTAGTGTCTCAGGGCCCTTTCCAAGACCTTTACGAGGGTAACGCTACTGTGGTGCAAATTCTAGCCAGAACTTTGTTACCTCCTTTCCCATACATTGTGTTTACCTATATTTAGATACTTGTATGTAAGGGTCATAACTCAGCCCTGGTCCTAGCCCTGTCGGATTTACCTCCGTCTAGCCTCGTGGGCGCCGTCGTACCTCCTCCAAAAACTACGTTCACAGCCTGCCTACGCTGCCCTGGGTTCAGTGTTCAGAATGTTCTTCCACTTCTTCCTGTTTCACTCCTACTCTGCCGGTCTCCATCAGTGTTCGGATATGGTGTTCGATTCCCGACGACCTGCAGTGCTCAACCCTGTTATTATATTGTGTTTTTCTTTCTGCTGTTATGTAACACGGATATTAGCAAGTTTTCGCTGTTACGTGACACGAGTATAAAGGAACTTTCCGCTGTTATCTGACACTGATATAATCGCTCGCTTCTACGTCACACATAAATATGGAAGATTTGCCGGTTATACGACACGGATATAAGGTGCCTACGCCTAAATAAAGGAAATCCTCTTGAAGAGATCCTAGGATCAAGAGCCCTCCACCAGCATCGAGGGACAACTGCCCCTGGGTTATCCCGGGTTACTAAACCCTCCGGGTAGACACACTGCTTGGCTATCCTGGGTTATCTTGGGTTACTAACCCCACAGGGTAGACACTGGCTACCCTGGGTTACAAACCCCACAGGGTAGACACTGGCTATCCTGGGTTACAAACCGCACACGGTACACACTGGCTATCCTGGGTTACAAACCCCACAGGGTACACACTGGCTATCCTGGGTTACAAACTCCACAGGGTACACACTGGCTACCCTGGGTTACAAACCCCACAGGGTAGACACTGGCTATCCTGGGTTACAAACCCCACAGGGTAGACACTGGCTATCCTGGGTTACAAACCCCACAGGGTAGACACTGGCTATCCTGGGTTACAAACCTCACAGGGTAGACACTGGCTATCCTGGGTTACAAACCCACAGGGTAGACACTGGGCTATCCTGGGTTACAAAACCTCACAGGGTAGACACTGCTATCCTGGGTTACAAACCCCACAGGGTAGACACTGGCTATCCTGGGTTACAAACCCCACAGGGTACACACTGGCTATCCTGGGTTACAAACCCCACAGGGTACACACTGGCTATCCTGGGTTACAAACCCCATAGGGTAGACACTGGCTATCCTGGGTTACAAACCCCACAGGGTAGACACTGGCTATCCTGGGTTACAAACCCCACTGGGTAGACACTGGCTATCCTGGGTTACAAACCCCAGAGGGTAGACACTGGCTATCCTGGGTTACAAACCCCACAGGGTACACACTGGCTATCCTGGGTTACAAACCCCACAGGGTAGACACTGGCTATCCTGGGTTACAAACCCCACAGGGTACACACTGGCTATCCTGGGTTACAAACCCCACAGGGTACACACTGGCTATCCTGGGTTACAAACCCCACAGGGTAGACACTAGTGGGCTATCCTGGGTTACAAACCCCACAGGGTAGACACTGGCTATCCTGGGTTACAAACCCCACAGGGTAGACACTGGCTATCCTAGGTTACAAACCCCACTGGGTAGACACTGGCTATCCTGGGTTACAAACCCCACAGGGTAGACACTGGCTATCCTGGGTTACAAACCCCACAGGGTACACTGGCTATCCTGGGTTACAAACCCCACAGGGTACACACTGGCTATCCTGGGTTACAAACCCCACAGGGTAGACACTGGCTATTCTGGGTTACAAACCCCACAGGGTACACACTGGCTATCCTGGGTTACAAACCCCACAGGGTACACACTGGCTATCCTGGGTTACAAACCCCACAGGGTACACACTGGCTATCCTGGGTTACAAACCCCACAGGGTACACACTGGCTATCCTGGGTTACAAACGCCACAGGGTACACACTGGCTATCCTGGGTTACAAACCCCACAGGGTAGACACTGGCTATCCTGGATTACAAACCCCACAGGGTAGACACTGGCTATCCTGGGTTACAAACCCCACAGGGTACACACTGGCTATCCTGGGTTACAAACCCCACAGGGTAGACACTGGCTATCCTGGGTTACAAACCTCACAGGGTTTACACACTGGCTATCCTGGGTTACAAACCCCACAGGGTACACACTGGCTATCCTGGGTTACAAACCCCACAGGGTACACACTGGCTATCCTGGGTTACAAACGCCACAGGGTACACACTGGCTATCCTGGGTTACAAACCCCACAGGGTAGACACTGGCTATCCTGGATTACAAACCCCACAGGGTAGACACTGGCTATCCTGGGTTACAAACCCCACAGGGTACACACTGGCTATCCTGGGTTACAAACCCCACAGGGTACACACTGGCTATCCTGGGTTACAAACCCCACAGGGTAGACACTGGCTATCCTGGGTTACAAACCTCACAGGGTACACACTGGCTATCCTGGGTTACAAACCCCACAGGGTACACACTGGCTATCCTGGGTTACAAACCCCACAGGGTACACACTGGCTATCCTGGGTTACAAACGCCACAGGGTACACACTGGCTATCCTGGGTTACAAACCCCACAGGGTAGACACTGGCTATCCTGGATTACAAACCCCACAGGGTAGACACTGGCTATCCTGGGTTACAAACCCCACAGGGTACACACTGGCTATCCTGGGTTACAAACCCCACAGGGTAGACACTGGCTATCCTGGGTTACAAACCTCACAGGGTACACACTGGCTATCCTGGGTTACAAACCCCACAGGGTACACACTGGCTATCCTGGGTTACAAACCCCACAGGGTACACACTGGCTATCCTGCGTTACTAACCCCACAGGGTACACACTGGCTATCCTGGGTTACTAACCCCACAGGGTACACACTGGCTATCCTGGGTTACTAACCCCACAGGGTACACACTGGCTATCCTGGGTTACAAACCCCACAGGGTACACACTGGCTATCCTGGGCTACAAACCCCACAGGGTACACACTGGCTATCCTGGGTTACAAACCCCACAGGGTACACACTGGCTATCCTGGGTTACAAACCCCACAGGGTACACACTGGCTATCCTGGGTTACAAACCCCACAGGGTACACACTGGCTATCCTGGATTACAACCCCCACAGGGTAGACACTGGCTATCCTGGGTTACAAGCCCCACAGGGTACACACTGGCTATCCTGGGTTACAAACCCCACAGGGTAGACACTGGCTATCCTGGGTTACAAACCCCACAGGGTACACACTGGCTATCCTGGGTTACAAACCCCACAGGGTACACACTGGCTATCCTGGGTTACAAACCCCACAGGGTACACTGGCTATCCTGGGTTACTAACCCCACAGGGTACACACTGGCTATCCTGGGTTACTAACCCCACAGGGTACACACTGGCTATCCTGGGTTACTAACCCCACAGGGTACACACTGGCTATCCTGGGTTACTAACCCCACAGGGTAGACACTGGCTATCCTGGGTTACTAACCCCACAGGGTAGACACTGGCTATCCTGGGTTACTAACCCCACAGGGTAGACACTGGCTATCCTGGGTTACTAACCCCACAGGGTAGACACTGGCTATCCTGGGTTACTAACCCCACAGGGTAGACACTGGCTATCCTGGGTTATCTAACCCCACAGGGTAGACACTGGCTATTCTGGGTTACTAACCCCACAGGGTAGACACTGGCTATCCTGGGTTACTAACCCCACAGGGTACACGCTGGCTATCCTGGGTTACTAACCCCACAGGGTACACTGGCTATCCTGGGTTACTAACCCCACAGGGTACACTGGCTATCCTGGGTTACTAACCCCACAGGGTACACTGGCTATCCTGGGTTACTAACCCTCAGGATAGACACACACACAGCTTGGTTTTTTTACTGTTATCCTGGATTATTGATCCTTAGTGAGTTGGATAACCCACACAGGTTTAGCGAACCGTCTTAGGAGGTCGGAAGGATTTTCTGTAGCCTAGCAAAGGCCAGGTGGGGGAAGCCAGAGTGTGGTTGAACAGCACCAACAACCTGGTTGACCAGGCGGGTGGTGGTTCACCACCACTACTACCACCACCACCACCACCACCACCAGTATCACCACCACTACCACCAGTATCACTACCACCACCACCACCAGTATCACCACCACTACTACCACCACTACTACCACCACCACCAGTATCACCCCCACACCACTACTACCACTACACCAGTATCACCACCACTACTACCACCACCACCAGTATCACCACCACCACCACTACTACCACTACCACCAGTATCACCACCACTACTACCACTACTACCACCACCACCATTACCACGACCACCACCATTACCACGACCACCCCCATTACCACGACCACACCATTACCACGACCACCACCATTACCACGACCACCACCAGTATCACCATCATCAGTATCACCACCCAAAATTACCAGCAGCACCACCAACATCAGTATGACCACTAGCACCACCATCACCAGTATCACCACTAGCACCACATCACCAGTATCACCACTAGCACCACCATCACCAGTATCACCACCACCATCACCAGTATCACCATCACCAGTATCACCACCAACATTACCAGCAGCACCACCACCACCAGTATCACCACTAGCACCACCATCACCAGTATCACCATCATCAGTATCACCACCAACATTACCAGCAGCACCACCATCACCAGTATCACCACTAGCACCACCATCACCAGTATCACCACTAGCACCACCAGGCTAGCAGTGGGCGGCAGGTGGTGGGCGGGTGGGTATGGGTGGAGTTCAGCACGAGGTTCCATGTATGGTGAAGGCACGCGGGGTCCCCCTCCTTCCTTCTCTCCTTCTCTGTTCTTCTCTCCTCCCTTCTCTCTTTCCCTCTTCCTCCCTTCCCTCCTTCCTTCTCTGTTCTTCTCTCTTTTCCATTTTACTTCATCATCATCATCTCTCTCTGAGACACTCAAAAACATCTTTATAAAACGGAATTTACAGTAAACACGGAGCTGAAACTCCGTCATACGAGATGCAACATAAATGTGATTAAGAACCTTCAGTTGTGGACCAACAGAAATTGTAGCAAAAGAAAAAAGTTACTCTCTTCCAGTACTGGAACCCCCCAGGTTTCCTCTGGGTTTCCAATATTGTTTTACAACCACTGTGCGGGTAATTGTATTTGTGTATATCTGAATAAACTTACTTACTTACTTAGCAAACATATTGTTTTGCTAGTCCAAGTTCTTCCTGGGTAGTTACCACAGATATCCCCTTCGTGTTCGCCTGGTCTGGAATCGGGCCGTAGGGGGCATCCACACCCTTCAAGAAATCCTTAAGCTTTCCCGTAGCTCACTGTTGGTAACATTTATACCTGCAGGTAGAACTAGTGGTTGACGCAGCTACGTCAGTACCAGCAGAGTAGAATAACTATGGCACAAGGGGTGCTAGTGTAATAGACGTAGTTGATACCCATCAATTCCGTCCACTCATACCTCACTTATAAATTCCATTCCTCCTTTTATTTAATAAGACCTGGTTTGTTTCCTGTTTATTATCAGCAGCGGCTGAAGAGAGAGGAAGAAACAGGTTTGAGGAACTTATGATAATGGAAGATACAGGTCAAAGACTCACGATAGAGGAACAGGTCAAAGACTCACGATAAAGGAAGGAACAGATTAAATAATTAATTTAGCAACTCACCTTTGAGTGTGGCTGGGAGACCACGAGCTCTAAACCTTTGTATAAGCGCTGTGTGAAGTTCGTCTATGTACTTGATAGCCTCTTCTATCACCTCCACCTGAGGGGTAAAGAGAGGGGAGTTAGAAGGGGTGTTGTGAGAGGGGTGGTGGAGGTTTCCCTGATGGAGGAGGTGTCCCCCTGAGACCATGTCACCTTGCCCACACTCCAACAGTGCGTCAAGTTCTAAAAAACCACTTGTCTCCACTAACTCCGGTTTAGCACGCTCGCACACGCCTGCTGGATGTTCGATCCCATACTATTTAAAACCTCTTCCACATCCTCCAACCCTTTCTAGGAGGACCCCTACCTCTCCTTTCCACCCCAGACCTACTTCTGGTCATAACACCTGGCCAATAACACCTCCTCAGCCTTCCATAACTCACACTCCTTTAATTTCTACCCTCATTCTCTGCATAATATATGCAACATACATTTCTGTCAAACATGACATTTTAACTGCCTCCAAAACTACCTTCTTGCTACAACGTTTAAACACCATACTTTACACTCATGTGAAAGTGTTGGTAAAACTATACTCTGGAACTTTTGTTTCCCTTTGTCCCAACAGGTAAATTCTTCACAGATGCCTCAACATTCCACCCATCTTTTTTTCTCTTTTATCTATTCTGTGGTTCGCCTTGTCTATCGCAGACCCATCCGCTGACATGTCCACTCCCAAGTTCTTCAATACATTTGCTTCCTCTATACTCCTTCCAGTTGACCTTTTGTTACTCTCATCAACTTGCTCTTTTCTATATTCACTTTTAATTTCCTTTTACATACCCTTCCAAATTCGTATGCCAATCTTCGCAGCTTCTCTTCAGAAGCACCCAAAAGCACAGTGTCATCGGCGAAAAGCAACTATGATAACTCCCACTTTGTGTTATCTTTTAATCCCACACCTCTCCTCAACACCCCAACTACCATTACTATTGCCTCCCTTCACTCCCCTT
Source organism: Cherax quadricarinatus (assembly GCF_026875155.1). Lineage (NCBI taxonomy): Eukaryota > Metazoa > Arthropoda > Malacostraca > Decapoda > Parastacidae > Cherax > Cherax quadricarinatus. The sequence continues at coordinate 26,268,246 of NC_069458.1, read as the reverse complement.
TCTCCCTTGTGCCACTAAACTACTCTCCCTACTTTCTGCTACCACTATTCCTTCCACTACTATTCCCACTACCAGTCTTACCACTATTTTTTCTTCCTCTAGTGGTCCCGTCCCTGCCCCTCCCCCTCGCCTATATATACTGCCTCCCTCACTCTTTTGTGTTAGTGTGTCTTTGTAAATGTAAGTTTTTCTGTCCTATGTGCGGGTTATTTGTATATTTTACTTTCTCAACAACCCCATCTATCAGTATGTTAAACAGCCATGGCGACATTACGCATCCCTGTCTAAGGTCTATATGGAGTGGAATGTAGCCCCACTCTCTCCTGCATTCCTAAACAAGGCCTCACTCTCAGAAAATTATTATTAGTAGCAGTAGTAGTGATAGAGGTATGAGTAGTAGTAGTAGTAGCAGTAGTAGTAGTAGTAGAAGTAACAGTATTGCATTATTATTATTATTATTATTATTATTATTATTATTATTATTATTATTATTATTATTATTATTATTATTATGAAAGGCTGTGAGGTTCAGTCCTGGAAAGAAATGTTCAACTGAACTTAGAATCAGGAACCCCATCCTTGACAGAGTACAAAGGTTAGTCCAGTTCCTGCTAGATTGGAAGGCAGCCAGGTTTGATCCAAGGACGAGGAGCTAGGTGGTGGGAGGGGGGTGTAACAACAAGAGATACCAACCTTGGTTACAATGGTACGCTCCTGTAGCGCTGGAACCATATCCCTCAGTTTCTTGTACTCTTGCTTCTTGACTCTCTTGAGGCGAGACCTGCGGTACTTCCGCACTATGCGTGACGCATGCGGCCCCGAGGGCATCTTGGTGGGCTGCGGCAGGTGATGGAGGTGGTGGTGGAGCACTGTGGTGGAGGCTGTGTGATGATGTTGGTGTGGTCGTAATGATGCTTCACATACACACAAGGTTGGTACACGCACTTTACTCTTTAATTCAACCTGTAAGAAAATAAAACCAGTGTATTAATATTGTTATAATAAGAGAGAGTCCGTTAAGTCCCCCCTGGACTTTTTCTTTTTAGTAACCTCATTCAGGTACAGGTACACACAGGTGCAGTTATCATACATAGTGTAAACTTTAGATAAACGGTCCAGAGAACCGACAAGTTGATAAATTAAACACAAGTGCAACACTTGGGTATCTTAAGGAAACGTTTAATACACAGTGACTTCATCAGTCCTATACAAAGGAGAATGGTGACGATCAGGAGTTGAGGTAATCAGTCCCTCAGCCTGGCTGTTGGTGGCTCCTTGAGAAATGCCTCTACCTGTACTTTGTGAAACGTAGGTGAGAAAGATGCAGTAACAGCCAGCTTGATCCACCAGAAGGCCTGAATGTGTGTACGTGTGGTCTTATGGATGATGTGCGTGTGCGTGTTCTTATGAATGGACTGGGTAGTTATGGCTAGACGTCTAACATGAATAACTGAACACCGCCACTTTCCAGATAGACCCTTGTCTCCATATATACTCTCACCAACACACACCAGCACTCACTAAACACACACCAGCACTCACCAACACACACCAGCACTCACCAAACACACACCAGCACTCACCAACACACACCAGCACTCACCAAACACACACCAGCACTCACCAACACACACCAGCACTCACCAAACACACACCAGCACTCACCAACACACACCAGCACTCACTAAACACACCAACACTTATACCAATACTCACACCAACACTCACACCAACACTCACACCAACCCTCACACCAACACTCACACCAACACATACCAAACACACACCAACACTCACACCAACACACACTAACACACACCAACACACCACACCAATACACACACCAAACACACACCAAACACACACCAAACACACACCAAACACACACCAAACACACACCAACACACACCAACACACACCACACTGACACCAACACTGACACCAACACTGACACCAACACTGACACCAACACACACCAAACACACACCAACACACACCAACACTCACACCAACACTCACACCAACACTCACACCAACACACCAACACTCACACCAACACACACCAAACAAACACCAACACACATCTGTTATCACAGCCACATGCCGTTTCTTAAGGTTGACCAAGCCACTCTCCGAGAGACGTAAATTCCACTCTGGCAGTCATTATCAATCATCGCCGTCAATTTTTCCTCTCCCTCGTCTAGGGGTTGTAAATCTATCCAGATGGAAGGTTTTCTTCACTAGCTGGCTCCCTCAAAGACTCCCTCTCTGATTCGTGACTCAGGGTGGACACACCAACCATCTGCTTCACCCTCTCGTTTCCCATTATTCCTCAGGGAGGGAAAGGTGACCCGAGTTTCTGATGTAGGGAATTTTAAGCTTCCGTACGAGCAATGGTGATTCGTTTTTATTTTCACTCGTTTAATTCCGCTGCAGTGTCTCATATCCGACTGTTATGTCTTAAATTATGTTGTCAGGTAATGGTACCACTACATGAATGGTATACAGTACCGAGAATATTAATGGTATCACTGTTTGAATGGTATACAGTACCGAGAATATTAATGGTATCACTGCTTGAATGGTATGCAGTTCCGAGAATATTAATGGTATCACTGTGCTTGAATGGTACACAGTACCGAGAATATTAATGGTATCACTGTACTTGAATGGTACACAGTACCAAGAATATTAATGGTATCACTGTGCATGAATGGTACACAGTACCGAGAATATTAATGGTATCACTGTACTTGAATGGTACACAGTACCGAGAATATTAATGGTATCACTGTACTTGAATGGTACACAGTACCGAGAAAATTAATGGTATCACTGTGCTTGAATGGTACACAGTACCGAGAATATTAATGGTATCACTGTACTTGAATGGTACACAGTACCGAGAATATTAATGGTATCACTGTACTTGAATGGTACACAGTACCGAGAATATTAATGGTATCACTGTGCATCAATGGTTTAAAATTACTAATATTATTATGCAAATTATTAATAATACATTATTTAATTGTTCAATGAATGTAACTCATCAACTTGGTTTTATATTTGCTAAATTATCATAACACAATATCAGTCTATTTAACCTGGTTCAAAAAATTGCATGAAAAAATTCGTTGGGGGAATTTTCAGGCAACTCGTTTTCCATTGATCAAGAACCCCTGTCAGAGCATCAAGGGCCCTTGAGGGCCTGGGAGATGGCCCGGCCCAGCATCCAGGGAGAATGAATGGAGCTTACGTACATATAAGGACCAGCAAATATACTCGAGACCTAAAATGGCGTCCGTGGGCGGGGACCAGCGTACGTGTGTGTCATGGATTCCCCCCCCCCCTTCCGCGTCCGTGGCGAGGTAACTAGTGAGAGAGCGAGGCCACGAGTGCGAGGCCAGGGAGAGTTAAACTCTCATGGGTAATAAGTGAGCCTGGAGAAGAAGAAAATCACGCTTGTTCCGTGGAAGAACAAGGTGGTGTGAGTCATTGCATCAAGAGCCCCCCTTTTTCCAATATTAAGAGCCCTAACCCTCCCCCATCAAGCCCTTTCCCAACATCATTTCCCTCAGCATCAAGAGCCCCCCTTTTTCCAATATTAAGAGCCCTAACCCTCCCCCGTCAAGCCCTTTCCCAACATAATTTCCCTCAGCATCAAGAGCCCCTCGCTACCATCAAGAACCTTACACCAAGATCAAGGTCCCACTGAAGCAAACGAACGTACTACTGGAAAATCCAGATCATAAATAATCTTATTATAACCCTAATCTAACTATATATATTTTAGATTTGTTTACAATAATTTAATAATAAACAAACACAATGGAATATTTTTTTTGTCGTTAGGTTCAGAATGATTTTTGCGAAATTACTACAAACACAGATTTTTGCTGCCTTATTCGGCAAGAAGAGCGTTGCTATTTAAGCCAAAATCGCGAGTTTTACCTATTCGGCACTTATTTACCCACTCAGTACTTGACACGTCCCACCACGTGCCACGTCCCACCATGTGCCACGTTCCACCACGTGTCACGTCCCACCACGTACCTCGTCCCACCACGTGCCACGTCCCACCACGTGCCACGTCCCACCACGTGCCACGTCCCACCACGTACCTCGTCCCATCACGTGCCACGTCCCACCACGTGCCACGTCCCACCACGTGCCACGTCCCACCACGGCCCACGACGTGCCACGTCCCACCACGTACCACGTCCCACCACGTGCCACGTCCCACCACGTGCCACGTCCCACCACGTGCCACGTCCCACCACGTGCCACGTCCCACCACGTGCCACGTCCCACCACGTGCCACGTCCCACCACGTGCCACGTCCCACCACGTGCCACGTCCCACCACGTGCCACGTCCTGGTACGGGGTGAGATGCAATCTTCCCTGCATATATATGTTTTCCTTTCACTTATGTAACTGCTGAAGAGGATCCCAGGACGGGATCGAAATATACAGATCAAGTAACCTGTTCTGTCTCCATGTGGGTTATTACTAAACATTGACAAATGTTCGTTATACTTCAGTTATCATATATATATATATATATTATATATATAATATATTATATATATATATATATATATATATATCCTTGGAGGCAAGAGGGGAATGTATGAGAGTATAGTTTTACCAACGCTCTTATATGGGTGTGAAGCGTGGGTGATGAATGTTGCAGCGAGGAGAAGGCTGGAGGCAGTGGAGATTGTCATGTCTGAGGGCAATGTGTGGTGTGAATATAATGCAGAGAATTCGTAGTTTGGAAGTTAGGAGGAGGTGCGGGATTACCAAAACTGTTGTCCAGAGGGCTGAGGAAGGGTTGTTGAGGTGGTTCGGACATGTAGAGAGAATGAGCGAAACAGAATGACTTCAAGAGTGTATCAGTCTGTAGTGGAAGGAAGGCGGGGTAGGGTCGGCCTAGGAAGGGTTGGAGGGAGGGGTAAAGGAGGTTTTGTGTGCGAGGGGCTTGGACTTCCAGCAGGCATGCTTGAGCGTGTTTGATAGGAGTGAATGGAGACAAATGGTTTTTAATACTTGACGTGCTGTTGGAGTGTGAGCAAAGTAACATTTATGAAGGGATTCAGGGAAACCGGCAGGCCGGACTTGAGTCCTGGAGATGGGAAGTACAGTGCCTGCACTCTGAAGGAGGGGTGTTAATGTTGCAGTTTAAAAACTGTAGTGTAAAGCACCCTTCTGGCAAGACAGTGATGGAGTGAATGATGTGAAAGTTTTTCTTTTTCGGGCCACCCTGCCTTGGTGGGAATCGGCCGGTGTGATAATAATAAAAAATATATTATATATAATATATATATATATATTATATATATATATATATATATATATATATATATATATAATATATATGCAATAAGATCACAGTAAACAGGTGATTTCAGATTATGCAAAACAACCACTGTGAAAGAATTGAGAAATTCTAAGCGATTTCGTGATTTTTCACATTATCAAGGAACTATATATATATATATATATATATATATATATATATATATATATATATATATATATATATATATTATGTATATATAGTTCCTTGATAATGTGAGAATTCACGAAAACGCTTGAAATTTACTGTTCTTTCACAGTGGTTGTTTTGCATATAATATATATATATATATATATAATATATATAAATTATATATATATATATATATATATATATATATATATATATAATATATATATGTATATGTACCAATTATGTTTGGTACTCGCAGTTTTATTATCAGCCGGAGTACGGACAAACTCGTATAATTTTGTCATTATATCTGCTCTAAGTTAAGTTTTGTTTCTTAATTTGGTCCTGGTTCAGCTTAATAATACTAATTTTCTCTCCGCTAATTTCGTTATAATTAATTTTTATCATGATCTGCTCCTGTCTAGGTATATCCTTCTCTTGCCCTGGCGTGCCCCAGGGCACTAGAATTCTTGTTACCATCTTAAGGTTGCCTGTGCTTCATTTGCACTGGAGACTTGCCGCTTCCCAAATGAGTAAATGTGATGATTTTTTTTACCACTTAAGGTGGTAGCATTTTGTTTGTCAAGATAAATGTGAAAATGTTCTTTGATGCGAGTTAAGGCGTCTAATGTTCCTCTCTCAAGTGGAGCTTTTGGTCTTTGGGAAGAGTTGTTTAGCTGGCTTCTAAGTCTGTGTCTTTATAAATAGTATATCACATTCTGGATGAAATGGTAGGACTCCAAAATGCGCTCTGAAAGAGGGGATTGACACACCACAGTGAATCAATTCTACGTCAGTAACGTCAGTTTATCAGTTTTAAAGTCTTGTACTCTACTCAAGACTTGTTTAATCCCTAAAACAGAAACTAGTATTTATCTCAAATGGTTGGTTAATTGAGTTTGAAGTCTATCGACTGCAAGAGGGTCATTAAGAAAGCTGCAGGTAACCTGCCCGCCACCGTTCAAGATGTCTCAAACAGATATTATACTGAACATTAAAATGGTATAAAATACCGACAGGTTGTTAGGTAAGACACATATGCAACAGTTAGGTATCTTTATTTCGAAACGTTTCGCCTACACAGTAGGCTTCTTCAATCGAGTACAGAAAAGTTGATAGAAGCAGAAGAGACTTGAAGACGATGTAATCAGTCCATCACCCTTAAAGTTTTGAGGTGGTCAGTCCCTCAGTCTGGAGAAGAGCATTGTTCCATAGTATGAAACAATATGAACAATGCTCTTCTCCAGACTGAGGGACTGACCACCTCAAAACTTTAAGGGTGATGGACTGATTACATCGTCTTCAAGTATCTTCTGCTTCTATCAACTTTTCTGTACTCGACTGAAGAAGCCTACTGTGTAGGCGAAACGTTTCGAAATAAAGATACCTAACTGTTGCATATGTGTCTTACCTAACAAGATATTATACTGATTAAAGTAAATTCTCATTGTATATATATACCAAAAGACATAGATCTTTCGGTTTATATAGCCTAATGAAGTTGTATAAAACATCAAAGTTCCATTTTTACCTTCTGAGGACTTCTCGTTTTATTTAATGTCGAAATTAAACTTTTGTTTACAATGTTAAGTGTTTTGAAGAAGTCAAGACAGCCATAAATGGAAGAAAGACTTGTGATAGAGTGGGATGAACAATGCGTTAATTTCTGTGTTGAATTCGTAAAATAAACTGGGGATGGAGACGCTTGAAGCAGACGACAGCGTTCTGACTCAAGGGATTTGAGTTACCCCTCGCTTTTCTCTGATTACCCGTATTACCCTACGTTTCTCAAGGGTTGTATGGTCACTACAGATTTAAGAACATAAGAAAGAAGGAACACTGCAGCAGGCCTACTGGCCCATGCGGAGCAGGTTCATGTCAACCCCCGGCTTCAACAAATGGTCCATCCAGTCAGGTGGAATCAATGGCTGATGTATGTGAGAGAATGGGTTGCGTAACCTTACAGTTGCCGAGGTCTTTACTAGTACATAATTCCGGGGTCGCTGCCCCCTTGGTCCCAGACCAGGCCTCCTGGTAAATCGTCTGTTCAACTGACTGTTAGTGATGACCGTATTTAGCTCAACAAAGGTACCATAGCCGGCCAGATCAGGAACTAACTTGAGGAACACACAAACTTCCCTCTTGAAGAGAACTAGAGGTCTCTTGCTAATTTCCCTTATGTATGAAGGGTGTTGAAACGTCTTTACGTCATCACACTAGGTTATCCATTAGTGGACTCGCCGCTTCCTTGCTTTTCACTGGGGGTATTTTGTACCGTCTGTCAACCCTCTTGATCTCGTAGGGAATTTTTTTCGGTGTGAATAAATGATTTAGAAAAACTGACTAATTGATAAACGAGACACTTGTGCAACATTTGGGTGTCTCTTCTGGAAACTTTTCGCCAGCCAGTGGCTTCTTCAGTCCATTGTAGATAAAAATACAGGAATATAGCAGTGTTTCAGTTATTTCGGTGTTGAGGTTTGTGATCAGTTTCCCCGGAATTTATACAGTTTTGTTGCCTACGTTCCAAAAAGTCCAGTTTGACGGACTTCACAGAGGCAATCAACATTCTCTGAACACTCCAGATCCCAGATTGCTCCTTCATTAAAAATCGCTGTTATGGTACAGCGATATTCCATTCTAAAGATAACAAGCGACTTTAAGAGCATCATCGGTTTTGGCATCTCTTGTTTTGAAGATCTTAGTTATTCATCTTATTATTTGTGGCAGTGAGAACACTGTTGTGATCCTCATTAAATGTTAGGTATAAGATTATCATTCTCGAGTCCCTAAAATTAATCTGCTTTGTTGGCCACTGAGTTTTGTTTATACTTTCTTCCAGTGGTTTCTCAGGAAAGAGTAGACTTGTCTCCTGACGCGGGTTTTAGATGGTGAACCTGGTTAAAACACATCCTAGCCTAGAGGAACTAGGCTCGAAGACACATCCTCCAGCCTACGGGAACTAGGCTCGAAGACATCCTCCAGCCTACAGGAACTAGTCTCGAAGACACATCCTCCAGCCTACAGGAACTAATCTCGAAGACACATCCTCCAGCCTACTGGAACTAATCTCGAAGACACATCCTCCAGCCTACTGGAACTAGGCTCGAAGACATCCTCCAGCCTACAGGAACTAGTCTCGAAGACACATCTTCCAGCCTACAGGAACTAGTCTCGAAGACACATCCTCCAGCCTACAGGAACTAGGCTCGAAGACATCCTCCAGCCTACAGGAACTAGGCTCGAAGACATCCTCCAGCCTACAGGAACTAGTCTCGAAGACACATCCTCCAGCCTACAGGAACTAGGCTCGAAGACATCCTCCAACCTACAGGAACTAGGCTCGAAGACACATCCTCTAGTCTACATGAACTAGGCTCGAAGATATCCTCCAGCCTACAGGAACTAGTCTCGAAGACACATCCTCTAGTCTACATGAACTAGGCTCGAAGATATCCTCCAGCCTACAGGAACTAGTCTCGAAGACACAACCTCTAGCCTACAGGAACTAGGCTTTACACCCGATTGACAAAAGACAGTTCCTGGTAGTATCTTAAGATAAAGTAACTGAGACCAGCCTCACTTTACATCATATTCATTATCCTCCAAGACCACACCTTCCTTAACACTCTGGTAATCGCTTCTCGTACAGCCCCGTCATTAACCACTTTATACATCTTAAACAACCGTGGTGACATCACACATCCTTGTCAAAAACCCCACTTTTACTGGAAAATATTCCCCCCACATATAACAAAACACTACTGATTTGTGATTCATTTTTAAACTAAGAATTTGTTTCTAGCATTCGACAACTTAGCGCCTATTCCATGGATTTGTAGTAGATACGCTTTTTATTTATCACGAGTGATGTATCTTATATATATATATATATATATATAATATATATAATATATATATATATATATATATATATAATATATATATATATATATATATATATATATATATATAATATATATATATATATATGTATACTGACTAGGTAAAACTGGTCAATTAGTTAGAACTCGTTTAAAATTAAGTCCTCGCTAAAATTTTCTCTTATACGTTTAGATATATTTTTTCATTTATGTTAATGTAAAAATTAATAACTTCGTACCAAAAGAACCTTAGAAAACTTACCTAACCTTATTATAACAAGAGCAATTTAATAGCCTAATCCAACTAAATGTATTTTAGATAAGTTTACAATAATTTAATAATAAACAAACACAATGAAATATATTTTTTTCGTTAGGTTCAGAATGATTTTTGCGAAATTATTGCATACACAAATTTTCGCTTGCCTTATTCGGTAAGAAGACCGTTGCTATTTAAGCCAAAATCGCAAGTTTTTATCTATTCGGCACGACATATATATATTTAAAGTTAACATATTCCCAGTGCTAGGTACTAAAGTACACTGTAACTGGTGGTATACAGGTAGCAGGTCTACTGGCCCATGCGAGGCAGGCCCACGTCACCTCCCGGCTTAAACCAGTGACCAACATAGTCAGGTCAGGTCACATCCACTTAAGGGGCACGGCATCAGACCTATTAGCACAAGCTAGTATGTCTTTCAACCATACAAGTCATTCAACACAAGACCTGTTGCAGGCTCGATCCCCGTTCAGATAAACGCGGATACTGTTACGTGACTGGAAGAGGAATTATGTGATCAGACTTTCAAGGTTGATGGACTGACCACATTACCTTCACATCTCCATCTTCAGTCACCTAAATTCGACTGAGGAATTGTGCAACACTTTGGTATCTTAATGAGGAAACGTTTCGCCACACAGTGGCTTCATCAGTCCATACAAAGGAAAATGGTGAAAGAACAGGAGGAGTTTTGAGGTAATCAGTCCCTCAGTCTTGAATCGATGTAATCAATCCATCAATCTTGAAAATACAGCATATGTGCGAAGAAGTGGCTTATATACTGTAGTCAGGAGAGGTGCAGCAGTCGTAGGTAGTATCACATTTGACTAATGTGGAAGTAGGTCATGCCAAAAGGTTTAGGCGAGTAAAGAATCCCCTGTATTAAGATCCCGAGAAGTTGCTGTGTCTGACAGGAATGTAGATGAATTTGTTTTGACACGTTCATCCTGGGGCTCTGGTGGCCTGGTGGTTAACGCTCTCGCTTCACACGGCGAGAGCCTGGGTTCGATTCCCAGCCAGAGTACAAACATTGGGCGTGTTTCTTTCCACCTGTTGCCTATGTTCCCCATCAGTAAAATGGGTACCTGGGTGTTAATCGACTTGGACACTGACTTCATTTGCCCGAAATGCTCAGCCAAGCCCATGATGACACTCTTCAGGTCACTTGTTCTATCTAGGCTGGAATATTGCTGCACACTAACAGCACCTTTCAAGGCAGGTGAAATTGCCGACCTAGAAAATGTACAGAGAACTTTCACGGCGCGCATAACGGAGATAAAACACCTCAATTATTGGGAGCGCTTGAGGTTCCTAAACCTGTATTCCCTGGAACGCAGGAGGGAGAGATACATGATTATATACACCTGGAAAATCCTAGAGGGACTAGTACCGAACTTGCACACGAAAATCACTCACTACGAAAGCAAAAGACTTGGCAGACGATGCACCATCCCCCCAATGAAAAGCAGGGGTGTCACTAGCACGTTAAGAGACCATACAATAAGTGTCAGGGGCCCGAGACTGTTCAACTGCCTCCCAGCACACATAAGGGGGATTACCAACAGACCCCTGGCAGTCTTCAAGCTGGCACTGGACAAGCACCTAAAGTCAGTTCCGGATCAGCCGGGCTGTGGCTCGTATGTTGGTTTGCGTGCAGCCAGCAGCAACAGCCTGGTTGATCAGGCTCTGATCCACCAGGAGGCCTGGTCTCAGACCGGGCCGCGGGGGCGTTGACCCCCGGAACTCTCTCCAGGTAAACTCCAGGTAATACCTAAGTGTTGCACATGTGTCTGTTTATCAACTTGGCGGTTCTCTGAATCATTCGACTGAGGAAGCCTACCATGAGGGCGGAACTTTTAGAACATAAGAATAGAGGAACACTGCAGAAGGCCTACTGGACCATGCTAGCTAGAGAGGGGTATAAAATAGCAGTGATTTCGGGGGTCAGTGCCCCCGCATCAGTGGTATCGTGGGTTACTAACGCTCGGGAGTTATCCTGGGTTACTAACCCACCGGAAGTATCCTGGGTTACTAACCCACCGGAAGTATCCTGGGCTACTACCCACCGGAAGTATCCTAGGCTACTAACCCACCGGAGTATCCTGGGTTACTAACCCACCGGAAGTATCCTGGGTTACTAACCCACCGGAAGTATCCTGGGTTACTAACCCACCGGAAGTATCCTGGGTTACTAACCCACCGGAAGTATCCTGGGTTACTAACCCACCGGAAGTATCCTGGGCTACTAACCCACCGGAAGTATCCTGGGTTACTAACCCACCGGAAGTATCCTGGGCTACTAACTCACCGGAAGTATCCTGGGCTACTAACCCACCGGAAGTATCCTGGGCTACTAACTCACCGGAAGTATCCTGGGCTACTAACCCACCGGAAGTATCCTGGGTTACTAACCCACCGGAAGTATCCTGGGCTACTAACTCACCGGAAGTATCCTGGGTTACTAACCCACCGGAAGTATCCTGGGTTACTAACCCACCGGAAGTATCCTGGGTTACTAACCCACCGGAAGTATCCTGGGTTACTAACCCACCGGAAGTATCCTGGGTTACTAACTCACCGGAAGTATCCTGGGCTACTAAACCACCGGAAGTATCCTGGGTTACTAACCCACCGGAAGTATCCTGGGTTACTAACCCACCAGAAGTATCCTGGGTTACTAACCCACCGGAAGTATCCTGGGTTACTAACCCACCGGAAGTATCCTGGGTTACTAACCCACCGGAAGTATCCTGGTTTACTAACCCTCCGGGGTTATCCTGGTTTTTTTAAACATTATTTCATAATACTGATATACACAAGTTATCCCTCAACATTATTTCATAATACTGATATACACAAGTTATCCCTCAACATTATTTCATAATACTGATATACACAAGTTATCCCTCAACATTATTTCATAATACTGATATACACAAGTTATCCCTCAACATTATTTCATAATACTGATATACACAAGTTATCCCTCAACATTATTTCATAATACTAATATACACAAGTTATCCCTCAACATTACATCATTCTTGTTATTATTAGTTTTTTCTATTTTTTTCTGTTTGATTTCATTTACAATTATTGTTTTCCCTCTTTTTATTTTTTTATTTCCTAATTTGTTCATTCTTATCGCCAAAATTTTGTTGTTTTAATATTATTTTTTTTTTAAAGATTTACAAATGATTTATTAACGAATTTATTCATAAGTCTTATTTATACCACCTTAGATTATAATATATATATACTGAGTGGTCTCAGTGTATATACTGAGTGGTCTCAGTGTATATATACTGAGTGGTGTCTCTGTATATATACTGAGTGGTGTCTCAGTGTATATATACTGAGTGGTGTCTCTGTATATATACTGAGTGGTGTCTCAGTGTATATACTGAGTGGTCTCAGTGTATATACTGAGTGGTCTCAGTGTATATATACTGAGTGGTCTCAGTGTATATACTGAGTGGTCTCAGTGTATATATACTGAGTGGTCTCAGTGTATATATACTGAGTGGTCTCAGTGTATATATACTGAGTGGTCTCAGTGTATATACTGAGTGGTCTCAGTGTATATATACTGAGTGGTCTCCAGTGTTATATACTGAGTGGTCTCAGTGTATATATACTGAGTGGTCTCAGTGTATATATACTGAGTGTGTTCAGTGTAGTATATATAACTGAGTGGTCTCAGTGTATATATACTGAGTGGTCTCAGTGTATATATACTGAGTGGTCTCAGTGTATATATACTGAGTGGTCTCAGTGTATATATATACTGAGTGGTCTCAGTGTATATATACTGAGTGGTCCTTACAGTGTATTATATACTGAGTGGTCTCAGTGTATATACTGAGTGGTCTCAGTGTATATATACTGAGTGGTCTCAGTGTATATACTGAGTGGTCTCAGTGTATATATACTGAGTGGTCTCAGTGTATATACTGAGTGGTCTCAGTGTATATATACTGAGTGGTCTCAGTGTATATATACTGAGTGGTCTCAGTGTATATATACTGAGTGGTCTCAGTGTATATACTGAGTGGTCTCAGTGTATATATACTGAGTGGTCTCAGTGTATATATACTGAGTGGTCTCAGTGTATATATACTGAGTGGTCTCAGTGTATATATACTGAGTGGTCTCAGTGTATATATACTGAGTGTCTCAGTGTATATATACTGAGTGGTCTCAGTGTATATATACTGAGTGGTCTCAGTGTATATATACTGAGTGGTCTCAGTGTATATATACTGAGTGGTCTCAGTGTATATATACTGAGTGGTCTCAGTGTATATATACTGAGTGGTCTCAGTGTATATACTGAGTGGTGTCTCAGTGTATATACTGAGTGGTGTCTCAGTGTATATATACTGAGTGGTGTATGTCTCAGTGTATATATACTGAGTGGTGCCTCAGTGTATATACTGAGTGGTGTCTCAGTGTATATTACTGAGTGGTGTCTCAGTGTATATATACTGAGTGGTGTATGATTTCATGTTATGTATAATACTGAGTGGTTCTCAGTGTATATATACTGAGTGGTGTCTCAGTGTATATATACTGAGTGGTGTCTCAGTGTATATATACTGAGTGGTGCCTCAGTGTATATATACTGAGTGGTGCCTCAGTGTATATATACTGAGTGGTGTCTCAGTGTATATATACTGAGTGGGTATGTTTTGTGTCTTTAGTGTATATATACTGAGTGGTGCTCAGTGTATATATACTGAGTGGTGTCAGTGTATATATACTGAGTGGTGTCTCAGTGTATATATACTGAGTGGTGTCTCAGTGTATATATACTGAGTGGTGTCTCAGTGTATATATACTGAGTGGTGTCTCAGTGTATATATACTGAGTGGTGTCTCTGTATATATACTGAGTGGTGTCTCAGTGTATATATACTGAGTGGTGTCTCAGTGTATATATACTGAGTGGTTCTCAGTGTATATATTACTGAGTGGTGCCTCAGTGTATATATACTGAGTGGTGCTCAGTGTATATATACTGAGTGGTGTCTCAGTGTATATATACTGAGTGGTTGTCTCAGTGTATATATACTGAGTGGTGTCTCAGTGTATATATACATGAGTGGTGTCTCGTGTATATATACTGAGTGGTTGTCTCAGTGTATATATACTGAGTGGTGTCTCAGTGTATATATACTGAGTGGTGTCTCAGTGTATATATACTGAGTGGTTGCTCTCAGTGTATATATACTGAGTGGTGCTCAGTGTATATTACTGAGTGGTTGTCTCAGTGTATATATACTGAGTGGTGTCTCAGTGTATATATACTGAGTGGTGTCTCAGTGTATATATACTGAGTGGTGTATGTCTCAGTGTATATATACTGAGTGGTGATGTCTCATGTATATATACTGGGGTGGTGTATTTCTCAGTGTATATATACTGAGTGGTGTCTCAGTGTATATATACTGAGTGGTCTCAGTGTATATATACTGAGTGGTGTATGTCTCAGTGTATATACACTGAGTGGTGTATGTCTCAGTGTATATATACTGAGTGGTGTCTGTGTATATATACTGAGTGGTGTATGTCTCAGTGTATATACACTGAGTGGTGTCTCAGTGTATATACACTGAGTGGTGTATGTCTAAGTGTATATACACTGAGTGGTGTATGTCTAAGTGTATATACACTGAGTGGTGTATATCTAAGTGTATATACACTGAGTGGTGTATGTCTCACTGTATATACACTGACAGTTTTCTCTCAGTCCTATTTCACGGATAAAAGTAACTTTGACAGGTGCTGAACGAGTTTTATACAGTCGTAATGACCCTTTATTGTAGTTGAAAGGCTTTAAACCCAATTAACTATTGAAACTAAGTCAGACGGACAGTCTGGAGCCTAATGACATAATTACTGTGTAATTACGTCCCGGTTAGTAGGTATGTTAATTTTGCTAGAGACGGAGTTAATGACAAATGAAGGAATAGTTGTGATTTCTTACATTTAATGATTTCTGGTTAGCAATATCAGTTTGTAAAGAAAATCATCTGCTGTCTCGAGGTGTTTGAAAACGTAAAAGTTGATGTATTCAGGGAAAGGGGTAAAAAAAAAAGTATATTTTAACCCAGACCTGGTCATTAAGATCACAGGCAGGCCATCTATATCCCAAAGACCCACACCAGATGAGAAATCTTTTCAATTTGTCATGGAAACCCACCTGACGCGGGTTTTATATAATGTCCCTATTCAGTGGCTTACTATGAGTAACTAATATAAATTAAGTCAGTGTTTACATAATTGTGGTCTGGACACAAGGTCACAGATTGTGTCTGTGGTTGAGCACTTGGCTTTCCTCATCGCTGACTTGCGACTGCTGAGACGAGGTGTGTATCCCTTGTTCATAGCTATACATTAACCTCATAATGAGAAGGATACTGTATCCCTGGAATACAACACATGCATGGTTAAGACAACCCTATAGTATCATCAGCAGGAGGGAGGAAAAAGTGTTGTTTATCCCTGAGATATATGACACACCTGGTCGTAGGCTGACAATGGCAGACCAGAATTAATATTTTCTTGCCTGGTAGTGTACGTATGACAAGCAGTCTTAATGACACATGCATAGTTAATAGGCTTTAAGCCCCATTAACAAACCAACCTAGGCTAAAGGTCTAAAGATGAAGGAATGGACCATACCAGCCTGGTAATCCACACAATACTATCGGTCCAGCTATAATTCTTAAATATATTCTGCCAGTTGATAACCCTAAATGCTTAACACTAAACACAAAGTGTGTTATGGAACAGTGACTCATCAGTCTTGTTATATTGTCTCTATGTGGGTTCATTAGATGCCTCAAGTAATTATATTGTCTCCATGTAGGTTAAAGTACCTGACGTAATTATATTGTCTCTGTGGGTTCGTTAATTGTCTTAAGTAATTATATTGTCTTTATATGAGTTCGTTAAGGAAACAGGACAAGTGCTTCCTGACGCGATTCTTAGTCATATGATGACCCACAGGTGGAGTTTTTGGTCACCTGATCGAGGGCTTCCACTGGCTTACCGGTCCACCCCTTTAAAAATTATGTTGTAATAACTATCAGATTCTGTGTGTGTGTGTTCGTTAAGTGTCTTAAGTTATTATAGTGTCTTCGTGGTTCGTTAAGTGCCTTAAGTTATTATAGTGTCTCTGTGGTTCGTTAAGTGCCTTAAGTTATTTTAATGTCCCTGTGTGGGTTCGTTAAGTGTTTTAAGTTATCATAGTGTCTATATGGGTTCGTTAAGTGCCTTAAGTTATTTTAATGTCTCTACTGACACGATTGCAAACAAACCATACCACGGGCGGGGTTAGAACCCGCGATCAGAGTCTCAAAACTCCAGACCGTCGCGTTAGCCACTGGACCAGCTAGCCACAATAAGATTCGTTGTTGTGGCTAGCTGGTCCAGTGGCTAACGCGACGGTCTGCAGTTTTGAGACTCTCTGATCACGGGTTCTATCCCCGCCCGTGGTATTTTTTTTTAATGTCTCTATGTGGGTTCGTTAAGTGCCTTAAGTTATTATAGTGTCTCTGTGGGTTCGTTAAGTGCTTTAAGTTATTATAGTGCCTCTATGTGGGTTCGTTAAGTGCCTTAAGTTATTATAGTGTCTCTATGTCGGTTCGTTAAGTGCCTTAAGTTATTATAGTGCCTCTATGTGGGTTCGTTAAGTGCCTTAAGTTATTAGTGTCTATGTGGGTTCGTTAAGTGTCCGAAGTTATGTTCACTATGTCGCAAGTACTATTAGATTAGCATATAATTTACTGTTGGTCCTATTATTTTCTACAGTTCCTGGTTTATATTTCTTACTGTTATTATAGACGGTGTTTGCCTGCAGGAACTCACTCCACAGACGACATTTTTGTCTGATAATAATATTGGATATAATAGTTTACCATTTTTGTCCCCCTGAAATGCAAATCACAATATTTTTTTCTGAAAATACTTAGTGAACATAATATTGAAAAAATAATGAAAATTTGGTAAAATAATTCTGTATTAACTATTTGTATTAATCATATACCGTAATAGCCACAAATCTTCATATAAAATAAATTTTATAATCACAGATTTTTTTTTCAGAATGAGTTACGTAATCCACAAAAAAAAATTAGATAAAAAACGGCAACAATGGTTATAAATGACCATAATTTTTAAAGGGGTGGACCGGTAAGCCAGCGGAAGGCCTCGGTCAGATGACCAAAATCTAAAACCCGCGTCAGGAAACACTTGTCCTGTTTCCTGACGAACCTAACCTAACCTAATTAGATAAATCCCTCCAAAAAATACCTTCAAGCGTAAAATCCATTACTTTTAAATCCTGTGGAGAAGCACTTTCACTCCATCTCACCTTGCTTTACCGAGAAAATAGGATTATTCCAATGAATTCCTTTAAACACGCTTATAAATGAGAACAAACAGACCTTAATGCCCCCCAACATACCATTTTAATTTGGAACATGTGATTTCTGGCCCCTGAATGTAATAGACTTGAGAGGGAGGTAAGGTCCAGCTTATATGTCCAGGAGCGCCCCGCCGCGCATCCACACACGACCAAAGTTACCAAGACACTGAGGGTCTCCTGGCAGGCCAGTCCTGAGATAGAATTAAAATCCCATTAGTTAAGATGCCAACGTGTGAATATAGAACATTAGTTTTGTGGTGGGTGTGCTGGCATGGGCATTCCTAGAGTCATCTAGTGGGTAGAGAGGGGTAACTTCGGTAGATTCTCGACGATTAAGCTCCCGGGTTTGGGGAAATATCTTATAAATATTGGATTTCTTTCTTGAACTAGGATGGCTGAACCCAGCGAGATGTGACGGCCAGATTGGGCACAGCATCCAGCCTCCTTAGTTACCACCTCGCATACCAATTACATTTTTCAAACGTTCAATTAAATTAAAAGGATGACCCTCATATTCTGAGGATTTTACACTACATTTGTCCCTGTGCACGAAAGGACTTCCTGCCTCACTGTCATATATCACCAACTTGTGGAGAAAATATTGTAAGAACCTGTGGACCCGAGGCGCCCGGTGCACCTGTCAGAATTACTTTGTATTATTTTTTTTACCGATGTATCGACGTTTTTTTATGCCTATAGCCTGGCGAACGTCAGTTTTTTTTTTTATTCGCCGGTATTCTCCCGCCCGGGTCTTTTCCAAGTAGTGGTGACCCGGCCTTGGCTCCCTATCTGGGGAGTATCTCGAGACTTAAGTCTCCCATGGGAGGAGGTACAAGTACCTCCTCATCTTTGGGACCAAGTGTCCCCAGGCCTAGCCACATTCCCCGCCCTCACGGGGCTCGTAGGGAGAAGCTAGGCCTCTGGTCTGCCATCTACCCCGCCTCAAAGGGGCTCGTGGGGATGGCAGTCTTATGAGCTGCAGATGGTAGCAAGCTCAGGCCTCTTTTTACTACAAAACGTCAGTTCATCACTATTTATCTTAAAACACTGGATTTTTTTTAAAGTGGCGTGGAGAAATATAAATATTACAGTAGGTAATGTTATATTTAATATTTTAGGAGGTGGGGTGGTAAGGCCTTCGTCAAATGACTGAAAGCTATACTGAGTAAATCGCTTTGCATATAGTATTAAGTAGCGTATGTCTCTCTTGCAGAACATTCACTTTTAGGGATGTGTGTGCCAGTGTGGATATAATTATTTCGTATTTTAGGGATTAAATTATCCTTCACTGGTGACATGCAACCTGAATGATTGTGTAGTTGATGGATTTGGATGAGGATATCTACATCGAGAGATGTGTATTTATACACATCTCCAATCTTTTAATCCCTATACACATCTCCAATCTTTTAATCTATACATATACACATCTCCAATCTTTTAATCCCTATTTAAAAGATTGGAGTATTTCTGACTGGTGAACAGATGACTTGCAGTCTTAATGACCTTTTTGTAGTCGGTAAGCTCTGGTTTAAACCTTGATAATAGGTACCGACAAGTTGGTTTAGAAAAACACAAGCAAAAACTAGGACATGTTTATTAGAAAACGTTTTCTAGTACTAGTGTTAGCTTACGTGTCTTCCGGTAAGCTTGAAACCCAGGTAATCAGTCAACCAATAATGTAATCGACAGGCGTTAAACCAGGTTAAATCGACACCATGCCTAACCCTTCTAGGGTAGGGTAGGTGCCCGAGTCTGAGCCTTTAGCTCACAAGACTGTCATTCCCATTAGCCTCCTTAAGGCGGGGATGGCAGACCAGAGAGGCCTAGCTTGTGGCTAGGCCTGGGGACAGTTGGTCCCAAAGATGAGGAGGTACTTATGCCTCCTCCCATGGGAGACTTAGGTCTCAGACACTCCCTAAAGAGGGAGCCAAGGCCGGGCCACCACTTGGAAAAGGCCCGGGCCGGGAGAATACCGGCTAATCTTTAATAATAATAATAAATAAACCAGGTTAATAAACCATGATATAAGAAACCATGCTTTCAAGACCACACTGGCGGACGGGTTCTACAAACGTAAATACCCACTAATAATTTAAATCTCTTCAGGGAGATTTGATCCAAGGAATCTAAGCTAATCTTCTTTATCCTTTCTCAGATTAAACCTCACTGAAATATCTTCACAAATAATTATTTTCTCCTATGTATGGAATAAACCATCCTGAGAGACGGCAATTCCCAAATGATAGTAACTCCAGCTCTGTTGGAGGGAAATCCTTGAAGCTCCGTAGCTGATTAACGCTTACTGGAATGCTTAATAATATCATCATTGCTCTACTGAAGTCTTCCAGCTCAGGTTGACTATACTGAAGTCTTCCAGCTCAGGTTGACTATACTGAAGTCTTCCAGCTCAGGTTGACTATACTGAAGTCTTCCAGCTCAGGTTGACTATACTGAAGTCTTTCAGCTCAGGTTGACTATACTGAAGTCTTCCAGCTCAGGTTGACTATACTGAAGTCTTCCAGCTCAGGTTGACTATACTGAAGTCTTCCAGCTCAGGTTGACTATACTGAAGTCTTTCAGCTCAGGTTGACTATACTGAAGTCTTCCAGCTCAGGTTGACTATACTGAAGTCTTTCAGCTCAGGCTGACACTACTGAAGTCTTTCAGCTCAGGCTGACACTACTGAAGTCTATCGCCGCAAACTGACACATTGTGACCCATCCTGCATAACAGGATATTACGGGAAACGGCTTTTGTTCCTATTGTGTAAACTACCATATAGAACAAGGCAACAGCATACTGCTGATGTATCCAGTTTGGTTAAACTGATTATCTCCCATTCCTTAATCTATACGATCCCTAAGGGCTTAGCGCTTCCCTGTGAATATCATCAAACTAACTCATTATATATGTTGAAGAGTGCGTGAAGGAGCTGACTTGTGGCTAGCCTTAATGACTCGCGGATTACTTAGTCTTCTTTATCATAAAAACTAGGAGAGCCTCTCCAAATTTCCACACTAATTCTTCTCCTACGTCGTCATAAGTTTCCTCTCCTAAGTGCGGGTTATTTGTGAATCCTCCTCCTTCAGGATACGCGCACCTCATACATAGGCTTCTGATCCTGAAGACTACATGGACTGTAGTGTGGCTGGCATACTTGGGATCAGAGCCCATCCATTTCTGAAAGGATAATTAAGGCTTATGTCACCTATTCACAACCAGACAACAAAACTTGACCCCTTATCTAAGGGATTAAAGTGTACATACACCTCTCGGTGTATATATTTTGGATAGTGTGTTATTGCTTACTTTTGTTATCTTGATTCACTCATGATTGATGCTAAATCCATTCATTTCAATTCTGCTAGGGGGGATTATGTTTTATACTACATTTACTATCGTTACCCCCTCAAGTGAGCTATGATGCAGATGTGGATTTATTCACTCAAGGAACTTCAGCTACCCTCGGCTTCCTTGGGTCAAATCAGGATAACTATTGTTCTTGAGGGCTCAGTTATCGTTGAACTCAATTTTTTTTTTATTCGCCGGTATTCTCCCGGCCCGGGTCTTTTCCAAGTAGTGGTAACCCGGCCTTGGGTCCCTATCTGGGGAGTGTCTCGAGACCTAAGAACTCAATACTGAGTTTAACGATATCTGATAGCCCATATCCCTCATTATTTGGGAACCAAAAAAATATGGGAGTATGAGACTCAATCTCTAAAGAGTTTACCGTTTTCTATAAATAAATGATAATAATAATAATAATAATAATAATAATATATCTTTATTTCTACAAGTAATGTTTTTCCAGCCGCACCGTAGATACGAACTCCGGACCTCAGTGTGCGAGCCGAGTGCGCTACCGATCGAGCTACGGGACACAAATATGTGCCCCTTATGATTTTCTTTCAGCTGTTCTGTTCCTAGGTATCATATGTAAAGTGAAAACGAAGCTGTTTACATCCTTTGAGGTCATATTCGTACTTAATAAGACTTGTGATGATGAGTTAAAGTTTGGTGAAGGGGGAATGGAGACGTACTGGGCAATCCATTAGGGTTCTGTAATTGTTCGTAGAAAAGTTAAGAGCCCCAGGTGTAGATGACCCGTTTATGATATAGGGAGATAAGCAGATTTAGCCATGTGTCTCGTAACACTGACTCCTGTCTTAAAGGTATTCTATAACAGGAGTCACTGATAATTTATTTTATATCTACGACGAACGTAAGGCATGAGACTGATTTGACTCATCACCAGAAATGAGTGGAATTGAATAACTTCATTATCAGAAATGACGGGAACTAAATTATCATCAGGAATGTCTGTAACTGAATAACCTTATCATCAGGGATTACTGGTGTGAATTATTATTATGTGAGCAAATTACCTGCACGAGGTTTACAGGGCATTACCTGAATTATTACAGGCAAGTAATTTGGGTGAGATAAGTGGGACTTAAGTCACAGTAGGTCGCAGGACTGTAACTCCCTCAATGCCCTCTCCCTACCACTCTCGCAAAAAGCTAGACCTGACGTTAAATTAATTGCAAACCAGCTACTCTGGTAATTTAATCATTATAACCAGCTACTCTGGTAAATTAATAATTATAACCGGGTACTCTGGTAAATTCAAGTTGTGGACTGTATATGATTAAGCTTGCTGGGTACACAAAAGAAATTTGTATTAACCACTTACCATTTAATTACTGTAGATGGATCACACCACAACACCTGCCTGGCACCTAGACCCTACACTAGCTGGTTAGAGATCTAAACAAAAGGACTAATGTTGCACTTCCTTGTGAATGATGGTTGTATCCCTTATCTTTGTCATTCACACGTAATTCTTGAGGTCCTGCAAATTTCCTGTCCTAATTCTTCAGCAGGAGACATTAACACGGGTTCCTATTACAAATTCAGGCCGAAAAACCCCAATTTGGCCACGAAGACGCCGGCTTATTAGTTGAATTTTCCACGACAATCAGTGCCCACAAATTACATACAAATGGCGTCTCCCCACTCAGCAGCCAGTCTCCACCCCCCCCCCACTCGAAATTTCAAGAAAGCGTCAAATAAGCATCGTATTTTATTACACAATTATTGCATTCAAATTTACACATGCTGAATTTAGGAAAATCCAAAATTTTCCACAACTGTATCTGAATTATCATCAAGAATGACTAACAGAATTGACTCATTGCAAGAATTAACTGTTAATGAATTATCATCAGGAATGACTGTAATTGTATTGATTCATCGGAAGAAATGACTAACTGAATCACCTCATCACCATGAATGACTGAAATCTAACTACATCGCGAAAATTCAATCACAACTCAGGTACTGCGCCTGGTGGTGGACCGGGCCGCGGGGGCGCTGATCCCCGGAATTCTCAGTAGTGGTAACTGGTTACTGGTAACTGGTTACTACTACTGAGATCTCAGTAGTAGTAACCAGTTACCAGTAACCAGTTACTACTACTGAGAGAATACCCTCCAGGTAGGTAGACTACAAATAACTGGAAGAGATTACCTCACTGCCAGAGCTTATATCAAAACATCACTTGTATAAGACACAATTTATCAGCAGAAATTCTGAAGCATTCAAAGTTCCTAGTTGAAAGTTGGTCCGGGATACAAACAGAGCACATACGTCGCCGGAGGCTTCTGGTTGATGTTTCAGGCATACAAAGATCAACTTCATTAGTCAACTAGTCACGTCAATGGTGAAGGGGGGAAGGGGATCTCCTTAATGTTGATGAAGGGCTCTCGATTCAAGGAACTGAAGCTATCGTCCGTTTCGTAAACACTCCAAAACGAGTTTAAGACTTACCATTATTATTATTATTTATTATTATTATTATTATTATTATTATTATTATTATTATTATTATTATTATTATTACTGAATGCAATCTAGAAAACTCCTACAGTTTTGAAGATATTTTGTTGAAATATATCGAAGGTATTGTTTAAATATATCGAAGATATTGTTGAATATATGAAGATTGTTGAAATATATCGAAGATATTGTTGAAATATATTGAAGATATTGTTGAAATATATTGAAGATATTGTTGAAATATATCGAAGATATTGTTGAAATATATCGAAGATATTGTTGAAATATATCGAAGATATATTGTTGAAATATATCGAAGATATTGTTGAAATATATCGAAGATATTGTTGAAATATATCGAAGATATTGTTGAAATATATTGAAAATATTGTTGTAATATATATTTCTAAACAAAATTTTCTCAAATTTGCACATTCCATCAAGTTATCTTCGTACAGTGGGTGGAGGTATTGGTTTATTCATCAGAAAACAGCACAGTGTCCCCTGACATGGGTCTTGAATCAGACGATAACATGTTCAGTGGTTATCCACTGACTTTTCTTAGATAAATTTTACCCCAATGCGAAAGAGAAGTTTCACTGCTTAGCAATATATTCAAAGATAAGATGTTATTGCTCTTGGTGGTCGAGAGTGACCATTAAGCTGACAATATACTTTGCATAACAGTTTGACGATCTTATGTGCATATGTTAAACTACCAGAAATATTTGTAGCCAAGTGTATGTTTCGCTACTACAATAGTGTGGTTTATCAGTCTGGTTTATATTACAAATTGCTTCCTAAATGTATTTATGAACGTATTTATTTTGAACATGGTAAATTACACAGATCTCATGAGGCTTCTAAATTCCTAGGACAGTCAGTTTAATTATTAGCTTCTAATAATATTTCAGATACTTACTTTTTTAATGTTTTGTTATAGTTAGGCAGATGCCACACTATCGACAACTGTCTCTATCAAATTTTGATTTGGTAAAATTTAAGATTTAGAAACACTTATCCTGTGTGGTGAGATCTACTGGCTTTTAGTTAGTTAGTTAAAGATTAGCCGGTATTCTCCCGGCCCGGGCCTTGTCCAAGTGGTGGCCCGGCCTTGGCTCCCTCTTTAGGGAGTGTCTGAGACCTAAGTCTCCCATGGGAGGAGGCACAAGTACCTCCTCATCTTTGGGACCAACTGTCCCCAGGCCTAGCCACAAGCTAGGCCTCTCTGGTCTGCCATCCCCGCCCCAAGGGTGCAAATGGGAATGACAGTTTTTTGAGCTAAAGGCTCGGGCTCAGGCACCTACCCTACCCTAGAAGGGTTAGGCATGGTGTCGATGTACTGGCTTTTATGCTGTGTCGCGGATATAGACATTGATTTTGAGTGGGGGATATACAGGTATTTAGCCTATGTAGGGTTTAACCCAAGGTGTTACTAGTTAATGTTCCAAGTGTATTGTTTCAGTAGCGGTATTGTGGCTTTTTATTCTTTATATGGGATATTTACTTGATATACGTCCATATTTTTCCTCTATGGACGATCATGACAACAAGCCTGCAGTTTTAACAGAGTTTCCCATGAAAATACTCCTTAATGTTGTCCCTATGCAACGCAGGCAATGCGAACTTCCATCTTTATGTAACAGTTTAAATGAATACCAAATAATCTTTTGATGATGATACACACCAGATGCCCCGGCTGTACCCAGCGGGTGTACTCGAGCCCAGCGGCATGGTATACACCTGCAGTTAATGAGTATTCTGTACACTGAATGCTTGTTCATTCTTCGGACGGAGTCCTGGTTCCAGGTGGGTGTCGTATCCTGGATCAGCACATGTCCATCTTCACTGCATTCCTGGTGTTGTAGCATGTTTTCTATTGATCATTGACCCTGTACACTAACATCGGAAATACAGTGGACCCCCGCATAATGATTACCTCCGAATGCGACCAATTATGTAAGTGTATTTATGTAAGTGCGTTTGTACGTGTATGTTTGGGGGTCTGAAATGGACTAATCTACTTCACAATATTTCTTATGGGAACAAATTCGGTCAGTACTGGCACCTGAACATACTTCTGGAGTGAAAAAATATCGTTAACCGGGGGTCCACTGTACTTTAATCCCTAGGCTAGGAAATCAGTACAATGCATATACACTTGAGTACATAAACAGTGCATCATATTTTCAGTTAATCCATCAGTCATTCACATTTTGTGAATGTCTTATTTGTTAAGATACTTCCATTGTAAAGGATCTTGTCAGAAAACAGGACAAGTGTTTTCTGACGCGGGTCTTAGTCAAATAACGACCCGCAGCTGGAGCTTTTGGTCACCTGACTGAGGCCTTCCATAAAGTAACGCATAATTTCCCACCGGAAGTATAAATATACACAAATCATACACAGACAGCTAACAGTACATCAAGATTCCGTTGACTTCGCTGCAAGGAACATGTTGAGATGTATGGAAGGTATTTTGGTCATCTGTGCAGTATTGGGAAGTGGTAACTTACATGAAGATACCTATACAATTCGACCCCAGCTGAAGTTATTGGGGCTTAAAGTCTATCGACTACAGGAGGGTAATTAGAGTGGTACACAAATAACCCGCACATAAAAGAGAGAAGCTTACGACGACGTTTCGGTCCGACTTGGACCATTGACAAAGTCACTCACGTTGTGAGTGTGACTTTGTCAATGGTCCAAGTCGGACCGAAACGTCGTCGTAAGCTTCTCTCTTTTATGTGCGGGTTATTTGTGTATTGTTCCAGTCACGGTATTGTGCCTTTTTGTTATTTATTAATTAGAGTGGTACATCGCTTGTTCACCGTCAGTCAAGAATACCTTAGTTCCTAAAATGGGAATTAAATCAGACTCAGTTTATACATCTGTGTATATATCCTGAAACGATATTTAGGTAACATTTGTCAGGAAACGGGACAATTGTTGCCTGATGTGGATCTTAAGTCATATGATGACCCACAGTCGTAGCTTTTGGTCACCTGACCGAAGCCTTTCTCTGGCTTATCCCTCCACTCTAAAAATGCAACATGTACTCTATATCATTCTACATTTTAAATGTATATAAAAACTACATTAAACTACAAATTATTATTTTATATACCTGAAATTAAGTATTATTTTAGAATTAAAGTTTAATTACATGCGTCTATAAATCTTTAAAAATTATATAGCCTAATGATTATTTTTTCTAATAAACCTTGCCGTTGTGACCATTATTTTTAATTTACAGTTATCACGGAGCAAATTGTTCCTTTAATGTAATTCTCGTCACGTCTGAGAACCCGTTTTTGCTTACCCTCTAATCACTTTGAAGCAGTTTTCTCTCTCACCCTAACAACCCTAAGGATGCAAATGACATTGTAACCAACATTATTACAGTTATCCCTGAAATAACATTTTTAATCAGCATTGTTATCCCTAAAATAACATTTTTTAAACCATTGTTATTGTTATCCCCGAAATTATATTTTTACCAGAATTGTTGTTGTTATCCCTGAAATGACATTTTTACCAGAATTGTTGTTGTTATCCCTGAAATGACATTTTTACCAGAATTGTTGTTGTTATCCCTGAAATGACATTTTTACCAGAATTGTTGTTGTTATCCCTGAAATGACATTTTTACCAGGATTGTTGTTGTTATCCCTGAAATTACATTTTTACCAGAATTGTTGTTGTTATCCCTGAAGTGACATTTTTACCAGAATTGTTATTATTATCCCTGAAGTGACATTTTTACCAGAATTGTTATTGTTATCCCTAAAATAACATTTAACTGGCTTTGTTATTGTCATCCCTGAAATTATATTTCAATTTGGGTTATTTATCTGCGTAATTTGCTACATCGACACCATGGCTAACTCTTCTAGGGTAGGGTAGGTGCCTGAGCCAGAGCTTGCAGCTCACAAGACTGTCATTCCCATTAACCCCCTTGGGGCGGGGATGGCAGACCAGAGAGGCCTAGCTTCTCCCTATGAACCCCGTGAGGGCGGGGAATGTGGCTAGGCCTGGGGACAGTTGGTCCCAAAGATGAGGGGGTACTTGTGCCTCCTCCCATGGGAGACTTAGGTCTCAGATACTCCCTAGACAGGGAGCCAAGGCCGGGCCACCACTTGGAAAAGGCCCGGGCCGGGAGAATACCGGCGAATCAAGAAGAAGAAGTAATTTGCTACTACGTTTAATTTATGAATGTTGATAATGAGATATTCAATAATTTTATACATATGTTCAAAATATTTGTAATTTAAGGTTCTAAATGTAATTTAGAAGGAACTTATGAGACAGTATTTATAACAGGTCTGTTTCTTAGCAAACTAGACACCAAATTATTTCACCAAATGTGAAATGGTTTCTCCCAAACCACAGACGATCCAGAATATTAGTGTTATTTTACCAGGAGCACGAGCCATTGATCCAGCCAACAGCACTCTATTTGGTGCTCCTCTTGGGCCCAATGCCATCGATTTGATTCCAGAAAAAAATCTCAGTCCTCAGGACGATGGAAGGTGCCTGTCAATCCCAAAACTTACATACTTCCTGAGATGCTCCCCAGCCTTCAGCAGTCCAAAACTCAAGGAATATGACTCTCTCCTTAAGACCATGCTAGAGAGTGTATTGAATCTTTCCCTCGAAGATGGTCAGTGGTTGCAAACCTCACTTCCAGTCAGGCTTGGGGGGATGAGTATGCAAATCCTCCCAGATTGCCGTAGCAGCTTTCCTATCCACTTCCATAGCATCAAATAAGTTAATAAAACAAATTCTTCCGGACAACTTCAGTGACTCAGCAGGAATACAGGACCCTAGCTATGCCAGTGCCATCACTGAATGGGAGACTCTTGCTGCTCCAGCACCAAAGTCTGGTGCAGCACTGGGCTATAGTCAGGTCGGCATGGCCCCATTGCTGAAAAGATGCTTGCCAACATTAGGGCTGTAACATCAGACAGGGAAACTGCCCGTCTCCAAGCTGTGAGTGCACATCACTCCGGAGATTTTCTCCAATCATAGCCATAATCTGATCTGGTGTTCTCCGAATTCACTACAATAATAAGAATTAAAGACTCAACATACATACCCTGAAAGACAAAATTTTAGGCATATATAGTCTTAATAATAACCATGCTGGTCTATTGGTTAATAAGGTTAAAGCCTATCGACTGTACGAGGGTCATTACGGGGATTAAACTAAATTCTCAATGTACATACACTGAGAGTCATATAACGCACAGTGTAAATAATCTTGTGTTTACCCATTTGCCATCTTTATTGCCTGTTGCACACATGACGCGGCCTGAGCACTGCTAACGACCTCGGCACATGAAGCGCCTTACACAGAAGAACCTGTCAAGTGTCCGCCGGGTTCTATCCGGGCTCATGCTCCTGAGACATATATTGCTCCTAAAATCATTAGGTGCATCCCGTAGCACGATTCTCTCAACCGCTGCAAAAAGCACTGAATTACTAGTTACTCCAGAGCGTCGAGAATTGGTGATTAAGGGTAGGCTTAATTAGTATTCTCTGGAATTACTTGACTGAGTACTTAACGTCATAAAGGAACAACAAAAAACAAGCTATTAATCTTTTTATTATATTGTTGGTGATTATTTCGACATACTCCGGTGAGTTTTCTTTCTCTGTGCTTCGTGTGTGTCAACCACAGTGTACAGGACAGATGACATTTATTTTAATACCAGATAAATATATAATGTTTGTCAGGAAACAGGACAGATGTTTCGTGCCGCGGGTTTAAGTTATATGATAACCCGCGGCTGAAAATTTAATTTAGGTTAGGTAAGGTGCGTCAGGGAACAGGACAAGTGTTTCCTGACGCGGGTCTTAGGCAGATGATGACCCTCCGTTGGAGCTTCTGGTCATCTGAACCGAGGCCTTCCACTGGCTTATCCCTCCACCCCTTTACAAATTATAGTTGCAAGTTTAGTCCCTATTTTACGAATTAATGATGTGTTGTACATGTGACATTCAGCCATAATAACTCATGTAATAAGGCAGCCTTTCGTACGGTTTACAATCACTGTAGATAATGATCAAGCTATTCTTGTTGACATTAATTCACCTTAATAAGATGGAACTGATATAGCGGGTTCATTTATCTAAGGTATCGTGTGTAAGCAACTCACTTTTAATAATAAAAGTATATTTAGCATGACCGTAGGATTATCAACATTGTTAGATACACTACTCTGTGGTGATGCTTTGTTTCAGTGGAGTTGTGGAACGTAACTGTGGAATATTTACATCTACCTACTTCAAGACTCATCCCCTCGTGGGTTATCTGATGAAGCTCCATGCTGAAGAATACGATACTTTTGCAATATTTGGGAATCTTTATTACAGAAACGTTTCACCAGCCAGTGACATCTTCAGTCCGTTAGAGAGAAGAACGGTGGAAGATGAGGTGTTTCAGGAAATCAGTCCCTCAGCCTGGAGTCAATGTTTTCAATCCATTAATCTCGCGAAAAGTACAGCATATGTGCTGAGAAGTGGCTTATATATGTAGGCGGGTGAGTTAATTAATGCAGCAGGAGGGTCTGTTGTTTCCTGACGAATACACTGCCACCACATTCACCTGTCCTTAGGCCTGTGGTGAGGTTAATGGAGGCTTCGAGGGGAAGATGCCTGGATGGTGGTGAAGGACTTGATCCAAGGCAATGAAGTTATCCTCCCATTCAATGGCTGGTTGGCTGTTAGTGAGGTTTAAAGCCTATCGACTACTCCAGGGATATTATTACTGATATATCCTGTTCCCTGGTCAAAAATAATCTTTTAAAAGGGGGATTAAGCATTCTTGGTATATATTCTAAATCATTTATTGTTCTTTTATTCCTCGGGCAGCAGGACAAGTGCCTCTTGACTCGGGTCATAAACATTTTGATGACACACTGAGAGTTCAACCGAGACATGTACTTCCCGGTGTATATAAATTTCTATCTTCACTAACACAATATATATGATGTATTTTATTGCACAGAAAGTAATTCCATACACATTCCATCCTCTCCTTTCCTCTCCTCTCCTCTCATTCCCCTCTCACTCTGCCCTCCTCCTCCTTCTTCTTCTCCTCAGTATTATACAGAACGAGGTCATATATTTCGCTTACTTCTAATTGTATTTTATTATCTCTCAGTTTGCAATCAATCTCTATTAGTTCCTCTCTCACTTCCAGTAGTCCATTCTACCACTCCATCTTTCCCAAGTGCCTCTCTCTCTCTCTCTCTCTCTCTCTCTCTCTCTCTCTCTCTCTCTCTCCTCTCTCTCTCTCTCTCTCTCTCTCTCTCTCTTGCTCTCTGTTAATTTCAATATTACTCTCTTCTTCTCCTTCTCCCTCCCTCACACCACCCAACTTTCCTCACACTTCTTTCACCTTCTTCAACTCTCTCTGATCATCTTCCTCACCTTCCTAACTTCTCTTATCTACCTCATCTTCCTCACTCTCTATTGGTAACCACCACAAAGGGGAAACTTAAAAAAAAGAGAACTTTCATCCCTTCTCAAATTATGACCATCTTAATTGTCTTCAGAAAAGGTTCAGGTTGGCAGGGCAGAGATGGCATTGTGTTTGCCTCTTTCAATGACCCTTTCTACCCAACTGGGCTCTTAAAACTGCTGTAATTTACGGTCTGGCGGACCATAGCAACAATCATCATCCACCCATGTGTATGTTATAAGGATTTTTTTTATGTTCTGCAGGGAAGCCGTAAATCCGTAGGGGTCATACAGCAACCTGGGAGATAGAAGATTATCAACTTGGATTTAAGGATGGGAAGGTAGGTGGTAGCTAAGGTTTTCTGCATCAGTCGTTCTTCATTAACATCAAGAAACACCAGGCGGAGAGAAAATTATATATATATTTCGAAAAAAGGTTGCCTTAAAACCTTGGCGCCTAATAATTAAAA
Source organism: Cherax quadricarinatus (assembly GCF_026875155.1). NCBI lineage: Eukaryota > Metazoa > Arthropoda > Malacostraca > Decapoda > Parastacidae > Cherax > Cherax quadricarinatus. The sequence goes on along the minus strand of NC_069458.1, from coordinate 26,236,376 downwards.
AATCATTTGCATTTAGGTTGATTGGCTGAGTTAAGGCTTATCGACTACTCTGTGGGTCATTAAGCATGTCATTTGTTCACTACCAGTCAAGGTTAATACCTAAAATAGAGATTAAACTCTCAACGTACACACACACAGATAAAAGCGTCTCAGTGTATATAGTTTATTTGTCGGTTCGTGAGTTAATTGGATTTAAAGCCTATCACTACATCATTAAGGCTGCATGTCACCTGTTCTCCAATAGTCACGAAGACTCGAATACATGTACATAAAATAGGAGAGACATAAACCTTTTGATGTGTGTATATAACACTGCACTAGCCAAGGAGTCGAACCCATGCTGCTTTCGCCTGTCTCATGGTAAGCGAAAACGCATGACGCCTTAGACTACTAGACCACACAATCCTTAACAATGGTACATCCAGCCAAACTAGATGTTGTACCCACCATCGAAGGACATACGGTGGTGTGGACGCCTCTGAGCTCAACATGCAGTATATTATTGTACCACTCTTTTCATGGGTACAGTAATATGTATATTATTTAAATATTTCATTTTTTACATAAAATCTTTTGAAAATTTCCTAGACCCAAATTCAGGAATATGAAGCCATATAAATAGTATATAGAAACAAACCAGCCCAAAGGGGGAATGGGTAATGACAAGTCTGGTGAGCTAAGGCTGGGCCAGGCACCTACCCTACCTAGAAGGGTTAGGCATGGTGTCGATGGACGCCTCTGAGCTCAACATGCAGTATATTATTGTACCACTCTTTTCATGGGTACAGTAATATGTATATTATTTAAATATTTCATTTTTTACATAAAATCTTTTGAAAATTTCCTAGACAAAATTCAGGAATATGAAAGCCATATAAATAGTATATAGAAAACGAAGACAATGTTCATAGAAAATGGGAGACAATATTTATAGAAAACGTGGAAATACATTACCAGAATTAGGTGAGTTAGACCAAAGAGAAGCGTTTTGCCAACACCAATTAGTTAGCTGGGTTTATGGGCCACTAGAGAGGCAGGTGAACTGAGCCCGCCAGAGAATTAATTGGTAAACCTACATTTAGTGAGGGGTCCTTCCTTCAAGATTTATTGTGTGTGGATGGTGGAAAGGTCGGAAGAGGTTCCCATCCTCTCATACCTTCCCATTATCCTTAATCTTCTCCTTTTCAGTCTCGCTCATTTATCCTTTTCATCTTCTTTTCATTCCCTCTTTTCTTCAACACTGAATAAGACACAGGTTTGAGGGACTGACCACCTTCAACCATGGTTGACGGACTGATCACCTCAAAACTTCTAGTGTCTTCGGTGTTATTGTCTCCTGCATTCGACTGTAGAAGCCTATTGTGTAGGCGAAACGTTTCGGCAGTAAAGATGTCCAATGTCTTATTTATCAACTCCTTACAACACACAAGCATATTTCGGTGAAATATAATAGTTAAGGCTATAAACACTATTGTCAGCTATAACTATTTTAATTTCATTTTCCTTTCATTGTTGAAGCATTTTTCGACTTTTTTTTTTTCAACTTGAGAAGGCGTCGTCCGTCCTGATCTGACGTCAGTGTTAATCACTTTGACATTGAGTCTTAAGATAAAAACAACTTTAATAAGACAATCAGCTCTTATAAGGGAAGCTTTATCTCTCTGGATTTTTTTTAGGCAATTTGGCCGATAAGTTTTGCAGGCTGAGAGTTAAATATGTATTTTGTTACAAAAATTCAGTTATCCATCCTTTTGCCAGTCATTTTTTCATTATTATTGATTCTATTGTATGCCGTTCAGTCATCCATTCTTTCAAAATTGCATTTCAATAATTAACTTTCGAAGATTAACTTTGGTTTCTGTTATTATATGTAGTAGTAATAGTAGTTGCAGTAATAGTAGTAGCAGTAGTAATAATAGTAGTAACACTTATAGCTATTGTCTTACATTTCACTTATGATAATTCATACGGCTAGTTATAAACCAGATAGTCAATCTTTCTTTAAAAGTATGTTGATTGTACGTGGGTCATTAGGATTCCCATAACATACATTGTCATCAAGCATGAATTAATTCTCGGTGATAGGGATCAATGCAAAATTTCGGCGTATATACACTGATACCCGTCTCTCACTTTAAAGTGTCCTCGCAACATGAAACAAGCCTAGTTCGCTAGGCTCATGTTTGTAAGATTGATGGTTCAGTTGGTAAGGTGACATATATATTGTGTGGCCTCTTGAGGCGGGACAATGTGTCATGGGGTCGAATCATGGCCTGCCACAGTTTCGTAAATGATTCAAAACACTTGTTTCGTGGTTACATTGATATATTTAACCTGGCAATATTATTTTCTGATTCTAGACTGACACTATCTAACACATGAACCAATTTTCTGTATAATTATCGCCTTGGCAATATTGGATAATTCAGCTGCAATAAACGAGGTTCATATAAATTACTTCTTTTTTGGCTCAGCTCGACCTCTGGTTTGACAATATATTACCTCGTATATAGTGAAAAAACGACGTAATATTTAATTACATGACACTTCAACGACTGATAATGGGAGCATAACTTTCTCGGGTCGAAACTAAGAAATTTAATGTATAAAACTCTAGTTTTACTGGCTAGTTTTCAGCCCATTAGGGTGAAGGGCTCTTGATCTAAGGAATTGGGGGCTACCCTCCCTCTTATCAGATCAAACCTGATCACCTCCCTTTCTCCAGGCGCTGTAGGACCGGTGCGCTAAGTTCGCACGGGTCCTACAGCTTACTTAACAGAAAGTTATTTACCTCCGGAATAATTATAGTCATGGCGAAGCGCTAAACCCGTACGGGTTATCTAGCGCTTGGAGGAATGGGAGGTAATCGGAGTCGATCCAAGGAAAGGGAGAGTAGCTCCAAACGCCTTGAATCAGCAGCCCCGCCACTGGCATCAAGAGCCTCTCCTCCCTCCTTCAAACGTCTGTAACTCACACAGTTTTCTCTTCGTTTAATTTCATTAGCTTCGTATCGTTCATAAAAGTAATTTGCCCTGTAACATATATTCCCAGTATGTATTGCTTTGAACTTATCAAAGCTAAAATTTAGTTGTCGTTTATTAGTCAAGATTACTATATTGTGTAAGTCATCCTGCAATCTATAATTTCTCGTAACTCTCAGCCAAAGGGATCTGCTTCAATATATATATATATATATATATATATAATATATATATATATATATATATATATATATATATATATATATATATATATATATATATATATATATATATTAATGTATCCATGAACGTCAAGGCTGGTATTCCAAACGGGAATAGAATGAAATTAGTTCTGAGGTACGTATGTGCTCGCATCAGGAAACAAGCCCAGTGCTACTGGGTAAGTAATGTTTGTAGTATTGATGGCTGAGTGGTTACAGCATCAACTTCCATTAGAGCTTCAGCTGCCGTTGCTCTGTTTTTCGTGCTTGTTTTCAATATGTAATTTGACCCACCTCTTGTACTCTTTCTTTCCGTATCCTTCTACTTAACCAACCATTCTCACCTAATCTTCTATTACTCCTCCACCCAACCACTAACAACACTAAAACCACAACACGTTCCATTTCCATAAAAGGGTGTTGGGGGAGGCGGTGACTAGGCCTGCTTTGTCTCACTCTGTGGAGTAGTATGTGGAATTTGGGAAAGTGAAGTGTATAGTGAAGGAGTGCCTTCCACTTCATTCATTACCTCCACAATATCACTTATTTTTTACCACTGCAATGTCGCTACAAGAACTACTACTACTACTACTACTACTACTACTACTACTACTACTACTACTACTACTACTACTACTACTACTAATACTGCTGCTACTAATACTATTATTACTACCAATACCACTCCCAACCACACCATTACAACCCCCTCATCACCTCCAGAAACAGACCAGACTAATTACTCTCCAGACACCTCTACCAATCACTATTACAAACTCAAGATGAGCCAGGTGGCAGTCTTGCAGAACGTCCGCAGTCGCAAGATGCGTTCTGCCTGCCCCTTAAACGCATGCCCACTCGTCTCCTTGGTTATTTAAGCACCTGTATTGGTTATCTGGTTGTCTCTGTTTTGATGTCTGCTAACCAGAACCCGTCTTTAACTCGAACAATCATACCTGTCGCTTCTGTGTACTTATTTGGGTTACACTGTCGTCCTGCCACAGGGGGGAGAGACCGTATTTATAATAATGTCCTTTCTCTTTTAACTATATACTATCTGTATTGTTTCATGTCTCAGATTTATTTTCACCTTGTATATCTAATTGACTGGCATACATTTTGTTCCTCTCTCACAAATTATCAATTATATATGCATATATAATATATAAATGATAATTGATATTTATCAATTATAAATTATATATGCAAATTTCGCAAACCAAGCGATACAGGATGCAAAACAATCACTTTGCAAGCTCCTGATAATGTATTGATTGCAACACGAAAGGCCTCATCCACTTTGTAAGCTCCTGATGATGTGTTGATTGCAACACGAAAGGCCTAGAGCTATCATTCTACTCCCCCCGTGGCTGTTTTCCATATATATATATATATATATATATATATATATATATATATATATATATATATATATATATATATATATATATACATACACGAATGTATACATAGACAGGTGTCTTTCTCAGCTTACTTGAAAGAATTAATCACTATTTCATGTAGTCTTCTCTGGTGGTCGAAAGGTTAGTTGCATCCTTAATGATCTTGGTGTGTTAGGCTTTAAATCTCATTAATCAACCATATTTGCTTTAACCACGACTAAAAGAATGTAATGTGAGGGAAAACTTTTACAGGAAAGATGATAAACTTAAGATAAGTTCAAGAAATTTCCCATGAGTAAAGAGATGGTGTGATGGCGAAGGAATAGCAGGAATGGGAAGAGGATGTGGTTGTGGGACGGTGATGATGTGCAGAATATCCTCAGGTTCATTTTTTGATGGCCACGCGTCTCTGTTGGTTTTGTTCGACCCAAAACCCAACATTTCCACCTGACCCAAAGTCATTATTCTGTTCTGGACAAAACCCCTAATTTTTTATACCTGGTTATCACGTACCATATTATCATCGCCAGTCCTGGACTGTTGCTGTTATTTCTCCTGTCAAATCATTCCCTTCATTATTCCCACATTCGTTATTTTATCAGTTTCTTATTAATTTTGATAGCTAAAAATTCTCATCTGTGCTGTGTAATCTGTTCACACTCTTGCTATTGAGAAATATGCAATGATCTTCATGAAGGCGTAACTCTACACACTGTATAGAGGTTAGGTTAGAAGCTTTGTATCAGGAAACAGGACAAGTGTTTCCTGGCGCTGGTCTTAAGTCCTGTGATGACCCACAGCTGGAGGTTTTGGTCATCTGACCAAGACATTCCGCTGGCTTACCGATCCACCCATTTAAAAATTATGGTTTTAATTCTGTATAGAGCTTTGTCAAGTCTCAATTAAGCAAAACGTTATTGCAGTAAAGCTGGTGCTCCAGCTTACGTCTCTGCCTACCTGTGGGCAAAACTGCGTTTCACGCAAGTTATTCTGAACTCGGAGATTACACAGTAAAGAAACTATTTGAAGCAGATTCGTCGTGGCCACCAGTGGTTCAATGTCAAAGTTGCGCAGTCCTCTCAGTTTGTTGTTTTAAAGTCTTTAAAACTCTGTAGCATTTGTTCAGTTTATGGCGAAGCTTTCCAGCGTATTTCTTGAATCTAGACTTGGAACTCTCATAGCAGTGATCCAAAAATTTCCAGTGTATGTATTTGCGACGATGACCCTATATACCTGAACTCCCCCGCGGCCAGGTCCACGACAAGGCCTCGCGACCTCCACACCTCTGTGAGGGTGTTAGTATGGTTTAATAAAACTCGTGAACAGAATATTTATTCTTGACACAAGTTTGTCGGTTATTATTATTATTATTATTATTAAAGATTCGCCGGTATTCTCCCGGCCCGGGCCTTTTCCGAGTGGTGGCCCGGCCTTGGCTCCCTCTTTAGGGAGTGTCTGAGACCTAAGTCTCCCATGGGAGGAGGCACAAGTGACTAATTAATGGTCGAAGTGCCCCGCAGCCTGGTGGCTAAAGCTCTCGCTTCACACAGCGAGGGTCCGGGTTCGATTCCAGGCGAAGGTAGATATGTTGGGCGTGTTTCCTTACACCGGTTGTCTATGTTCACCCATAATTAAATAGGTACCTGGGTGTTAGTGGACCTAATTTGCTCGAAATGCTCTGCATAACAAGGAGCTTTCTATATAACAGGATGTCAGCTGGTCCTGTATACCTTGTACATGTACTTTTAGGAATAAACATATTATTATTATGACCCACAGCTGAAGTTTTGGGTCATCTGACCGAGTCCTTCCACTGGCTCACCCCTCATGGAAACGTCAAGGACTCCAATGGAAATAAGTCACTTTGTCTAACTTTTTGAGCTTATCCTGGGTAATTTACATATAAGTTACTATGTATGTAACTGTTTATGTGTACCTATACTTAAATAAACTAACAAATTCCTCCACCCGTTTAAAAACTGATATATCCGAAATAGGATGATTTTCGTGTTTTTAACCCAGAGAGGTTAGCAATTCATAGCCGTAAATTTAAGTGGATAAAAAATGCTTATCGGAATCAGTTTTATCTATTTTTTATTTAAATTTTTACAGTTATAATTTGTATTTTCTGTTCAGAATTTATTGTTGATCTTTCCAGTATATACATCATTCATTTCTCTTTTATTAGTCTCAGTTGAACATTTTAGTCAAGTTTTCCTTGTTAGTTATTTTAAGATTGTCTGATTATTATTATTATTATTATTATTATTATTATTATTATTATTATTATTATTATTATTATTATTATGAAGGAGGAGGAACGCTAGACCCTCAGGGTTATACACTGCTTGTTGGTGGGGGAGATGGAGAGCATTTAGGCTCAGTTCAAGGAACTGGAGCACAGATCCAGTTCCCTAGATCAAGAGCCCCTCACCAGCGTCGAGGAACTTCCCTTGAGGGTTTGTTATTAACCTGAGAGAGTCAGTAACTCAGGATAAGCCAGGAAAGCCAAGCAGTGTGGCTTACATTCATTGGGGGTCTTGGTTCATCTTCCTCAGGATGCCACCTGCAATAGCTCGTTAACACCCGTGAAGGGGCGGGGTCAGGGGCTATGACTCGACCCCTGCAACCACAGCTAGGTGAATTAGGTGAGTACCAGCGTACCTATTCACGGGTGAGTGAAGAGAGTGCAGCTGATGTCTGGGTACTTGCCACCTCGCCTGCTCAGGCTGACCTCTACCTCACTGCTCAACAATTCCACTCAATACAGAAGATCCGGTTTAGATTTCCGTCAGGATTTAATATATTCCCTAAACCTCCTCCACCTCCACTAACTCCTCCACCCGCTCCTCTTTCTCTTCTTCCTCCTCCTCCTCCTCTTAGTCTTCTTCCTCCTCCTCTTCTTCTCACTAATTTACTTGTTCTACTGGCTGAGAAATAGTTTAAAAATGTACATAATATAAAAAATAATTATATTTAACAGAGGTTGAAGCTGCGTCAGGTGTCAAGTAGCTTGATCGCTAACGCACTCAGCTCACACACTGAGGTCCGAGGATCGATCCCCGGTACCGCCGGAAAACTTTGGGACTTGTTTCCTTAAGATATCTGTTGTCCAATGTTCACTTCTTGACTCGCCGGTATTCTCCCGGCCCGGGCCTTTTCCAAATGGTGGTCCGGCCTTGGCTCCCTGTCTCGGGAGTGTCTCAGACTAATGTCTGCCATGGGAGGAGGTACAAGTACCTCCTCATCTTTGGGACCAACTGTCCCCAGGCCTAGCCACATTCCCCGCCCTCACGGGGCTCGTAAGGAGAAGCTAGGCCTCTCTGGTCTGCCATACCCGCCCCAAGGGGGCTAATGGGAATGACAGTCTTGTGAACTGCAAGCTCTGGCTCAGGCACCTACCCTACCCTAGAAGAGCTGGGCATGGTGCCGATCTCAGTGTTCACCCATCAGTCAAATGGGTATCTGGGTGTTAGTGGACTGGTGTGGGTCGCATCCTGGGACAAAACTGACCTAATTTGCCCGAAATGCTCTGCATAACGAGCGACTTTCTATATAGTAGTATATTTAAAGGACCGCAGTGGAAATGTCAATGATTTCTTTGTGTTATCCCAGGTTCTCTACACATATGCTGCTGTGTATGATAATCTATGTAACTATTTGTTCTTTATGAAAAAATGAGATAGTTGCTGTTGTAAATTAAAGAAAACGTTAACACAGCACAAACATAAAAAACGTAAAATTTATAATGGGTAACTATTATATTTTTTACATTGCTTCAATTAAAATTCAAAGTTTATTCTCTATAAGGATTACAATGTTCCTAAGTTTATAATTAGTGATAAGATAAGATTTCGGATTTTTAACCCCTGAGGGTTAGCCACCCAGGATAACCCAAGAAAGTCAGTGCGTCATCGAGGACTGTCTAACTTATTTCCATTGTGATCCTCAATCTTGTCCCCCAGGATGCGACCCACACCAGTCGACTAACACCCAGGTTCCTATTTTCTGCTAGGTGAACAGGACAACAGGTGTAAGGAAACGTGTCGGAATGTTTCCACCCGCCGGGAATCGAACCCGGGCCCTCCGTGTGTGAAGCGGGAGCTTGAGACACCAGCCACAGGAGACCCACACGGCCAGGAGCTATGAATCGATCCCTGCAACCACATATAGGTGAGTACAGCGAAGAGGCGGGACCAGGAGCAGTGACTCAACCCTTGAAACAATGATATATACATAAACAATATTTAGGTAATTAAAAATTCGTAGTTTATTTTATTTTTATTCGTTCATAAGTCTTTTTTATGTAAATATTTAGAAAGTTCTAAAATATTCTAGATACTACAAAATTTTTATTAATTTCCAAAAAGTCTCAATAAACTGCGTCAAATACCAACAAAAAAAAAATTCAACGGTAACTGCTTTAATTAATACAAAATTGAGAAAGTGAAGAAACGAGAGTAATGACATGTTGTTTGGAGTTGCTATTATTATAGGAGGCGCTAAATCCGTAGGGATTATATAGCACCTGTGGTAGGGGGGATGGAAGGTATTGAGGCTTAACTCAGGGAACTGGAGCACAGATCCAGTTCCCTGGATCAAGAGCCCCTCACCAGCGTCGAGAAACCTCCTCTGAGGGGTTTCTAGGTAATTATAAACACTTCGTAATTTACATAGTCACATTGAGTTAATTTATAATTACATTCTGAACAAGTCAATTCTTTAAGTAAAAGCTTAATATTAAGCTTAAGACGCCTAAAAATAAGCTTTGGAAATTTCGTGTTTTCGAAGTCAATTATTTTACCCCCCCAAAAAGTAGTGCAGGAATTAAGGAGAAACGAAGGAAGATCCTGGCAGTGAGTAGTGTTTTATACGTCAGGAAAGAGCACTGTGTCCTGACACGGGTGTGAATAACACGAGGATCCCTTTTTGTGGTTAATTATCCTCTGACTTACTTAGCCAGGTTTACAATCCACTTGGATTGCGTGCAGCAGCCGTAATAGCCTGGTTGATCAGGCTCTGATCCACCATGAGGCCTGATCACAGATCGGGCCGCAGGGGCTTTGACCCCCGGAACTCTCTCCAGGTAAACTGCAGGTAACTTTAATAGCAAAAGGCTCACTACACAGTAGTGTATCCTGTGATAAGGTGTTGATACCTTTATGGATATCCTACAGAATTCCTTTGCTATATTCGCTCGGATAGAGTCCTTATAAGAGACTTACCGACCCGCTTATTGAGTTGTCAGGTAAGGTCCGTCAGGAAACAGGACAAGTGTTTCCTGACGCGGGTCTTAGTCAGATGATGACCCGCCTTTGGAGCTTTGGTCATCTGACCGAGGCCTTCCGCTGGCTTACCGGTCCACCCCTTTAAAAATAATGGTAATTTATAACCAGTATTTATCACCCTTGAGTTATTGTTTAACAAGTTATGTACAATTCACAGAGCGACGGATCCAGGAGTTTTGAGAAGTGAGGAGACAAAAGCACTTTCACAGCTTCTCTTCTCTTTTTAGCAGAAAGCTAAAATTTCCTCTACGTTAGTTTTGCATTAGTAACCTTCTCTACTGGCAACTTATCCAGCTGTCGACCTTCTCTACTGGCAACTTATCCAGCTGTCGACCTTCTCTACTGGCAACTTATCCAGCTGTCGACCTTCTCTACTGGCAACTTATCCAGCTGTCGACCTTCTCTACTGGCAACTTATCCAGCTGTCGACCTTCTCTACTGGCAACTTATCCAGCTGTCGACCTTCTCTACTGGCAACTTATCCAGCTGTCGACCTTCTCTACTGGCAACTTATCCAGCTGTCGATATTCTCTACTGGCAACTTATCCAGCTGTCGACCTTCTCTAATGGCAACTTATCCAGCTGTCGACCTTCTCTACTGGCAACTTATCCAGCTGTCGACCTTCTCTACTGGCAACTTATCCAGCTGTCGACCTTCTCTACTGGCAACTTATCCAGCTGTCGACCTTCTCTACTGGCAACTTATCCAGCTGCCGACCTTCTCTACTGGCAACTTATCCAGCTATCGACCTTCTCTACTGGCAACTTATCCAGCTGTCGACCTTCTCTACTGGCAACTTACCCAGCTGTCGACCTTCTCTACTGGCAACTTATCCAGCTGTCGATATTCTCTACTGGCAACTTATCCAGCTATCGACCTTCTCTACTGGCAACTTATCCAGCTGTCGACCTTCTCTACTGGCAACTTATCCAGCTGTCGACCTTCTCTACTGGCAACTTATCCAGCTGTCGACCTTCTCTACTGGCAACTTATCCAGCTGTCGACCTTCTCTACTGGCAACTTATCCAGCTATCGACCTTCTCTACTGGCAACTTATCCAGCTGTCGACCTTCTCTACTGGCAACTTATCCAGCTGTCGACCTTCTCTACTGGCAACTTATCCAGCTGTCGACCTTCTCTACTGGCAACTTATCCAGCATGCTCGACCTTCTCTACTGGCAACTTATCCAGCTGTCGACCTTCTCTACTGGCAACTTATCCAGCTATCGACCTTCTCTACTGGCAACTTATCCAGCTGTCGACCTTCTCTACTGGCAACTTATCCAGCTGTCGACCTTCTCTACTGGCAACTTATCCAGCTGTCGACCTTCTCTACTGGCAACTTATCCAGCTGTTGACCTTCTCCCCCAGCGATCTATCTCAACACTGACTGACCTTCCCCTACCATGAAGCTCCTGGACCCGCCACTCCTACGATTCCCCCAACACCTGTGGTAACACCTGTGGTAACATAGACATGTGGCACTTCGTATGGCTAATGACTATCGTGGGCGTGACCGACTATTTACGATAGAGTAATAGAATTTATATGTATTGTTTCATAATATTTACACAAATATATCAGGCCTTTATTGGCCATTTGCATATAGTACAGTATCAACAGGAATCAACTAAAAATATTATCTTACACATAAACTTTAAAATCACATAGAATTAAATAGCCTTCAGCAAATTTAATTTCGGGTTTAATGGTACTTTTCTTGGCATCTCTAAACAGTCAATACATTTTCTCTTTTCAACTCCGCGGTTCTGTATAATATATATATATATATATATATATAATATATATATATATATATATATATATATATATATATATATATATATATATATATATATAATATATATATGCAATAAGATCACAGTAAATAGGTGATTTCAGAATATGCAAAACAACCACTCTGAAAGAATAGAGAAATTCCAAGCGCTTTCGTGACTACTCACATTATCAAGGAACTATGAAAGTAAAGCATCCAAGGAAGCTATATAAGGGTCTGGCCAGCACCTCACTATCAGATATATATATATATATATATATATATATATATATATATATATATATATATAATATATAAATATATATATATATATATATATATATATATATATATATATATATATATATATATATATATATATATATATATACACACACACACACACACTTGGGACTTTTTTTACACAATAAGAAGAGTGACAAGGATGAAGAGGATAAAACCCTGAAAATATGGTTGTACGTAAACAAGGAGAGAGAGAAAGTAAAGTTAAGTGGCCTGGCCACTTTAGGTGGATCTTAAGTGGTTATGCTTACTATAACGAGTATGGAGGATGGATGTCTAAAAAACAATAACAAATGATGTGTCCTACAGTTTAAGTACTTCTAAGAATTTGAGTTCTGTGAGCGTAAATTTGCATAATCTTGCTTCTAAAGTCAATCTATAGAACATGTAGCCTTGCCACATATTGTGGTTTTGTCCTCTGCCTCAAAGAGCTGAATACCACCAATAAGAATTTACTCTAAACATTTCTGAAGTAGAAGCCGCCTTGACCACCGTTCCTGTTACTGATACAATGAATTCTCCAGCGGGTGCGTCTGGCTGGAGAAAGTTTTGCTGCCTGTTGCTGTTTAAAATGGAGGTAGATAGCCAGTGTGAGGAACCTGGAAATCCACCACTTCTGGAAGTGACTCTTCTGATGATGACATCGAAGGTGAATCAAAAATAGTGACGGGAGAAGCTGGAAATGAATATTATATTTCGTTAACCTGTCCATATTGTTCGTAATGCCAATATTGAAATTGCTATTATCATAATCAGCAGCTATAACTATACTAATTGAGCACCACAATGAAACTCACTGCAAGGCCCGTCCTTGACGTAAGTGATGCTGGCAAATGGGTTGAGACAATCAGCATGATCAAGGAGACATCGATTATTGTAAGTCTCCCCATCACTGCCACACACCAGCTGCACCCTACTGTCGCACCTCCTCTCGCACACTGGTCCTCGAGGTAGAGCGGCCACTGGGAAAGGATAGGTACCAGGATATCCTGGGTTACAAACTAGAAGCTAAGATCTTGGGTAACTTTAAAATGATTGGACAAATATGAGTGAAAATGATTGGGTGTGATTAGTACATGAGGCACTGAAGCAAATTCTTGCGTAGCTTTGGGAAGAGGCTGGACAAATACGTGGGCGGGAATGGGTGGTTTTGATAAAGACCCGTCTTGCATGGGCCAGTAGGCCTGCTGCAGTGTCCCTTCATTCTTTTGTTCTTAAGTTTAAACATTGGTAGAAGACTTATCGGGGACACCGCTTCAAAGTAAACTTAATAATGATGATCATAACATTAAATACTAATAATAAAGATCAACACTCACCACAGGGTCCGTCGAAAGCCTTGGTGAGTTCAGTGTCTCCTGCCGACCTTCTCCTGCAACTAGTTACTTCCAAGAGACACTTGTTTTCGTACGTAATACTGTCAGAGCCACAAACAGGAGAGTAGGTCTCACCGCACACCTCTGGGCAGGCACTGTACGAGGCTCCAAGTGACGCCAGCAAGGGTGACTCGACGGGTCCTGATGGTGACTCAACGGGTACTAATGGTGTTTCGACGGGTCCTGATGGTGACTCAACGGGTACTAATGGTGTTTCGACGGGTGTTGATGGTGATTCGAAAAGTGAAGGTGACTCGACGGGTCCTGATGGTGACTCAACGGGTACTAATGGTGTTTCGACGGTATTGATGGTGATTCGAAAAGTGAAGGTGACTCGACGGGTCCTGATGGTGACTCAACGGGTACTAATGGTGTTTCGACGGGTATTGATGGTGATTCGAAAAGTGAAGGTGACTCGACGGGTCCTGATGGTGACTCAACGGGTACTAATGGTGTTTCGACGGGTATTGATGGTGATTCGAAAAGTGAAGGTGACTCATCGGGTACTGATGGTGACTTGATAGGTGGTGATTGTGATTGGACAGAAAGTGATGGCGTGTCAACGGATTCAGGAACCTCAGGAAGATTCTCAGTCCCTCCACCTGGGAAATCAAGTGTAATGGGAATGAAGGAATACCAGTACGGTAAAAAAAATATATGTAAGAAGGAAGAAGAAAGAATGGGTGTCAGGACATAATATTACAGCAGACTATCCCAACTCAAAGAAAATTTTTAGCACTTGTGAAAGCAACAGAAAATTCAATGGTGTCTTCTGCTGACGACCGATATCATTTAGTGAGTGTACCAT